>CM029518.1:17761359-18343859 GCA_017140615.1 Eucalyptus cladocalyx
CTCTTTGGTGGAGCCTAGTGGGTCAATTACCATTAATGAATGTGGGACAGTTGATGGGAAGCCTGTTGTTCTTCATCCACACCCTAATTTTCGAATGTTCCTTACAGTTAACCCAAACCATGGTGACGTTTCACGAGCCATGAGGAACAGAGGAGTTGAAATATTTATGATGCCTCCTTTTTGGCTACTTGATTGGAAAAGTGGATGTTATGTTGATGAGATGACACTGAAAGACATCAAAAGATTCCTTGTTGAATCAGGCATTCCCTTTGGCACATTGGTGGATGCAATGGCTAAAGCACATATTTATGCCAGGGATGAAGGTTTACGTGTACATGTTCAAGTCACATACTTTGAGCTTGCACGTTGGATACAGTTATTCCAGCGCCTTATTGTAGATGGCAACCGGCCTTTGTGGAGCCTTCAAATAAGTTGGGAGCATACTTATTTATCTTCTTTTGGGGAGTCTGAAGGGGAAACTATTGTCAGCCATGCTAAGCATGCGTTTCTATCAGGCCCTGCCTTCCATGTGGTCCATCCTGCATATCCCCTATTTTTGCCTGGAGGGTGGCCATTGCCCTTGAACTTGGGGAACTTTGTCCGCTATCCAAAGGAGACTTCAATTAAACAGAATTGCATTTATGTTGAGTTCCTTGGGGCAAGATGTGCATATTTTGAATATAAAACCACTAATGGTGGGCACTATGAGGATCAAGCTTTAGCTGTGAGTGACTCTGGGATGCCTTACTTAATGGATGTTGAGACATTGCTTCAGATTATGTTTCCTAAGGATACAAATCAAAGGCTTTTGTGTCATGGGAGAGAAACAACATCTGATTCGGCTCTTGTCAGTAAGATGCTACTTTTCGCTGCTAACTGGGCAATTGAGCAGGCAACGGACAGTGATCTGAACCTGTATCTCCTTTGGTTCAGTTGGTTTGATTCTCAGTTACATCCCTTCTCTCAGACTTTTAATTCCTTCTTGAATTCATTTAGAAAGGAGTTGAAACATCCTATCTGGCAATATATAATGTCATGTAGTCACAAGCTTAGATCTCTTGATGAAATTAGGGAGTCGCATACAATACCTTTGCTTTCATCTCAAGTAGTTGATTTAGTTGCTATGAGTGATGCCTCAGCTTTGTCCAGTACCTTCCTCTGGAATGCTGTTCAGTCTGTGGTCCTGCTGAGGCACAGTTATCAACAGTGGAATTCTGAGAAAAGGCACAACTTGACTGGCGAATTTAAGAATCTGCTTCCATTGTTAAAATCGTTGCGTATTCTGGAGAAGCAGATTTTGAATATACTTATTGAGTCTCCGTGCTTCGATGTTCTGTTCAATTTGTATAGTCGCCTTCTTGAGGATCACATGCAATTTTGGGAAAGTGTTGTATCGTCCCAGTTTGAGACCTTGCTGGTTTTTTGGCGTTCCTTGTTGAAGGTTGCTGAGAAATTGCAGGCTTTTCATCCACAGGCTGCTTCAACCATAGCTGCTCTGGTAAGCTTATACTGTACGCATGATATCCTTTGCTGTACAGCTCCTTTTGAGCTCTGTAAGCCTAATAAATTCTTTCTTGTCCATAGGAGGAGAGTAGGAATCTGGTTGGAGCCTCTTCCTGGAACTTACGTCCCAATAAGTCCTTGCTATGGGTAAATTGTGGGCATCCTCTGTCGCCGCATTCTGCTGATGTGTATCATAAACAGCTCAACATATTCAAGCTTTGTGAATCAATTTGGAAGCATTGTAAGAAGTTCTACTTAGATTATCCTTTGTAGCCCGACCAATTTATAGTTCCTAAATTCTCAAACTTATTGTTCCAATTGTTTATGACAGCTGGTGACCGCGTTGACCTCATTGCATCTTCCTGTCTTGATCTCCGCATCTTGGCAATGCAAGGTATAAGCTCCAATAACATTTTGGTGGTCGCATTGTGAGTTATTTAGTTGCCCTGCCAGTGCTTTTGGACTAGTAGGCACCATGTTTTGTCAATTTGAATTTGTTTGCTGTACAATTTTGACCTTATAATGCAATCGCTTTCTTTGCTCTACGACTGGGAGCCAGCAACCACTTCGCCATCTCTCAGAAAGTCAATTTCTATTATACATTTATTTCATCCCTATGAATTTGTGCCATCACCAGCAATGGAGGTTTAGTATTCACTAATCAGCAATACCGCACTTAATTTACGACTATGAGTACTATAACGCTCGTAATGAGGTTGTTATTATGATTTGTGTATTAAATGGCACCTCCATCTAACAGCTTATGTTCCTAGGCAGGTTTGCATTGCATCACTTCTACAGAATTTATAACTGAAGTTATTTTCGGACACATTGCTCTTTTGCAATCTATAGCTTCATCTTATCCCATATATTCGGCAGTTTTACCCAAAAACTTACCGGAATATTCACGTAGGTGTTTGCCTTGCGGCACAACTATCAAATAATCGCAATGAAGATCAAAACGTGATTGTCCAGCAATTGGATGAGATCCATGAGGTTTGCACTACTGATGTCCTAATTTGACTAGTTTACTTTTTATTTTTGTTCCTCCAACCCAAACTTGGTTTTGTCGATTGCAGAAGCTCTTGGAAAGGTTTGAATATGAGAAGCGCAAAGTGGAGACTAGTATGAGATCCGATGAAGATGCATCTATTGAAGCAGACTCAGCTGCTTGTTGTGTTCTCCTTCCTCAGATATTGTGTTCTGACTTGGGATTTTCTTGTTGGATGGAGACTTGTCCAATGAATGATTGCACTAGTTTTTTCCTCAACACTCAGTTGCTTCAAAATTTATCATCCGTCGTGTTGATTGGTCCTACAGAGTCCCACCAAGTAAGATTGTCTAATTTTCAGATTTTCTTACGTCAGCTATTATTTGATACTCTTTCCAACTATTACAGCTTCTTTCTTGAGTTACTTGTCATTTATAACTGGGGCGAGCTGAATTTTGGTGAGAGTTTCAGATGCATTTCTGCATTGTCTTGCCCCTATCTATCTTCGCCTTTGGTCCTGGCACTTTCCAGCCTTCTTTCAGATTGTCCTGTGGAGTTTTGAATTTGTTGCTTGACAATGTGTCCCTTTGATAAACGATCTGTCATGAAGATTAATCCCGTCCTATGTTTTGGTCCATAACAACTGTTTAGGAGAACAAGTAACTGAGCATTGAAAATTCAATGGCACATCACTTTATGCACTCTTTTGATGCAGAACATCATGCTGAAACATCATGTACTTTTTACCCTGACTACAGTTAAGAAATTACAATCAAATATGATTTGGGGGAGCATTTAATAATTAAGTAGAATAACTTGAGGGCACTAAATGCAAAAAGTCAACCAGCAGTGCTCTCTTGTAGTTGCATCACTGGCACAACCACATGACTGCATTACCGTCTTTTAGATATGGTTTCTATTAAATCATATTATTAGATATCTCATTTGTCTTGGCAGATGAAATAATAGGAATATCATGGACTTTACCTGAGCCAGAAAAGAGAAAATATACCATTAATTCGATTGCTTTAAGGTGGTTGCTTAGGTGAACCTGGCTGAGTTGTTTCTAGGGTGCATTATAAAATTTAGCAGAGAATGTCTGTCTAATAACTAGTATCAACTCCCATAAGGCAGATACTGAAATTAGCAATTCAATTGTCGCAAGTGCTGTGGTGTTATTTTTACGATTTCTCCATCTCTATGTTTTAGCAAAATTTGGTTGACACAATCTTGCAATTGGATAGGGATGTCCTCCAACAGCATTAATATATAAGTCAACCCAAATTTTTTGTGGTACTCAGTGCTTTATTTCCTATTCAGTTCCACTTTAAAATCTTGCCATGTTTTAGAATTTATTAAGCTTTTTGTTGTCAGATATGAACCCTCAGTTACACCTTAAAATCTTGCCATTTTTTATAATTATTAAGTTTTTTTATTGTCAGATATGAACCCATTTTCATTTCCATGGTAACTAATCCCTTCAGTACCTGTCTTGTAGTCGATGGTCCAATAGATGCCTATAGTTTTTGCTTATTTAGGGCAATCTAGTATTTGATTCTGTTTTCTGAAAGATCTTTCACGTGCAAGAAGCATTTTCGCTATTCTTGTGTTTTCTAGCATAGAGGTTTTTCTTTTTGCGGGGAGTTGGTTTTTTGGGTGGGATTGGGATATATTTTCATTGTGGTCAGGATATTCCCTTATTTATTTATATATTTAATTATTTATTTGTGTATTGTCTGCATCTCTTGCATCCAGGCTCTAAGCAGGGTTTCTCACCTTCTGGAGTCTTCTCTGAACTTTTCTTTAACCTTCTCATCAAGACCTCCGCAGATGTTTTCTCCACATCAAAAAGCTCTGTGGACATTGGATTCATGGATGTCTATTGATGCAGGTTTGTTCAATCATTTTTTTATCTTTATGCTATAATATCAGCTCTCATGTATACGTACATTTATATATATATAATTTATGTTTCCGGTTTTCTGTGTCACAGTGGATGTGAGAATCGCGGCTATAGTTCTTGAAATGTGGTGTATGTGGCACGCATCTCTGTGGAGTCTTTGCTTTCCATCCTTCACGGTAAAAGTGTTTCTCTTTTTGGTTCATGAGTTTACTCTTTACCTAATAGAACAATCAGTATTGGCTCCGTGCCATAAATCTTCAATTATCTAACTAGTTATCTTTGGGCAGCAGAAATCCTTGAGGCATGATAGTTATGATATTCCATTAGCTGATGTGATCATGCGGCCTTTGAGAACAGCAATGACAGTACAGATGCAGTAAGTGAACTTTCCTTGTTTCTTCTCATATTGATTGTCTGAAAATCTAAAAAGGTGTTGACTAAAGCTTGATTTGTTTCAATGGCTCAAGAAATGTATTCATATATACGAACTTTTTTACTAGGTAGCATTTTTCTGCATTCAGCTGTTTGTAGGAAGAAAATCTTATTTGAAAGTTTTTGGAAGTGATAAGCGGTCACTCAGACGTATGGGTGTGTGTTGTGTTTATGATATCTCTAGTTTCAGATATTTTGTTAAATTCGTGGTTGACTTTTCCCAAGTGACTTAGAATTCTTATGTCTGAATTCCAAAAGTTTTCAAATAAGATATCGGGTAACGGTTTTTATGAGTATCTTGAAAAGAATTAACGGATGTTCTAACAATATCTGCTCTGCTCCCCCCCCACAAAAAAAAAAAAAAAACAGGCAACGTTCATTTTCTGCCAAGGAGTATTCAACGCACTGTCTGAAGGTTAGAGTTGCTTCATCCAATATCTGGAGAAGTACTGCACCAGTAATGGATATACCTAGTTTTCTCCTATCTTCTGCTCGAGTGCTTCTATCGCAGGTGGGTCTTTATCTTTCTTCAGTTGATGCTCTCGTCATGGTTTGCATGACTGATTATTTTGTCCCCCTTCCAGATCATATTTGCCCACCAGAAGTCTTTCCATACAGAAAAATTTGCTGTGATCAAGTCTATCATTTCTTCATTACATGATAGTGGAGTGAAGGTACATTCGACAACTTCATAATGTAATTTGCAATTTCTAATGAAATTTACATTGGAACCATTTTCTTACAATTTGGAACCATTACATGTGTTGTTTTTTTGTTGTCTTTTGGCCGCTTGGCCTTTGCCCGGCTTCCTTTCACTCTTTTGAGACTGTTCTTTTGAGTGCGAGTCTTTGAAGCCGGTTCTTTGTATTTTTTGCCCCCCCTTTTATATTACTTACTTACCAAAAAAAAAAAAAAAAAAAAAAAAAAAAAAAATATATATATATATATATATATAGAAGGTTCATTTCCATCTTGGTGCTTTTACTTGTAATGATTTAGTTACAACTGCATTTGGGTTGACAGGAAAATAGCATTCAGCTGCTGAGCACACTTATTTTGTCATCAAGCCATGAAGGACTGAGATGCTTGGTGCAAACTTACATTGAGCCAGCCTTTAGAGAACTTTATGTTCACTGCTCACGTTCTGGTGATTGTATGTTATTTTAGTTCTTCAATTTGGAAATATAAAAAATGCTACATATACATCCATTTCACTGGACTTTATGGCTTGATTTATTTGATTTTATCTTGTCATTTACAATGTCATAGATATTCAATACCTTGGACACGCATGGCTACATATCGGTGGCATGCGGTATCACCTCTTGGTTAACTCTGATGATTTGGATCCTGCGCTGAAGTACTCTTGTAAGCAGTCATTCCTAGCAAAGAAGATTTCTTTGCTTGAACTTGAAATAGAGGTACCTGTCTTGAGAATCTGCTTAATAACTTTGTCTGTTCTTGGTTTTAATAACTGCATGAAGCTGGTCTTATTATAGACATATGCTAGGATACTTAAACACTCTGCTCCAATGACTTGTAGGTGCGAGAAGACTGCAATTATTTAGCTGGGAGTTTCTCCGCAAGACAGGACGATGAGCAGAGATTGCAAGTTTTAGAGCATCTAAATAGAGAACATGACAGGATTCAAAGAAAGGTAATGGGGGGTGTTTTTCTTCTTTCTTTCTGTCAACATTATCTGTTAGCAGGTGGATAACATGCTGATTCTACGGTCTATTTTCAACTTGTTTATGATAAGAGCAGCTTTCGTAATTAAATGTGTTGCCTTGCTATTGCAATTTGTGCATAAAGTCATTTGTATTCTGCAAGATGGCTTGTCAGCTCTTTATTCACAATCTTGCATTAATATTTTCGTTGTCATATATCCAATCAGCTAGTCTGTTTTATTTTGATTTCTATTTTCTTGACTGCTAATCTTTTGGCTCAGGTTGTGTTTCGCTCAGATCCTAGGAAATTCAGAAAGTTAAGAGGCGAATTAATTGATTTTTCTGTTCTAGTCAAATCATTGATGCTCTTGATGAGCAATATTGAAGGGACAGATCCAGTTCAGATTATCCAGCAAACCTGTGACTGGCAGGTTTGACTTGAGTGTCTTTTCGATTGGTTTACTGTCTACTTTTGCTTTCTAAAGGTTGCATCCTGTTTCTCTGATTTTTCAGAAAACTTCTACCTCCTTTATTGATCGAATGTCACATGAGTACATTGAGTATCTTGATATAGTTCAGCCAGTTCAAGTTGCAGTCTACGAGATGAAATTGGGCTTATCTTTGGTTTTGTCAACAATCTTAAAGGAAAGTTTTCTGAAGAAACTACTGGAGGACAATATGGAGCGAGTTTTGGTATGTAAAAATTCATTAATAGTCTTGATGGTGCTATTCTATATACACGTGGTAGAACTCATCTAGTGTTTCTTCGCAGGAAACTCTTCACATGTTTATGAGATTCCCTAGATGTGGATTTTACAAATCTGTTGATGTTAAACTCGTCAGTGGGCTGCTTGACGTCTCATCATATGAACTAGATTTTCCATCAATTTTTTCATCAGCAGATGTAACACTGCTTGAGAAGTTGGTTTCTGTTGCATGTGTCACTGATGCTGATGAAATGGTATGTGAAGTATTATAATTGTTTTGAGTGTTAAATTGTCTGTAATGAGCTCCTGACTCATATGGATTTACCTTGTAGGGTGTATCCACCCAGCAACTTAAAGCCTCTGTTCAACACAACATTCTTGTTCGGATTGCTCATTATGTGGCTAATTCACGACTTCTGAGTGACTCATCATTCATGGTATATGTTTCGCTGATTGATTGTCTGGGAGGAGCACAAGTCCTATTTATTTATCTTCATGCATGTACTTGATGGTTAGACTTCATCCAATGTTTTTCTGATTCAGATAATGGAGAAAATCTTTGCAACATTTGCCAACCTTTGGATGGTCATGAAAGTTCAAGCAAAAATAAAAGAAGAATCTTCTTCTCAGCAATTCAAATTTAAACCTCGAGCATTTGACATCGACACTGTTGTTGAAGTAAACATATCTAGTCTTGGACAGTCATTTGCAAGCGAAAGCTTTCTAGAGTGGCAAGAGTTGGCTGTGGAAGAAGAAAGCACTGAAAGGGTAATGCCTCCATGTTTGTTTGTCATTCTTGTTTTATCAGAGCACTTACATTTGTGTTTGTTGTTTTCATGTGCAGGCCAATGAGGTTGAAAGTGTGGATGATGCATGGAGTTCCATTCAAGAACCTGTGTTGAATGACATGGTTCAAATCCACAATCAGTTATTTGGGTCAACCGATCTTGTTGTTGGGGTGAGTTAATTTTCCTTTGACATTACAGGTTCTATTGTATTTGAGGCTATGATATATATCCTTCTACACTGAGATAATTTTTCTTGTTTACTGCCCTTTGCTGGCCTTATTGCCATGCTATGAAATGGTCAATCTTCTGGAATTTACTGAGAAGATCATGTTGTGGTGGAAGTAGCCTTGCTTTACACTTTGCAGTACTTGTTCTTGACAGAACAGAAGGCATTTATTTGCCGTGATGAAATTTAGATTGTTTGGGGTGAGTCGATGGAGTAATCATAACTAGAGAATAATACAGTGACTTCCAGGGATAAGAAGGATCTTCCAAAAATATTCTAATTTCTGTGTCGATATCAATAAAGAATTAGATTCTGCATAAGTCTTAGGGAACTTCGAGCCCTGCAGCCAGAAAAAATCCTATATAGCTTCAGGCAGAAATATTTTCTTCTGTTGTATGGATGTAGCACAAGGTTCAGGAGGTAAACCACTTTTTTTACGTCTTGGTATTCATGTAGTCACGTGTCAGCGTGCTTGGGTTTACAGGTTATTTGATTTAACCATTAGATTTTTAATTTATGAAACTCTATGTGATTGTCTGAACACATGTTCCCTAATGCAACTTGCCTTTTTTCATGTGCTTGCTCTGGACTTCAGTTTTGGTCATAAATTTTAGTGGATCAATTTCTTTAATGATTAGACATTCTTTCATATATGAATTGATTCTTTCTTTTTCTCAGCCTGGAAGTTTCAGAATGTCTGATGAAAACATTTTGAGAAACTTCATGGAATCGTACAGATTGGGAGCAGGAATGATCAAAGGTAGCAATTTTTTTTTCGGTCAGTACTGATAATTGGTTCCCTTTTTACACTGGAAACTAAAGTTTACCTGTTCTTGTTTCAGATTTAGGAAGTCCCAATCTTGCTAGTTTGGACACAAGTCTTATGCCGGAGCACATGCTTAATCTTTCTTTGAGTCATATTTCATCCACTCTCTCTGGCCGTGGATATAATTTTTATAAGGTTTTGCTATTGTTGCTGCCTCTGCAATCTGTACTATGGTTGAAAAGCATGACTATATGGATTACGACTTACATGCCGGTTGCATCATGCAGGATTCAAATGCGCACGATATGTATAAGATGGTCAAGCTCCTTCTCCCATTGGAAAAAGTCATTCTTGCTCTTATGAGCGAGTGGGAAGATCATCCTGGACTTCAGAAAATTTTGGATGTGATTAGAATGCTGTTGGCACTTCCTGTGGATACTCCCCTGGCTAAGGTAATGAGAACACAGTTCATTCTGTATAGGAATGTCAAATGATGCAGAAAACAAGATTGCAAGGACTAAACTTTTTGTTGGTTGGTAGTACATCAATAATTTTGTTCTGTGCATTCCCTAGATAAGGTTATTCCAGTTAATTCATAATTATGTCAAGACATAGCACTAAGGTTCGATCTTGTCTTTGTATTTTCCCTTCTGGATAAGACAAATAATTTTTTTCCTCCATTTGAAGGCTCTTTCAGGATTGCAGTTCTTGCTCAACCGGGCGCATGTGTTAAAAGATAGTATGCCTAGATTGTCTCTATCTGGTATGTCCTTTGGCAATATATATATTAGTATTCTTCTGCCTTTTTGAAAAGGCTGATATTCTGCTTATATATAATTTCTGGTTCCTCTTCTTAATTGTTTTCTTAGATCAATTGGAGCCTATTGTTGGTTTGGTGTCCTCATGGCAAAAGAAGGAATTTGAGTGTTGGCCAGTATTGCTAGATGAGGTGCAGAATCAGTATGAGATGAATGCAGCCAAGGTAAGCTATGCTTTCAGTGAGAAAGATATTCCGAAACGACCATTTGTGTGGGGCTTACAAAATTAGAATGATGCTTGATAGCAAGTTAGGTTGTGAATATGTTTCTTTCTTTTTTCTTTTTTTTTTAATCTAATCTACAAGGGTAAGTAGCTATTCATTGTGGTTCTGCAGTTCTCTGCGCATTTAAGTTTCTTCTTTATCAAGATTATGGGCCCTTTCTCTACTTCTTTAGAAAATGGAGAATTTATTTATCTTAGGTTATCCTGTAACTTTAAACTAGTAAAATGATCGTAGCAGTGGCCTCAGTATAGTTGTATTGTTTCTCTTGGTAAAGTATTGTAGTGCAAAAAGAAATTAAACTGTTAAATCTTTTTGTTGCTAGATGAAACTTTTGGCAACTTGCTTGCAAAAAACTAATGAGGCAGATCTTTCATTCATGTTCTCCTACTAAATTAGGAAAAGCTATGCATACACATTGCAGCTATTTTCCAACAGAATGAATCTTTTGGCCCGCTACTAATTCAAACCATCTTTTTTCTCTCTCAAGAGTCATTTTCCTTATTTTTGTCCTTTTTTTTTTGCAGCTCTGGTTCCCGTTATATACGGTTATTTATAGTCATTCTGCTGATGTTTCAGCATACAATGAGTCTACGATACAAAGGTACCGAAAAAAAACAAATTACCTGGATGTGTATTAGAGAAATTTAGTGTTTCTTGAGTGGTTGCATCTAACAAAATTAGAAAATGCAGTTTGGAGGACTTCATTCAGACATCAAATGTAGGTGAATTTAGAAGACGCATCCAGTTGATTCTTGCTTTTCACGGTCAAATCAACACAGGCCTCCAACTTGGAATATATGCAAGGTATAAATGTGCAATGCATGGTATAGTGCTGAATCTACTCTGTACTTCACTGTTTGTTTTTTTTTACATAAAATAAATGCTTTATTTGTATGATCTACTTCCTTTGCATCTTACCACATCTCCCTAGTCCAAAGGCCATCTTTAATCTTGTTGGCATATGCAATTATGCTGGTGTTATTTATCTCCTATTGTTTTGGCGCATAATGTAGTTTCTTTTCTATTGATTTGCAGTTCTCGTCACAAGGAAAATCTGAAAGTTCTCTACAATTTATTTGGACTTAACATGCAATTTCTGCCAATGTGAGTTCTCGGATGCTTGCTTGTATTCCACTGCATGATCTTTATTTTTGGAGGTTTGCTAGTTGCTTATGCTGATAAGATTTGCAGAATACTGGAGTATATGGAGGCTAGTAGAAGAAGTATTGAGATGGAAATTAAAGAACTTATGAAACTTTATAAGTGGGAAGAGCGTGTTGAGAGCTGCTTGTCGATTGAGACTTCAAAAAGGATGAGGCACAGGTTCAGGAAGCTTGTGCAAAAGTACAGTGTACGTGGACTGTGTTTCACAGTGCTTCTCTGGCAGTTTTTCAAATGGATTTCATTTTAAATCATTTATTTTTTTCTTAGAGCATCTCAAACATCCGGATTCGAGTATTCGGATAGTTTTTCTTTTTATATCACGTTACCTAGATTTAGTCTGTCATTGCGGGGAAGCATGATAAGAGTAAAATTTTATCTGTCAATATCTTGGATGCAAGGACTTTCCAAAACCATTGTGATTAAATCACTAACCTCTGGATTTCCACTTTATATATGTTCCAGGCCAAAAATATCATTAACTGACTAACACCTGGATTTTCATTTTATATATGTTCCAGGATGTACTGCAGCAATCTGTGAAATCCATTCTGAACCAAAAAACAGCACAAAGTGGAATAGATGCTCAGTCTCTTCGTTCTCCAAAATTTTTACATGTTTTTCCAGATGACAACAAAGGGATGCTGAACACTGCTTTTGATCTGACAGCTGTTGACAACAAAGACCGGTTAGACTATTTTTCTCCACTTTTACCTGAAGAATAAATATTTAATCTAAAATAACCCGTTCCATGTAGTATTCTATGTTTGGCAGAGGCAGTCTGCATTGCATGAGCATACTTATCATTCACCATGTTGGGTAAACTTGCTATATTAGCTTTCTCTTCTTGGGTGGTTTGTGTCTGCAATCCCAAGTGCTTCATAAGCTCAACAACCTTATATGAATACTGATTCGTTAATTTCTCATGTAGATTTGTCTGGTACACAAATTGGAGGATGAAAGTATGTGATGTTTCAGAGAATTCGAACGCTGGGATGACTCCTGAATCTGTCAAGCTGTTGTCACTCTTTAAACATTCTGAAGGTTACTTTTTGTTCATAATGTATGAGTTCTTCAATTCTGTTGTTGTGACATATCTGGGATTTGAGGCTTCATAACTTGTGCAGAGGCTAAAAATATCAGGAAGTGTTCAGCTACTTGGATGGTTTTATATGAGGAAGAATGGAAGGAACTTTGGTCAACTCTTGAAAATGTGTCTAGGGCTGTATTGGATTGTGGCAATCTGTGGAAAGATGTGACTAAAAATATACGAAAGAGAAGGGCAATGGCTGATCTCCTAAAGTATTTAGAAAGCTCAGGCTTATCAAGGCACATGTCAACAGTGATGGAGGTTCTAATAACCGAAAGTCCATGTTCTTTTTTTTTCTTTTCCCTCTTTCCTGTTCTTTTAGTCTCGATTGTTGACAGATTGTCATATGATAAACAGGATCAACTTGACTCTGGCTGGTTGCATCGGTCGTCACATATAATGGGGCATCTGCTGTCAACATGTTGTAGACTGTCATCAAGGGTTGTGGATGTTTCTTCTCCTGTTGATTCTCAAGGCATTCAAATTGACACTTTGGAAAGTGAATGGAAGATAGCCAACGAATACTACTTCAAGAGCATTGCATCAATGCAGCTTCTACAGCATATTCGATGGAACTTCCACAAAGATTTCACTCTTGATCAGGTAGGTAAAGACAGGAAATGAAAGACTACACCTCACCTGTGCCGGGCACCACCTTCATTGGAACAACTGCAAAATAGTCCAGTTAAAACATGTTGTGATCAGTTTTGTGACCACCTAATGAAATTTCTTTTGCTCATCTTCACAAATATCATATTAAGTTATATACCCTATAAGAAAGATAGAAAGGTAAACCAATTATCTCATGACCACAGCTACCCATGAGCGCAATGGTTAACTATTTGGCAGACCTTGATAGTTTGCTTAGCTTGTCCTTGCTGTCAATTTGGTCCTGTTTGTTGTTAAGGCATCTTCTACAAGTCAAACTACCTCTCATATAATACATCCATTCACCTTTTGTAGGTCGCTCGATCGTTCTCTTTTGTGTCCCATCTAATAGTCATTCAGGAAGAGCAGCGGGATGCGATATATGATTTAGCTCATCATTTGAAGTGCTTGCATAGATGTGTATCTACTCTTGAACATGTATATTCCGATTCATCTCTGGAGTGCACCATTGCTAGGAATCAGCATGCCACATTGGAATGCTTGTGGCGACAAAAGGTTGGCTGTGTCTTTCAATCTATATCATTGCTTGATGCTGACATATTAGAAATGAGGTCTAACGCATCTCTTTTGTATGTGCAGCAACTAATTGACAGCTTGTGGGCCATGTTACATGATGGTTTGCTGTTGCTAAAAGAGGTGCAGAACACTCATCTGAATAACTGTCAAAGTGTTCGTGCAGCTGCAAATGAAATTCAAACCTTTCTTGAGAGTTTCATTCCGGTCATCCACAAATCAAAGGTGCTCTTTTTTCTTTCAATGTGCTCAATACTTTTATTTTAGAACTGTAGCTATTCTAGTCTGGAGATTCACATGAACTTAATTACAGGAAGCATTGGATAATAATCTTCTCAGTCGTGATGGAGCCATAAACATGGTCAGTGGATCCTTGGATGCTCTTGTAATTTCAACAGATGAGGAAAGGCTGGTATTCCAGAATTTTGAGGTGCTAAAGGAGTTTGAGGAGCATCTCATTTCATTTCGCAATCAAAGTCGTGATGGAAGCTCTGTCAGGTTCATATTGCTTGGTCATTTGGATTACATACTCAAGCAGGTATTGCTGCTTTTCTAGACTTCTTAATAATATATAAGTTTTTATTTCTTTCCTTGCTTAAGCATATTTACTCTATATTAATATTTCGAGCTTATTCTATGCCTGACTTTGTAAGATATAAGGATGAATGTAACTTTGAGAAAATGGAGAAGGAAATGCCACTTGTATCAGAGCTTTGGTTTTGTCATCATCTAGACCTGTCAAAATAGCAGGACCGCATCCTGACTGACTATAATAAAGTGTTGGAAATTAAGCCAGTTGGCTTGATTGTAATATATATATGGCCTATGATTGGAGTTGACTTGTGATGTGTAATGTATATTTAAGTACCGAATTTAGAAGTAAACTACAGAGATGAATTTAAAATAAGTAACTCCAATGACAAATGGGATAATTCGTGACGTATTGTGATGAAAATGTGGATGAATGAAATGATTGTTGTCTTCATAATATGTTGGCGGTCTGCACCATGATTGATTTTTCAATGGAATATGTGAAGTGATCGACTATTCATCTACAGCATAAAAGTTGGGGTAAACTGTGATATGCTAATGATTTCAAGATACATCAGACTGATATCAGATAAGCTTGAATTGCGTAGAACTTGTTTTTAAGAGCCCTTTGGATGGATCGGCTTGTTTTCTATTTGTGGAACTTTGAGATAAGCAAATGTTGAAGAGCCTTCTCTATGTTGATCCGCTTGCCTTCTTTGGATTCTAAAGGAAAGGGTGTATACACAGTGGTGCTTTTTTTTACATTCATTTGATTTTGACCACTTCTGTCACTAATTTATAGATTGACATGGATACCGTCCTCCATGGATTTGGTAATAAATTTTGAACTATTTCTAGTAGGACTGCAGAATTTTTACAATGGCAATGTACTTTTTTTTTTTTTTATCAGGGGAAACAGATGCAGGAACAGTTCAGATTCACCTTAGGAGCGAGAATGGAGTCAACATCTTCACTCTACTCTGAGCTCGAAGCGGAATTTCGTGGGGCCTTAACAGTGGCATACGAACATGTTATGCACGTGTTGCACAAACTTACCTCGGTCCGTGATGGTTGTGATCTTTCTAAAGAATCACAGCAGAATATCACCTCATGGAAAACTCTGTTCAAAGCTTATGCAACAGATTTAAACATAGGGCCATTATGTGACGAAACTTTTAGAGCAATTTGTCTGGCGGTATGTGGACACTGTATTTCCTCTTTGTAAAAAATTACTTGAGGAGATCATAACTCGTTCTCATCTTCTGAATTTACAGGAAAAATTAATTAATTTCCCTGGTCAAGAAAATGCGGGGCTGTCTTCGCAAATTGGGTTGTATTTTAACAAATTGCGCACAATGTTGAACGTACTTTTGGATTTCGGGAATGCTCTTCTGAGAGATCTTTTGATTGTGAACAGAACAGTAAGTTTTGTTTAGTTGCAGATGTATGGTTCCACTTGATGATAACTGCTACTATATAGAGTAGTCTTTCCATCTATTCCGAAGGTAACCTATCTGACTTGCTTACAGATTTCTTTGATGACTTATACACTTGCTAAAGATCTAGCTCTGTTATACTCAAGAGGATTTGGCACATCTCCCGAAGATCAGGTGGATGAGAGTGGCGATGCCACATCTCAGAATGATAGAGGGACGGGTATGGGTGAGGGGGAAGGAATCAATGATGTGAGTGATCAAATAATTGATGAGGATCAGCTTCTTGGAGATTCTGCAAAGGTAAAAGATACAGCCCTAGACCACCCCCCCTTCACGCCTTGTATCAATTTGTATTATTTAATACCTTTTTGTTTTTATTCTCACAGCCAGGAGAAGAACAAAATGCCTCCACAGAAGTCCCAAACAAGGATGAGAAAGGGATTGAAATGGAGCAGGATTTCGCAGCTGATACGTTTAGCTTGAGTCAGGATTCCACAGATGACGAAAATGATAACAGCGATGGTGAGGAACTTGAATCTGCAATGGGAAAAAATGGGGATGACAGTGAGGTTGTTGATGAGAGACTTTGGAACAAGGATGATGATAACAGCCCAGAAAAGGGTAATGAGAAGCATGAATCTGGACCTTCAGTCAGAGATAGAGATGAGAACCAAAGGGAACTCAGAGCAAAGGAAGAAGGTGCAACGGTGTCGGATGAAGATCACAGTAATAATGCCAATGAAACAAATGATGCTGCTGATGTGGAGGATATGGACACAAATATGGATGACGAAAAAGCGGATATGGATTCCGAAAAAGCGGATATGGATTCTTCTGGATTGGAGGTCAATGAGTTGAATCAAACTTCTGAAGAGGGCATGCAGATTGATGATGAAGTAAAGGATATTGATGCTATGGAAGAAGCAGGTGAAGAAGAGCAAGATGAACCAGTGGAGAACGAATATCAGCAAGAGAAGACTGATGCTGTGGATGAAAGTCTGGAGGAGGCAGAAATTGAGCAAGCAACTGAAACTTCTCGAAAGGATGGAGATGCTGATTCTGAAGATACTCAAGCAATGGATTTAACAGCAGAGAAAGACTTTCCAGGTAAAGAAAGTTCCAGGAATGATGATGATTATGTACCTATGGCAGATTCAGGAGTACAACTGAGGCATGACTTAGGAGCATCTGATTCAGTGAATGAAAGGCCAGAAATGAACTGGTCCAATAGCAGCAATACTCAAAATGAAGTAGCCCCTGGCAGAAACTCACCTTCTGGTATTGAACCTGAAATTGTGGTTGCTGATTCATCAGATGGTGGTAGATTGAGTGATGATCAACCGAAACACCAGCTACCTTTGGATGAACCATCACCTCTTCAAAGACCACAGCCAAATCCGTATCGCAGCATAGGGGATGCACTTGAAGGTTGGAAAGAGAGAGCCAAAATTCCTGTTGATATTCAAGAAGACAAAAAGGAGGCACAGGATGAGATGGAGGATGGAAATGCAGATGAGTATGCTTTTGTTTCTGAGGGTGAGAAGGGGACAGCACAAGCTTTGGGACCCGCAACCGCTGAACAGATTGAGCACCAAATTGATGGCGACATGGTCAATGAAAAGAATTCAGCAGTAGACCGTACCGATGAAGTTGCTGAGATGGAAACTGAGATGCCGAGTTCAGAAGAGCCTAGACATGATGTTACTTCAGTCAGGAGGAAAAATCTGAGGAGACCTCATTGGTCTCTGACATGGACAAGTTGCCTAATGAAGGATCTCCTCATGGCCAGGATCCTTGTGAAGGTAATCCTGGGAATTTGTCTGAGAGCTTGGTTCGTATCAACAAAGTACCTACGGGCGATGACATTCTTCAGCTCAGTGAAATGTCTATTTGTGTTGACAATCCGCAAAATGGCCCAGATTCCCAAGATATTTCCAGCGATGCAAGAGAAAATGCTGCCTCTCTTTGGAGGAGATATGAATTGCGTACTACGAGACTGTCTCAGGAGTTGGCTGAACAACTGCGTCTAGTGATGGAACCCACTTTAGCTAGTAAGCTCCAAGGAGACTATAAAACTGGCAAAAGGATAAACATGAAGAAGGTAAATTCTATTTGTGACTAGTTCGTTGCAAACTAAAGTAATCAGATTCGCAATCTTTCCTCTTATTCCATTTGCGTGATTGTAAATCAGGTTATTCCATACATAGCGAGTCATTACCGAAGGGACAAAATATGGCTGAGGAGAACGCGACCGGACAAACGTGATTACCAAGTCGTGATAGCTATTGATGATTCTCGTAGCATGTCAGAGAGTGGTTGTGGAGATGTAGCCGTGGAAGCTTTGGTTACGGTGTGCCGTGCTCTATCCCAACTCGAAATGGGTAATCTGGCTGTTGCGAGTTTTGGAAAAAAGGGAAACATAAGATTGCTGCATGATTTTGATCTGCCTTTCACAAGGGAGGCTGGAATGAAGGTTGGTTTTGCTATATAGAACTTCTTTGCTTATTATTTGTCGAAAGAGATAGAAAGCTTATTTTTAGTGCATACAGGCACATTCCATAACCGTGTGGTGCACAAGCTTCGGTTCTCACTCTCTTATTTCACATTTGCATTGACCGGCATTTGCCATCCTTTTACCTTGAGCAGATGATCTCCAGTTTGACGTTCAAGCAAGAGAACACAATCGTCGACGAACCAGTTGTTGACCTGTTGAAGAATTTAAACAAGATGCTGGACGTTGCTGTCGCCAAAGCTCGTCTTCCTTCTGGACAGAATCCCTTGCAGCAGCTAGTGCTGATCATTGCTGACGGGCGCTTCCATGAGAAAGTAAGTACCATGTTGATGAACCAAAAGCAAAGCCTGATGCCTTCCGGAGCTTCTCCAATGGTTGCTTAATAAGCTTCTGAATTTTTCTTACAGGAGAGCTTAAAGCGCCGTGTCAGGGATTTCCTGAATAGCAAGCGTTTGGTGGCTTTTCTCCTTCTCGATAGTCCGGAGGAATCAATCATGGATCTCATGGTAAATCTTGAGTTTTTTGCATAACCACGTCTCTCAAGAACTAACCCCACTCTAATACCTCCTCTTGTTTCTGAACTTTCTTCTCTTATATAGGAAGCAACCTTCCAGGGTGGGAATATCAAATTTTCTAAATATCTGGATTCTTTTCCTTTCCCATACTACATTCTTCTGCGGAACATCGAGGCGCTGCCCAGAACTCTCGCCGATTTATTGAGACAGGTAATTTCCTGTCGACCATTGATGTTTAATGGATGTTTGTCATCTGCGATTCTGACTATTGACGACTCGTGGTTATGCAGTGGTTTGAGCTTATGCAGTCGTCTTCACGAGACTAGATCGTCGCATACAACTTCCTATAATGATGCCAAGGAAGCCAATGCCTTGCTCGAGCGAAAGGGCCATATCTTCGGGGCGGCAACGGTGTCCGATCATCATTTTATCGCGCGCTTGGATGGAACACAAGATCGACACGGTGCTACTGCTCCTCTTAAATCCGGCAAAAGATGGTTAGTTGGTCCTAGAGAAAGATTCTCTGGACTCACATGTTCAGGTCAAACCACACCATGGAACCAGCAATAGATTTTTGTGTACATAATAGTTCACAGGGTTCACACCAATTCTTTTTTGTACACCAAAGGGCTGTATGCATTTCGAATAATGTAAATACTGCAGCAGCATCTTTGCACAAATTCATAGCAGGTTCTCCCTCGATAAGTAGTCAACTATCGTCGATGAAGGCCTTCAACCATCGATTTCTAGGTTATGCTTGCGACAATTGTCTTTGTCAAGATGAACACCGACGGAGTTAAGAATTTCATAACATGGAAACACGTCTATTAACGGCATCTGACGTCACATCGCTCTGTCAAATACTTAGGGTTTCCTCTTGTTTGGAGCAATCAGCTTTTGCTATTGCAGAATTTCATGTCTGATCAATCAAATTTAAACATTAAGGGAGTGATTGACAATTTGCCAAATAGTTATAAGTTCTATTTTATTTTTTTTGGAGAAAATTTGGAGTAGAAATTTATTTGGTAAATTTTTTGTTCCTATAAAAAATTTATTCTCAGGAATAGATTTGGAATAGAACTAAGAAATAAAAACAAGTTTTCTTTGATTTTGGGAACAATTTCAAGATCAAGCAATACAAATTTCTTCATTTTCTTCTCTCCTCCAACTTTCTTCTGTTGGCAACTAGTCGGACGTGGTTCGACAAGCTCATCGAAGGCTCACCAGGCCTTCGACCATCGGCAAGCCTCACCTAGTTAGGCGAGGTTGGGCCAAGCCTTGGTTGGGTGAGGCTTGGTCAACGAGGTATGATCTCGCCAGGGGGCTGGCGACCCTCTGGCGAGGTCGCTCGCCCTGGCCAGTTGTCGATCATCCCAAGACCGGCGACTAGCAAAGGTTGAAAAAGAAGAGAAAGAAAAGAAATTAAGAAATTTATTTTATTAAAAATTAAAAGAAAGTATTTTGTATTAGAAATTCTAAGAATGGTGCTCAATCCAATTCTATTTTGAGAATAAAATTTTTGGGCAATTAGCAAATATCTTCAAATGTTAAAAGATTATTCCCAAGAACATAATAAAAACGATTAATCTCTAAGTCTATTGGAAATTTCTGGAAATTTCTAAAAATTGGTCATCCCTTGATGATATAAGCTTATGAAATGGAGAAAGCAAACCATGGTAGAACCCCATGCGAGCACGGAGCACCTGCACCTGCACCAATCGCAAAACTAGGTCAAATGTTCGATGGATCAGATCAGATCAGATCAGATCAGCAAATTCGGGGCCCTCATCCGTAGGACCTCACCATGCGCCCGCCCGCACCGGATCGTCCCCCTCGGACCCCCCAATCAATGGATATGGATAACACGTCACTCTCTCTGTGGACTTCCCCCCCCAAAAAAAAAAAAAAAAAAAAATGAAAAAGGTACCCTCCCCCCGCCCCCCGGTAACCCTAACGATCCCCGCGCCACCCCCAGGGAACCGGCAACCGACACGTGTCCGTCCCGCCCCCGCCCTCGATCATCGACCCTATCCAAAATAGCGACCTCCCCAGCCGGTCACCCCACTCCCTCCCTCTTCTCCAGCTTCTTCATCTCTTGCTATGCAACTATAACCGAACTGACCTCCTTACGAAGAACCTCCCCCAAAAACAAAACCAAAAACAAAACAAAAAAAAGAAGAAAAAAAAAAAGAAACTGGCGAGATCTCTCTCTCTCGATCGGCGATCCGTACGTCCACCATCGATCCGCTCTCCCCGTCGCGCGTGTTTTTGATGTGCACATCGTGAGGCTTCCCGCTCCGATCGCCGCTCGATCGGCTCCCGAACTTCCGGGGTCGCCGGAGAGAAACTCCCACCTCGCGCCTCTCGCCGGAAGGTCGGCGGTGGTGCCGGCGATGATGGCGGTTATCCGGCCAGATGTGCTGGCCTCCTCCTCCGCCTCCTCCTCCTCCTCCTTTCGGTGCACTCGCGGCGGCTGTTGAGACCTGGAGATGTTCGATCCTTTCCCTGTGGTCCGAGCGCGATCCAAGACCTGGTACCACAAGCGGAAAAAACACTCGGCGGCGGTTTTGTTGCCGGAAAGGCGTTCGGTGCGGCTGGTGTCGTTGTGTGTTCTCTTTCTTTGTTTCTGTTTTTTAGCTCTCGAGGGATTTGTACAGTTTTAGCGTTGTTAGCCTGACGGTGACGTAGGAGGGTTTAGGTTAGGGTAAGACGAACGTTAGTGTTTTTACGGATTTTTGGACGAAATTTCGAAAGTGGATAAGATGAATTTGAGCGCGGCCGAGGAGGAATCCGAGAAGGAGATCCACATTCCTGCCGACATCGATTGGCAGATGCTCGACAAGTCCAAGTTCTTCGTCCTCGGCGCGGCGCTCTTCTCCGGTGTCTCCGCGACGCTCTACCCGATCGTGCTGCTGAAGACGCGGCAGCAGGTGGCTCAATCCGAAGTCCCTTGCGTGCGGACGGCGTTCACCATCGTCAGGCACGAGGGTTTTAGGGCTCTGTACAGGGGATTCGGGACTTCCCTGATGGGTACCATTCCCGCCCGGGCTCTCTACATGGGAGCCCTGGAGGTCACCAAGAGTAATGTTGGATCGACGACTGTACAGCTAGGGTTCTCGGAGCCCACCGCGGCGGCTATCGCTAATGCCATGGCAGGGTTAAGTGCGGCGATGGCTGCGCAGCTTGTTTGGACTCCGGTCGATGTCGTGAGCCAGAGGCTCATGGTGCAGGGTGCTTGTCACGGCCCTTCTAACTCGGGTGTTTCCTCCAATGCGTCGGCTTGTAAATATCTCAATGGCATCGATGCTTTCAGGAAGATACTCAAAACTGATGGTTTAAGGGGCTTGTATAGAGGTTTCGGAATATCAATCTTGACGTATGCGCCGTCGAATGCAGTGTGGTGGGCATCATACTCTGTTGCGCAACGCGTTGTGTGGGGCGGAATTGGCTGCTATTATTACAAGAAGGATGGTGGGAGCAGTGAGAACGGCAGCAATGCGATTAAGCCGGATTCGAAAATGGTGATGGCGGTTCAGGGAGTCAGCGCAGCCATGGCAGGCGGGGTGTCGGCTCTAATCACGACGCCACTGGATACGATCAAGACAAGGCTGCAAGTTTTAGACAGCGAGGAGAACGGGAGGCGGGGACCGACCGTCGGACAGACCATTAGGAACTTGGTTAAGGAAGGCGGTTGGATGGCTTGTTACAGAGGTCTGGGGCCGAGATGGGCTTCCATGTCGATGTCGGCGACCACCATGATCACTACCTACGAGTTTCTGAAACGGCTCTCGGCGAAGAATCAAGACGGTTTGAGGTGACAAACAATAAAAAGGGAACGTTAAGGGGATTTATATCTCTTCCTCAGTTAAAACTCTGTTAATTTCTCTTGCTGTTTTCTTTCCTTTCGCTACGTCCTTGCCTCTTTGCCTGCCAGCCCTGAAGTCCAATCAATGTACAAGCTATATCGGTAGGTTTATCCATCGAAGTATGTTATATTCGCTCTGCACGATATATGAATTAACTTGCTCAAACAGCTTGTCAATGTTCCATATTTGGTCATATGCCAGTTGTATTGCTCTGTTCGTGAAATGCATTTTAGGTTGTCCTTGTTTGAGTTTGGTTACTCTGTGTGTCAGTGAGCCTTGTAGACTTTTCAAGATTCCCCCCCAAGTTGGAATGGCATCTGGTACCTTGGATTTACCTTCAGGAATCTCTCCAACTAGGCCTTGCCGTTGGTCTTTGCTTTAATGCTTAGCAATGAGACTTGTTATGTCAGGGAGTTGAACTAACTTTTGATGGGAGGGGGTTCGTATTTATTTCAACTAAAGATAAAAATGATGGACAGCACCTGCGAGGAGGGAGAAAGATTATGTTGTAATTCATCGCCTATATAAAATATTTTTGTATATTTGAGTATAATTGATTGTCGACAATGAAAATATTTTTTAATAATACACGCGATCATTTAAAAGAAAAATACTTTTTCAAATCATTTAGTTTTAAAAAAACAATCTGAGACAGAACTCTTTTTAAAATGGTTCTACTTGTGCTTTACTGTAATTTACAATTTTTTTAACGTGGATGGCTTTAATTATGCTGGGTAGGCGGGTGCAAGTAGGACAGTCAGAGTGGAGGGAATGGATATGGCACATGGAGGAATCGTTTCACATGTCCCTACACCAACCTACTTTTCATTGCCTTGGCATTCACTCTAACTCGCAAAATCTTAGCCGATTCAGGGAAAGATCTTAATATCTAATGATTACGGGTGCCAAGAGAACCTTCAGCGAGTCTAGTAGAGATCGCACAGGATAGGTTTCACATCACGAACCCCATTATTAAAGAATCCGGAGGGTGCATCAGCATGCTTTTGATTCTAGTTCTCTTCCAGGTGTGGGGGAAGACACGGGCAATAGAGAAGGATATATATAGAGGATGCACATGATTCATCAGGACAAATGGCTGTTTATTGTAAGGAAAACTAATTCGAAATAAATTGACGGACGATCCCGACATCGGCTTAAGCCATGAAAGAACTACCAGCAAGCAAAGGGGGAAAAGGAGCGCAAACGTCGTGAAGCATCTTGCCTCGCACCATCTACATCTGTATAACCGAAAGTCCAAATGAAAATGTCACATGTGAATTAAATAAAAATAGCTCCCAACGTCTAATTTAAATACCCTAATAAAAGTTCAATGTGGTGCTAGTAAAAGACAGACGAGAATCCAGCAGCAGGGCAGGCGAGATTGCATCGCCTGGGTGGGTGGGACTAATTTCCAGTCCGAGCTCTCTTGTTATTGCAGGATGGGCATTTGTATTGTTTAATATGCTCGGCCCTAGCTGGAGTTATCTTCACACACGAGCCATGGAACCACCTCAGGCACAGGTCGCAGCAGATCCAGAAATCATCCGCAGCACTGTTCTCCCCACATGCTCCGCAAAGGGTCTCCCCATTCTCCTCCTCATCTTCCTCATCCAGCTCCTCATCTTCTTCCTTCTCTGGTAGTTCTCTTGTGTACTTTCCCCGAGAGTCAGATGCTCGCTGTGGGATGATGGCAACAAAAACTCAATCAAAATCATGGGCAAAAGGGAGAAGATGATCAAAGAATTAGTTAGAAAAGTAGACTAAGTATGGATAGTGAGTAACTCCATCCGCCAATCCCATGTGCACATAAATGCATGCCGTGCATCATAGATATAACACGTGCATTGCAAACTAAACCATGAAAGGGTTATGCAGTATCGTAATAAATCACATTACTAGATGAAATATTTGAGGAGGATTACCGATGGATAGCTTTACTCCGACTAAATACTGTAAAAGTCACAGTCAAGTCTTAACCTACCTTTCAGCATGAATTCTCTA
The DNA here is from genome assembly GCA_017140615.1 of Eucalyptus cladocalyx. NCBI lineage: Eukaryota > Viridiplantae > Streptophyta > Magnoliopsida > Myrtales > Myrtaceae > Eucalyptus > Eucalyptus cladocalyx. The sequence goes on from CM029518.1 coordinate 17,785,679, forward strand.
GATTGCCTATAGATTATCAGAAATTAAAGTAACTACCTTCCTCTGATTGCAATTGCTTATTAGATGTTAATAAAGTTGGAACATTTGAAGAGACGACAACAGTGGTCAACTCTTCTCAATATCATCAAACCGTGTAAATATAGCTGCATACATCTACCAACTCTTCAGAAACTCAAGCTAAGTTATTTATACCCCTTTGTAAGCAGACTTGGATTTGCTACCGCTGTGATTGGCTCCCGATGACCTTGCCCTTTCTTTCTTTGCAGTACCAGTCACCACTTCAAAGATTGTTGGAAGGTCATGTATCATATTGGAGAGCCGCTTCCTGCACCATAAAGATAAACCATCGGTTGCTTAAAGCCACATGGAAAGATTGCTAGCACAGGAGACACATTTATGCTAATTAATGTTATTCACAGCCTAATTTAGTTTGATTAGGAAGTCCATCCTAGCAGTTTGGAAACAGCTATATAAGAATTTCCTTCATGTAGGAGTAAATCTATCAGGCTACAGCTAGAATCACCCTCATATCTGTTCTGCTGCACTGTGAATAGTAAACATCTTATTAGAAATTGTTCTCACTTTGCAAAAAAGCAAGCATGAGCAAGTTGACCTTGTTAAAGAAGAATGGAATGTAAGAGTAAGATCTTACCTATCAGCCTTATCAAATCCAAATCTAGCACCGAAATAGAAGGCAACTGCAATCAGCCAGGAATCACTGTGGACAGCCACTAAAGAAATCCAGTCCTTTTCTTGCATGCCATCTCTTGCAAAGTTGATACCTAGGACCGGCTCTGGGAGCTCTGGGGGCACTTCTTCAGCAGGTAAATTCACTTCCCATTGTTCACTTGGAAAGCCATACAAGCAAAGGTTCTCTTTTCCTGTGGGATAACAGTAGACAAGTTTATCATAGCCAGACATTGAGACAGCAGAAAGATTAAGAGAGGAAATAAATGTCAAATAAAACTGAAAGAACCACTAAGAAAGTCGAGAGTATCTCCTAATTCGACCAATTTGAACATGGTCAATGAATTCAATTGATCCACTAGATAATCGGGATAATCACCATCACCAGATCGGATCCCAGCAAATCTTGACTCCTATCTGCTATTTACTAATACTCCGAGTTAGCAAGCAACAGTTTAACACGGCCAAGAGACATAAAGAAAAACTTGCTCCATTTATGAAAGTAAACCGATGACCCATTAATAAAGAAACCAAAGCTTACATGTATAAACAACATACCTGTCGTCCAAAAAACAATTGGGATTATGGAAGTTTTGAAATAAATGGAAAAAATTTAATCCATTTTACTAAAAGGGCCAGCTGCAAAGAATGCTCAATGGTTGTGCACCCCAGAAGAAACAGTGATGATCAGGTAGTCCAAAAACTTGCAGAAATTACAACCAACAATTCACAGCAATGCTATGGCAAGGCTGAAGTAAAACTAACCTGGATCACATTGCTGATAAAATTCTTCAACATCTGCAACAGTAGAGCAAACACCCATTTAGGGAGAAAGCAGAAGAGAACATTCACGAATATCTTTAGAATACCAGGCCAGCAAAAACTATCCATGAGAAACTAACAAAAGCACTTGATTCCCAAGATATCTTTCCAGGAGAAAGCACCACTACATGCTCCTTCCAGCTTGCTCACATAAAATTACCAAGGACTCAAAACTCCAAAATTAACATCCCTGCCTACTCCCCAACTGGATAATTATCTACCCAACGAACACAACACTTCCACCTTTGCAAAAACCAGGACAAAGATCACATTGCCGCTGATCGACATCTCTCTCTCTCTCTCTCTCTGCCTCCCTCCTCCTAAAAACCATGTCAACCTCACACAGAGTTAATCCATCTTCTCCTCCACACCCGAAATAAAAACCGAAAATTCAAAGCCTGCCAACGCTCGCAAGAGTACCCATCAATCTATTCGCGAAGAATTGGCAAAATCAAAATAACTTGCAGTCCAGTAACCGACCACGTATACCAGACAGAACATGGAGAAAAAACAAACAAATAAACAAACACCCTCCAACCCCCCAACATCACACGCACGAAAACGTCATTCACGGCTACAAATTCCCCGCAGAGAACGCCATACGACATCAACAGTCGAAGAGGAGCAATGCCTGAACTGCACAAGCAGACAGCCGACAACCACAACGGAAGAAAAGAATCGCCGGAATCGAAAAGGCGGCCCTCCTCCGCTGGTCAGAGTTTCATGCACAAGCCGCGTACAGCATGAAGCGTTCAACGCAGAATTCAGCGTACGAATTACCCACAGAAACGACAGAAAAGAAAGAAAAGAAGAGAGGCGGGCGGACCGGTGGTGAGGGCCTTGATCAAGGCGGTGCGGCGGCCCTTGAAGTCCTTGAAGACTTCCTCCACAGTGCGCGGATTGTACTGCGCTCCCTCCATCGTCGAACCTCTCTCTCCCTCTCTCGCTCTCTCTCTCTCTCTCGCTCTGCGTCGTAGACAGACAAGAGAAGACAGAATTGTGGAAGTCAAAAGGCATATTTAAAGGCCCCGTTTTGAATCTTTCCCAATTTCAATTTTCATTTGGAGTTTATGAATTATCCGATTTTACTAGGATAGACTACCTTAAAAAGTTTATAGGCTTTTAGGGTCACAATTTGAATGATTTGCTTGTTTCAATGTTACTTGCCATTGTTTCGATGCTACTTGCCGTGGTACAGGCAGGAATCCGAGATTTAGAGCCAAGTTTGGCGCATCCCGTGATATAAGTAGGTAAATAAATACCTGCTGACGTGCGAAAACTAATCCGGACATAGCTCGAGCGGGACAATGTCACGCTTTTTGCACGTGCCGAGGGTCGAGAAAAAGAATGGGGGATGAGAAATATTTCTATATTTATAGAAAAGGGTAATTGTCTATGCATGGAAAATCTTGACAAGATGTGAAGTTCGAATTGGGAAAACAACAGTACTAAATTCTTTCCATATTGAAATGATGGGTGTACATTCAACCTCATTGTCCATGTGATATAAGCTTTCCTGTTTCTTTTGCCACACATTGCATGCATGCTTGGATTTTGAGGACTGAGCAACTAATCCAAGCAACCTGTGATATGAATGTCTACCCTTGAACAGACTTCACATGGCCATTCTGAGAAACCACTTCATGCTATTGAATGCACCGGATTAAGGTGCTTCGAAAGTTCCTATGATGATGTTACAAAGGGAAGAAGCAAGACTTTATGAATCGATGATATATCATGTCTGTCGAGTTGCACACTGATAAATTAGGTTGCGAAAATAATTACTGCCTGCAACCTAGAATAAGATATTGGTCCGCTTGCCGTGAAATAGTATACAGATACTACACAGAGGGAGGCGTCAGCCACTCATGATATGCATGTTGAAGGGCATCTGTAGAAGCAAGGCGGTTTACATTTTGACTGCAGTCATAGCATTCGGAAAGTCTTCATTTCTCGAGATGGCAAAAGAGATGCTTCAGTTGATGCTTCGGCAAATAAAATCAGATAGGCTTAGCACCCATTGATGAAGAGGCTGGAACAAAAGCAAGGAAGTGACCAAAACATGCATTGAAAACAAACATTTGAGACAACCTTCTCAATGACCTCAATAACAAGAAAAAGAAAGAACAGGTTTTTGGTCTTCATCCATATGAAAGTCCCTCTCGTCTGTCACATTTTAAGTGAAAAAACGCTGCTCAAAAGGGAGGAAAAAGCCATCGTGGTTTCAGTAGAAATGACGCAATATAGCATAGTAACAATCGTTAGACTTTTGTTGATGTATTGGCTCTAAGATTTCACGTCTCCAAATGTACTTGACAGAAAGTTTCTGACTTAGAATGGAGTATAATCATTTTATTCTGTCCATTAAACATCCGTCACATTAACTTGATGATTTCCTGCAGATAACTAAGTACCTGTACCTTTCCCCAAGTGGACGATCTCCAGAAACCTACCTAAGCATACAACAGTAGATATGTAAATCAATTTACTCATTTCGTTGCTTGTACAGGGACGATTCACACTCTGTAAGTCTACATTCCACTAGTAATGAAGAGAAAAGGTTTGTCCCAAACGAACTTCATGGACAAGTAACAATTTGGTATACCAAGATGCAGATACTGTCAAAAAATGCCAAGTGCTAGAAATTTCCAACTTGCCAATGAAGGAAACATACATACCACATAAAATCATAGTGCTAAATTGATCTTCTCGGACCACTTAAAAATGTCAGAGTAGACTTGATCACCTCCCAAGTCTTCTCCAGTAGCTCCAGCAGCTACCCTTATAATGTCCTCTATTAATGCAAAATTTCCCATTACATCTACATGCTAACCGCTTTGAGTTCCCCCGACCCTCTAATAAATTTGCTGGAGGAGCATGATCATACTCCCTCACATAAGTGCGAATTCCCGAGGGATTGAATCTGGTCTTACCACGCCAACCTTTAGCACACATGAAGCCTGCACTTAGCACAGGCACAGTTTCATCCCCTCAACAGTGTACACGCCATCCTTCAGACAGCTATCTTCATCTTCACCTTCGAATGAAGTATCAATCTGAAAGGGAATGAAACACTCGGCAGAGGGAGACATCTTGTAAATGTAAGCTCTTTCAGTCGGTATGCCAACTCCATACATGGAGAAGATTTCAATATCCGAGGCACTTGGTAATCTGTAGAGAAAGAGAGAGATTTTAAGTACGCAAAGATGTGAAGGATTAGTAGCTAATCAAGTGCTGTAAAAGCAAAATTTCCAAATATAAGTTGAAAGAAGAGCACAACATCCCACTTAAAAACTATTGTTGTAGTCCAAAGATTCTCACTTCGTTTCCAAAGGGTTTGACCAATATTTGTAGTGCTCGTACTTTGGGTCATCCAAATCATCAGCAATTCCATATGAAAAATGAGCACTACCACGTGCCATCATCTTTTGAGCAACAAATTGAAGTAGATCTAAAACTGTTTCGGCAGTGTACACTCTATGTTCAGCTACAGCTCTGATCCCCTCAATTCCCATGTCATGGTACTCAGTCCACACATCACGGCAGGTTGTATTGGCAAGATTCCGGCCTTTAACAGCATCCTGAATAGTAATAGTAACAAGCAACATAAGTAAAAACGATTTCAACATACATGATACAATATGTACGAATCATTTTCACAGGAAAAAAAAAAGTTGGATAAGAACATTTGCTAAGTAGTGATATTGCTTGACCCAAACTAGATTATCAAACTGTTAGGGCAAAACATTGTAGATAATTTGGCATTGGCTACCACGCATTGTCAATGAACAGTGTCAAAGTCTTGGTCGGCTTCCATAAAGATGTACGTGCACTAAACATACATGCGAGGTTTCCCACCTCTCTAAATAATTACATCCAGGAATGTAGAAGTCCAAAATCATCAGCTCCGCACTCTAAAAAAAATGTAGGGAAAAAAAGAAACCGACAGAGGAACAATACAAATTACCTAACTGAAACAGCCAGTCATCTACTCAATATAGCCTAAGTTAATTTTCTACTAGAAGTCTCATGTGGCATATGAATAGATTGAACCATTTTACTCCCAGGAAAGAATGAGCGAGAGGCAAAAACATGCTTGGCAAGAATATACAATTACTGAAGGGCAAAATGCTTGAATGTGAAATTATAAAAGAGAACCAATGACCAACAGGAAATTCTTAGTTCTCTTCCACTTAGCTACCTTATCTGATAATCAAGATTGCAAAACCTAGAACCCATTGTCACCAGGAATTGATACAGAAGGGGTTTTTGAGTTTAGAGTCATTTTATAAATTTTTTATCTTCCAGTTTCAAAATCAAGCATCATAAGAATGATGTTTGCAAACAAATAGGAAATAATTTGACAGGATGACAAGAGCATAATCAGGGCATCAGAAAAGGACATCGAGAAGGAATATTCACCCTAAAGTCAATCATCTCGATCTCAGAACTCGGAGACTCTGCTGCATCTTTACCAAATGATATGATCCTTCCATAATTAACTCTTGCTCGAGAACTGGAACTGTTGGTGCCACTTTCACTTGAAACCTGTGAGTCATTCATTATTTTGCCTTCTTGCTAGGAAGATATCCTTCCTCAGGTGACCAATCAAGACCACCCCAAATTGTCTCCCCACCCTTTGGGATCATTGACATGGTTGAGTCCCAGGTGCGGCTCATTTTCATTACACGCTGCAGAGTTTGGACGCGAAAATATATCATTGCCCAGGAAACCTGGTGCAATTGCCCTGCATTCAAAGATAAACAACAAGACAATCATCTCATCCACATGGAATGGTTCCCTCTTATATTAGGAGAGTAACAAGGATCGCATTATACATGTGGAAGCGAAATGTATTCCATCTTTGTCAGGCATGGACCAGATTTTACAGAAAAAAATTCAAAATTATAGCACTTTCAAATGTATTTAGATATATAAGTTGAGAAAACATTCCACCCAGCATAGAGTATTGTTGACACAAATGGGCCCGTTGGTAAGACATCATGCATTTTTCTACTTGGTTTGTTCATTAGTGTAATCAAGGATGATGCAGGCAAAAATATCGTCCCCGTGTACAATAGTTTGCCTTCATCTTCCAAATCTGTGTCAAATTTTGTAGCCCCAGATACTGGCTCTTCATTCGATAAACAAACTAAAACTAACCTGGCAACTGCAATATCCTTTGCTTCAGCAGAGAAAAGCCCAGAAACAGCCTTTGGAACTCCCAGAAATGGTCCACCAATATTCATGATTGCTTTTATATGCTTAGAACACCAATCAGGTCCTCCGCCTCCACCCATTGGAGCTGGTGCCTCAACCCATTTCATGAAGTGCAGAAAGTACAAAACACCCATTGAATGAGGATTACAACAGCTTTTTACCTCCATTAGTTCTTGAGAAAACTCCCTATGAATTGTTCAAAGGTAAGAAGCCTATTGTTTCATACTTTCATGTATTCGGTTGCAAATGTTTTATTTTGAAAAATGCAAATGATCGAGTTGGTAAGTTTGAAGAAAGATCGATGAAGGCATCTTCCTTGGATATTCTGCATCAAGCAAAGCCTACGAGTCTATAACAAGAAAAGCCGGTCTGTGGAAGAATCAATGAATGTCAAATTCCAAGACTCGCCGCAAGATGAATCCGAGCCGACTCAATATGAAGAATCAACTCACGCTAGACCTTCCAAAGTCTTCAACTCAAGAAGCATCTCGGACTCGGAAGTCCATCATCAAGATACTCATGAAGATTCAAATAAAGAAAGAGATCATCAACCAAGCAAATCAACCGATGAATCGGAAACACAAATCCAGTCATCCCAAAGATCTCATTATTGGCGAAATCAATGAAGGAATCCGCACCAGATCAAAAAGGCGTGAAGAGTCTAGTGTTGTTGCTCTCATCTCTCGAAATTGAACCAAAAAGCATAGAAGAAGCTTTATCCGATGAAAGCTGGATCGAAGCTATGCAAGAGGAGCTCGCGACAGTTCAATATTAATGATGTCTCGGGAATTGACATCTAAACCGAAAGGTAAACGTTATTGGAGCCAAATGGGTATTCAGGAACAAGATGAACGAAGAAGGAAAAGTCGTACGCAATAAAGCAAGACTCGTGGCCAAGGGATACACGCAAGAAGAAGGAATAGACTATGACGAGACTTACGCACCAGTTGCAAGGTTAGAAGCTATTCGTCTATTACTTGCGTTTGCTTGTTACAAAAATTTCAGGTTATTCCAAATGGACGTCAAAAGTGCTTTCCGAATGGATTTATCCAAGAGGAAGTTTATGTGGAACAACCGCCTGGATTTGAAGACCCAAAGAAGCGGACTCGCCTTCGGATGAAAAAGGCTCTCAGATATGGTCTCAAGCAAGCACCTCGAGCTTGGTACGACAGACTAAGTAAGTTCTTATTACGTAACGGATTTGTCAAAGGTAAAGTAGATACTACTCTGTTCATAAAAAGGGAAAACAAAAGTTTCTTACTCGTTCAAATATATGTTGATGACATTATTTTTGGATCTTCTAATGAAAGTCTTTGCAAGAAATTTTCTAAGTCTATGCAGGACGAATTTGAAATGAGTATGATGGGAGAATTAACTTTCTTTCTCGGTCTTCAAATAAAGCAATTGAAGGAAGGAACTTTTATCTTCCAAGAAAAATATGCTAATGATCTTGTCAAAAGATTTGGATTGGAAAATTGCAAGAAGACCGACATACCAATGTCATGCTCTCGAAGATAGACAAGGATGAAGAAGGGAAGAAAGTAGATCAAAAGCCGTACAGAGCATGATCGGCTCACTTCTTTATCTTATCGCTTCTAGACCGATATTTTGTTGAGTGTTTGCACCTGCTAGGTTTCAATCGATCCTAGAGAATCACATCTCATTGCCGTGAAACGTATTATCAAATACGTTGCTTCATCCGCAAGCATCGGTCTTTGGTATCCAAAGAGGGGAGACTTTAATCTTCTAGGATACTCGGATGCGGATCTGGCCCGTTCTTGAGTCGATAGAAAGAGCACTTCGAACTTGTCAATTGCTTGGAAAAAGACGACAGTCTTGGTTCTCAAGGAAGCAAAGCACCGTAGCTCTCTCAACGACAGGCGAAAGTATGTAGCTCTTGGAAGCCGCGTTCGCAGATTCTATGGATAAAACAACAGCTACAAGACTTTGGCATTGAAGACTCATGCACGTAAATCGATGTGACAACACCAAATAAGCGATCAATCTCACCAAAAATCCAATCCTTCATTCAAGAGCAAAGCATATTGAGATTCGTCATCACTTTATTAGAGATCATATTCAAAATGGAGAAATCTCTATTCAATTTGTTGATTCAAAGAGCCAACTAGCAGATATATTTACAAAGCCTTTGGAGAAAAATCAATTCGATTTTATCCGCTCAAGACTCAACATTTTGAAGCGTGAAGAAGTTAAAGTCTAGAGACTCACCAGCTCTAAGACTCTAAATCCCGAGACTCAATCATTCATGGCTAAAAGACCGTAAGTTGCTATTCTATCTAAAAGGTACTAATTCTTGTTTATCTTATCTCGAAAAGGTACGTTCTTTTATTCGATATAATTCGTGTGAAATTTGAAAACTTGTCTTTTTAGAGGAAGTTATTTTTGGCGTTATTGATTTTGAAAAAGAAGTGTTCGTACACTTTCCTTGTGCCTTAAACTTCTCTTTTCAAATCCGAGGCACATATAAATTCACGTTATTCTACCCCCAAATTTTCAAAACCCTAAAAGCACTCTCCTCTCGATACTGTTTCTACTCTTTGTTCATTGTCGAGAAAGTGGTCATCTTTCTTGGGAAAAGCAAGTGAAGGAATCCTCCTATAGACAAAGGAAGATGTCGTCTTCGAGGAAATCATCAAGAATCGCAAACAGGGGACCACAGAGAATGGAGAAGGGACCGACACACTTCGATCTTACGAGGATGAAGACTTACCAAGTCGGCGACAAAGTCCGATTCGCTCTCCTCCACGTCATTCAAGATCTCCGCCCCACAAGGTGCAAATCTGGAAGAAGAGATAATCGAGGATGCTTGACCCAAGAAGAGTCCAAAAACCCTCTGTTATCTATAAGCTTTATCGTGCGTTGAAAGTCACCGGCACTTCATTAAAGTATATAGATGACTTCCTTAAGGACAAAAATTATGGGAATGAGTATCTTTTTCTGCGGAAAATGGAGGAATTGGGAATTGCTCCTAAAGGAAGGGCAATGGAGGCTCTTGAGAACATTCCCAGTGATCCTCGTATGCCGGACAAAATCTGATTGACGGAACGATGATGACAAAATGTTCCTTGAATTTAAACCTAGAATGGGTGTGGCAAAATAATGTGAAAGGAAATCGGATGGATTTGTTTAAATCCAAGGATCGGAGAAAGTGTATTTCAGGCTGTTGAAAAGAGGGGTGATAAACCCTAGAAGTGTCGATTTTGACTTCCCGGACTCCATCAACGTGAACTTAAGAGAAAAGTTGAAATTGCTTCAACTTGAGACTTTCTGCTCGACTCTGAGACGGGTATGCTCAACCGACCGCCTATTTCTATTCAAATCTTAGCTTTTTGGATGCGAATAGAATTTCATTCGTGTTCGAGATCAAGTCTACGTGGTAGATGTGAATATGTTGGCGGACATTGTTGGAGTTGAACGGGGACGCTATCTCCCTATCAAAGTCTCACCTGCTCGTACTACTCGGATCTTGTTAAAGATATGGACGCAGAGAAGAAAATTACCTACTCGAGGATGAAGGCCATCAACATCGTGCTTCATAAGATTGTGATTAACTGTCTCGCATCGAAGTCTACGTCAAAGACTTCGTGTCTCTTCCCGAAGCAAAGTTGATGTATGCGATCAACTCGGACGGAAGTTTTCTCTCCCGCACACTATTCTCTTCCATATGTACAGCATTGTCAAAAGACAAAGGACAATTGCCTTATCCCGGTCCGGTGACCAAGATCTTCGACATCTGAACATTGAACTACCGCATACATTTTGTGATCGACCGTGTGAAAAGATGGTGGTAGGGTTGAAAATGTTAATGAAGATGCGTCTCGCAAGAACTCTCCAAGGCAATGGAGAAATTCAAAGTGAAATCTCCAAATTCAATCTGCTTCAAAAAGGAAAGGAAAGGAGGCCATGGGTGCCCCATCGAAGAAGAAGAGAAGAACTCTCATCCTTGATGATGAAGATGAAGATGAAGATGATGAAGATCCCACTATCCAAGCGCCGACAAGAACAAGACGTTCGTGTCTCATCAAACAGATCTTCAGCGAGAACAAAGAAGTTGAAGAAGAAGAAGAAGGAGAAAAAGAAAAGTCTGCCGACAATTCGGAGAAAAGGGAAATGAAGAGCATGATCATCACTCTTCCCCTTTCGATGTCCTAGAGACAGGGGGAGTTAGCGAGCAAGAGAGGTCTACACCTCCCCGCCGTCGTCGTGAAGATCTAAGACAATCTCCCGAAGACCCGAAGAAGTTCAGTCTCTCAATTGCACCGAAGAAGGTGATGCATCGATTCCAAATCTGCCGACCATTCAAAAACGCCATCATCTCGAGAGAGTCAATGCAAGTACACAGACGGATGATTCTCGTAGACTTTCGTAGCATCATGAATATTCTTCTGGAAATGCGGAACCGATATATGTTCGGACCGTGAAATCCAAGCTTTGAAGAGCACCGGACAAGCATCTTCGCCTCTATGGAGGATAGACTCAAAGACCTCGCTCCGCAACTTCAAGCCAATGCCAAGGGAGAAGAGGTAGCTCATCCGAGAGAAGACTGAAGAAGCTCGAAGGAGTAGTCCTATTGGGGATTTCCAGATCGTGCGCATTCCCAAGCGCACATGACTCCTTTCTCACCCTTTTCAATGATGACAAAAAGGGGAGAATCAATTTGAACTTTCATATTTTAATCTTTGACCTTTTTGGTTATGTTTATTTTTGAGTATGACTTGAGAACTTGAACTTGGATGACTGAATTGATCGATTGTGATGCTTGACTGGTCGCATTTATTCAAGTTTTGTTATATGGTGTTTCTCATGAAAGTCTAACCAATTTTCTGTGGTGGATGCGGAGTCCGGTTATTTTATTAATCTTTATGAGTTAGCCATATTACTTGAGAAATGTTTTGCAGGTCAAAGTTGTTCAAATCTTCAAGAAAGTTTTGTCACCATCAAAAAGGGGAGATTGTTGGAGAAATCTTTCCGAATATTTTGAAGGCGACAAAACGTTTCTTTCGGTCTAAAAGTCCGGAAGTTCGGAGACCGTCGGTTTAAAGTCTCGAAGACTTTGTTCTCTCGAGACTCAAGACTCAAGACTCAAGACCCAAGACTTAAGACTCGGACTCAAGACTTAAGTCCGTTCTCACCGACGTCTTTCTAATCCAAAGACGAAGGAAATCCAAAGCCGAGGTTTATGGTTGAGATTCGATCCTATTCTCTCGAATAGATTCTTTGGTTGGATAATCATTTCGGATTCTTTAATTCTTATCTAAGATCGATTGAAGATCCGTTGGTCGACGAAATAATCTTGGAATGTTCTATTCATGGAAACCGAGATCCCGATTGTATGGGCGAACAGATTGATGGGCTATCATCGATTCCTTAAATAGCTCGGATGATCTTCTTGATTGATTCCGTCCAACGGGTAGATTGGAGGAATTCCTTTGGTAAGTGCCAACGGCTATGATGGCATGAAGGAGTATAAAAAGAAGTCGTTCTAGTTATTTTAAGAGTGTGATTGATAGAAAAATTCCAGTAGTCTCAAGATCCTTGATTGTTGTTTGAGACTCGTCGAGCGAAATTGTAAACGAGAGAGTATATACTTGGTGACGCCTTGAGTGAGTGTGGTAGATCATCTACAACTAGAAATCAAGGAAGATCAACACTGTAACATCTCTTTGATCATAGTGGAATCCAGCCAATCGGTACGTCGGTGTAGAAGAGTGGACGTAGGCTTGAATCAAGCGAACCACTATAAACTGAGTGTTCAATTCTCTCTTTCCTTACTCAGTCTCTCGATTGATATTTAACTCTTGCGATTGAATCATTAATTGTTTAAATATCGTACAAGCTTCGAGAAATTTTTTATATACCTATTCACCCCCCTCTAGGTACTCATACTAGCTATATCACAAGTAAGACTTCTCTTTTCTTTTTTTGGAACAGCATGCAGGGTGACCGGACCTTCCCGTAAGCTTTCTTTTATTAGAACCTTCTGTGTCCTCCTAATCTCTGCAGTTGAAGACATAAGTCTCGTGTGAATCTTTAGCTGAAGCCGTAACTGTTCATGTGCCGATAAGTGTACCACCACCGCCATGCTAAATAGGTAGTGTTAGAGATGAACACCCAATCACGATTATCTAATTCCACTTGTGATTTCCTCCTACATGTTACATAACAATATCCCAGCAAGGTTAAGACGATAGATAATCTCACATTTGATTGTGTGGTGACGTATCCCTTTACAGCTCCATGTTATACCTTAATAGGGGAAAGGACATAAGATATGCCATAATTTTTGTATGACACGCACTTCATTGTCAAAACTTCTTGAGTAAGCACTTGACTACCTATTTATAAATAAAAAATAAAAAATAAAAATAATTACTTAATTGTCATCAACAATTTTCTTTACTGGAAAATCCGACATAACATAATTTATTATTTATAAGCTAACGTGGCTTGCTGGAGAAATCCAATCAACCAAAAATAACTTGTTCGCCTTAGTTCTTACCCAAATTGACTAGTTGGGGTTAAATTAGCGCCAAGAAGCAATCCCCAATCCTAATCCCTTGAAATTACTATTAAAACTGCAGCTGATTACCTGCAGCATTGTAAGCGAGAGCCCTAATAGAAGCAGAGTTGAGGTCATTGAAGAAGAGGAGTTGCGAGACCATGGATTGGGTGAGGAAGATGACGTAGAGAGGAAGGATGAGGGCAAGTGCGATTTGGGCGAAAAATCTTCCTCCAAGTGAGGACAATCTTGTAGGACTCTATAAATGCTAAAGAAACCCAAGAAATTGCAGTTTTATGCTGGTCTCTGACCTTTGTTTTTGCGCAGAAAAATTAAGAATTGAGTTATTGGTGATCTAGTTCAACGTGATTCTTCATATAGACCAACCGGAGAGGTATCATGTAAAGCTTTCCGTGGTCGCTGACGATGGGGTCTTTGGGTGCATATATCGTCCATCGACTGCGCCATGGTCCTCAAGATCTCAAGTGTGAAACATTTGTTCATGATCATCACCTCCAGGATTCACCCACGCCTTCATCGCTGCCTCCTTCCAATTGGGGTCCAGCGTGTCATAGCTCTCCTTGAGGTCTCGCGCCACCTCCCTGATTAATTTCTGTTAAGAAAGCTATGCGGAATTAAAATTTCGAGAAAAAAAAAGAACACGTAGGACAAATTGCCAAAATTTATCGCTAGAAGCACTTAAGTAATCGTTTTTCACTAATATGCTACTCAAGTGATCATTTTAAAAGGTGTGATATTTAAGTGAACGTTATACAAAAATTATGATATTTTTATATTCTGTTTGTTTTGCAAAAAATGAATAATTTTTAAAATATTTTCTTAACATTAATAGTTTGTACCGCTTGGAATAATTAAACAGTGGGAAAAATTTTCACTATCAATAATAATTATATCTAAATATTCTTGTGAAAGATAAAAATATGTTTTGTTCATTTATTTTTGTAAATAATGTATGCTATTTTTTTTGAAAAAAAAAATATTTTCAAATCATTTATTTTTCACAAAATAAATGGAACTTTTATGTCTTTATTGTTACCTTAATCTCTTACTTGTCGATCTATATTAAAGCACTTTTAAGCAAGATATTCCGGTGGCCCTATAATTTTGGGTTTAAACTTTCTTATATGAGATGCTTCATCAAGAGCTTTCTTGCTCCTGGCGACTGACGTGAAAATGTCGATCTTGAACCTGGGTGGACCGTACAAGTTCAGCAGTGACCGAACAATCCACGATTACACCAGAGACATAATAAGGATTCCGCTGTTAAAGTGAAGAAAAATTATTGGCTTTCTTGCATAAATCCCACTCGCATGGGAGAGCGAAGGGGCTGGTGGAACAAAAAATGGTTAATTCGTAAAGCTATGTCCATGTATTCCCGTAAATTGTTGAATTGCAAATCCGATGAGGAGTCGTTGCGAATTACTCCCATATTGCTGGAGCCTGAAAATTGCACCATATCCTACCTCTAAGCTTTTTCTTCTTTTTTTTTTTGGTCGAATCCTACCTCTAAGTTGAATGAGCATTTTCGGGGCTTTTTCCATTAGTGTGGACATGACGTAATGATACATGTAAGGTGATGGAGCATGGCGAGCAAAGGTGGTTTGGTCCAAATCATGGTAAGATTCATTGATACCGATAGTTCGATCAGTGGTCATTACAAATGATATAGAGGTAGCAACAAAACTTCATAGCAATAAATTATTGCCAATTGCTGAAAATGTGAGCCAAAACTCATCTTCCTAAAAATAAATTTTTATTTCTCATTATATACCGTGCGGTTTTTCAATGCGGATGCCTCTAGCCAAAAAAATATAGTCAACTCCACGGTATATTGTGATAATGATACATACAAAAAAAAAAAAAAACGAAAAAATAGCGCATCACATGATGTATTGTTTCTAATTTACCAATGGACCATACGTGATCAATCGAAGGCTGTCTATTGAGATTAATTGCAGCACTTAACTTTCGTACATCTGCAGATGAAGAGATAGCTTCAATTGTTGGGCTTCTTGCATTCGAGCCATGACTCAATCATTTATAAACTGAAGAAAATTCAAGATGAGATTGATGCGTGGCCGAACGAGCACCACATGAGGTTGCATGTGTTAAAGAAAACTCATTTATTATTTTTGAAGTTGACAAAACATTTCCAAAAGTCTAGACTGAAAATTTGCAGACTCAAGTGTTATAGTCTGAAGAACTACAAACTCTATTGTCAAAATCTGAAGACCGCCAGATTTTAATCTTAAAGTCTGCCCTCCTTGACAGTTTCCAAACCGAACAATGAAGACTTATCCAAATGCGGGATTACCTTTAAAAATTTGATTCATATGGCTTTTGGAAGACCTTATGGCTGGATATAACATTTACTTGATTGATTATTCTTATTGGAATCAATTCCGATATGAAGATCTTCTTGAAGGCAAACAAACTTGGAAGATTCTATTTATGGAAACCAAGATCCTGATTATATGGGCGAGCAAGATTGATGGGCTTTCATCACATTCCTAAAATGACTCGAGATCCCCTTGATTGATTTTGTCCAACGGGTAGATTGGAAGAACTCTTTTGGAAAGTGCCAACGATCGTTTTGGCATGAAAGAGTATTTAAGATAGACTCTCTAGTTATTCGAGGAAGTACGTGAAAGAAAAATTTCAAAGTCTAAAGCTTTCTAGTTCTTTGTTTTCTCATTCATCGAGCTCAAAACTGTATACAAAAGAGAGAAACTCTTAGTGAGACTTTGTAAGAAACCAAGAGAAACTCTTCACTGAGAAAGTCGAGATCATAAGTTGTAAAATCTCTTTTGCTTCATAGTGAAATCCAGCCAATGGGGTATCAGCGCGAGAGAGTTGACGTAGGCTTGATCTAAGTCAAACCACTATAAACTTTGTGTTTTCAATTCTCTTCCCTAAACTCTTTTATTCGTTCGTAAATCTATTTAAACTTGTTCTAGTCTATTACTTTGTAGATTCCATTTTGAAAGAAAAGTTTTGATCAGCGTTTCCACAAAAATTTCTTTTAACACCTATTCACCCCCCTCTAGGTATTCATACTAGCCATTTCAATCAGTATCAGAGCCTGTATGCTCCTTTTATTAAAGTGTTTCTACTTCTAAGTAAAAGATCTATGTCTAGTATTTTGGCTACAGATTTGGTTGAAGGCCGAAGCAACACCGGAGCTCCTTACTCAGATGGGAATGAATACAACGTATGGAAAAACAAGATGAAGACATTCATAAGATTGAAAGATCCCCTGAAATGGGATGTGGTAGAAAATGGCGAAATGACACAAGAAGAATTAACCAAGAGACAAATTTTTTATGCTAAAGTCATCTACTATTTATACTGTGCTTTATCTCCTACTAAATATAATCGAATTTCTTCTTGTGAAACAACTAAAGAAGTTTTGGACAAATTGCATGTAACCTATGAAGGAACTAATTGAGTAAAGGAAACGAAAATCAATATTCTACTCGGATAGTATGAAGTCTTCAAGATGAAGCCTAAAGAATCCATCACTGATATGTTCAGTCGTTTCACTGAGATTGTAAATGGATTAGCATATCAATGACAACCAATATCATGACCAATGAAAGTCAATAAACTGCTATGTGGTCTCTCCAGTGACTAGAATCATGTGAAGACTTCAATTAGAGAAACCCAGAGGATCATGCCTCTTTTAGTAGACGAACTTGTAGGCACACTTCAATCATATAAAGTGGAGCAAATCAATGAGGAAGAAGATCCCAAAGGTAAGAAGTTAATTGCTTTAAAATCTAACGATGATTCTAATGATACAGATTTGGAAGAAAACATGGACGATGAAGAACTAGCACTCATGATAAGGAAATTCAAGAAATTGAATAGAAAGGAAAGAAGATTCAACTGGAAGAAGCAAGACACTCAAAAATTCCGAAACAAATCAACTGAGGATGATGAAGTCAACAAGGATGTGATTTGCTTTGAATGCAAGAAAAAATGGCACATCAAACCTAATTGCCCTATGTTGAAGAAAAAGAAAGGAAAAACTAAGAAATACAATAAAGCTCCTAAAATAGAAATATGGAGCAATACTGAGTGTGAAGAAAGTGATAAAGAATATGCCAACATATGTCTAATGGCAAATTCAGAATCAGTCTCAAATTTTGAAACAAATTCAAACTCAGACTCAAACAATGAAGTCGAGGTTAGCAATTTAAAAATTCTGGCTAAAGTCTCAAAGTATACATATGAACCTTGTTTTAGTCTCAAAATATCTCTTAAAAGGATTTCCAAGCTAAAGAGGGAGAATTCTAAACTTAAGCACCAGGAAATTTCTTGGAAAGAAAAGTTTGAAAATCTAGACAAAAGTTTTGTTAATTTAAAAGAAAATGCAAATTCTCTTTCGAAGGAAAATACCTTTTTGAAAAATGACATTTCAAATATCACAAAAAGGTTTTCAAAAGGATCTAAAAAGTTGAAAAAAATTCTTTCAGTACAAAGGCCTTATTTCAACAAATCTAGTTTGGGTATGACACCAGAAACCATTCATTTAATTGATTTTCCAAAAGTGAATGAAATAATTAAACAAAGACCTACAAAAACATTACAAAAACCATTTTCAAAAGGCTTTCGTAAAACTTGTTGGCTGAAGTGCTCTCAAATGTTCGAAGTGTAACAGCTCCGAACATTTTGAGAAAGAATGTCCCAAGGTTTGGAGACCTGTTAAGAAGGATTGGGCAAAGACTGTATTTAGTACTAACTCCCCTAGACCTAAAAAAATGTGAGTATCAAAGAAAGCTTGAGTTCTTTTTACAATTACAGGTCACTATCAAGAAAAATATCAAGAGGTATTTGGATAGTGGCTATTCGAGACACATGACAGGAGATTCAAATTATTTTATAAAGCTTGTACAATTAAACGGTGGAAAAGTTTCTTTTGATGGAAACAGCAAAGGAAGAATTGTTGAATGTGGAACTGTGAAAATTGGAAGTCTCACTATCAAAAATATTTCCTTGGTGAAAGGTTTAAATACAATCTACTTGGCATTAGTCAATTGTGTAATACCGGATTCAAAATTAATTTCCAAGAAGACATTTGTTTGGGAACTAGTAAAGACTTCTCTCAATCTTTCACTAGACGAAGACACGGGAATATTTATCTTCTGGATATAAAACCAGAAAGTTCTCAGTGTCTAATATCCATTCAAAATTAAGCAAACCTTTGGCATCGAAAACTTGGTCATGTTAACATGAAGTAGTTTGTCAAGATTTCATCTAAGAAGCTTGTCCGTGGACTCCCCAACCTAACTTATCAAAAGTCTGAATTATGCACGTCATGTGTTTTGGGAAAACAGGTTAGAAATTCTTTTAAACCTTTAAATCAAGTTTCTACTAATCGAGTTTTGTAGCTTTTGCATATGGATCTCTTAGGACCAACCAGAACTCAAAGTATTGGTGGAAAGAAATACTTTTTTTGTGGGCTCAGTCCACATTGAACCGGCCATTAAGACATGGTATATCTGAAGAGGGACAAATAAGCCTAGCGTTTTTTCTTTATCCTTTTTGAATAACACGAGGGATGACTAGACTTTTGAGAAGTATAGCTATTTCCACAACGCATTAATTATATTTGGACTGGACCTTTGAGAAGTATAGCTATTTCCACAACACATTAATTATATTTGAATGTATAGCCTTATTCACCGATGAAAGGTGCTTTTTAACGTTTCTAATAGACTTCTTCTGAAATATCATTTTAATTGAAAGAAACAATTGCCCTACTCTTTCTCAAGAAAAGTCCAAAATTTTTGCATTAGTACCAATTTAATCCTATATATTTTAATTAAACCAATTAGTTCTAAACATTTTTACATTATTATCAATTCAATCCATTCGATCAATTTAGGACAGAAATTGCCAACATGCTGTTGGCAGTCCTACATGGTGTCACCAGCTTAATGTGGACAAAATTTATAATTTTTAAATATTTTTTTCTTTTTTTCTCTTTCTTTTATTTTTCATTTTTCTTTCTCCTTACCCTTTGGCCAACGAGATCACTGGCTAACCATCGGTTACCATAGGCAAGGGCGTCGACCCCCGCCCGATCCAGGCAAGGGTTGAAACCCTTACCTATTGGCCAACGAGGGCTAAAGCCCTAGCCTATTGGCCAACAAGGGTGCGGTGGCCCTCGTCAACCAAGAGTGAGTGAGGGCCTTTATGCCCTCATCGACCATAGGCAATGGCATGAAGGCCCTTGCTTGTGGGGGGCGATGGCTGCGATGCCTCAAGCAAGGCCGTTGTGGCCCTTGCTTGGATTTGGGTGAGGGCTCAATGCCCTCGCTTGTAGTAGGCAAGGGCGTGGTGCCGTTGCTTGGATCTAGGCGAGGGTCGCCGCACCCTCACTTGTGGCCGACAATGGTTGACTGGCAACCTCACTGGCCAAGGGGTAAGAGAAAGGAAAAATTAAAAAAAAATTAAAAATCCTAAAAAAATATTTAAAAATTATAAAATTTGTCCACGTTAGACTAATGGTGTCATGTAGGACCGTCGGCGCCACGTCAAGCAATTTCTAGCTTAAATTGGTAGAATAAACTAAATTGGTACCAATGTGAAAATGTTTCTGATTAAATTGGTCTAATCAAAAAGCTTCGACTAATTGGTTCCAATTCAAAAGTTTTAACTTTTTTGGTACTTTTCCCTTTTTTTCGGGTTACCCATGCATAACCAAATAGATTTTTTTAATCTAGATAACAAAATTAGCCTTTGATAATGACGCATGGCAATCGAAGGTGGTTTGCCTAAACCATGGTAAGGTTAATTCATATTGATGGTCTGTTTAGTGGTCGTTGCAAAAGATATAGACATGGCATACGGAGCTAGAAATTCTTATCTCCCATGAAAACATTGCCATCAATCAGTTATTTGTGACCATGCCAACTGCTAAAGCGTGAGTAAAAATTCATCCTCCTATTAATTACTCTTCCTTATTATAATTTACCTTATTAGTTTTCCATGTCGGATGCCTCTAGTTGGAAAAATAAAGATAATTCATGGTGATAATGATATGGTAAATAATAAATTAGTGCATGACATAATATATTGCTTCAGATTTACCAATGATCTATATGTCATCAATAAAAAAAAATGCTGTGTATTGACATTGATCGTGGTCTTGAGATTTGGACACATGCTAACGAAGACCTAGCTGCAAGTCTTGGTCTTTTTGTATTGTAGCCATGAGTCGGTCAATATAAACCGAAGAAAATTCAGTGGGTGACTCCAATCATCAAAAGAGGAGGCATAGAGAGCATTGCCGACCCAAGGAATATCCGGACGGCTCCAACATAAGCTAGGCTTGGAAAGCCGTGAAGATAGAGATGTCGTCTTGTGCTTCGCCGTCCTCGATTAAAAGGCCAAACACAAGTCATGCCTTAGCTAAACTGAAGGCAGATACCTCCAGCGGGAAAAATAAAGATAATTCATTGTAATTATAATATGGTAAATAACAAGGGCGCGTATGATAAAATTTCTGAAATAAAAATTGATTTTTGATCGTGATTTGATTTCTCAATTTTCATTCTCTTAACGAGTTTAAGAAAGAAATCGCGTTTAATAAATACTCAAAATTTCTGTTTATAAAAAAAAAATAACAAAATAAAATAAAATTTCTAGGGGGTGGCGATGAGCATTTGGCGTCTCATAGGTGGCGGGTGGGCGATGAGCGGTGATGAGAGTGAACAACAATAAGAAGATTTTTTATTCTCACTTTTATTTCAGAAATAAAAAAACTAAAAATTTTAACTTCGATTTTTTTCCAAATTTATTTCGGAATATAAATATATTCTAAATAACTAAATAAATGAAATTGCGTTATCTAACGGATTTTTATTCTAAATTCATTCCGAAAAAAAAAATTAGAAATTTTGTCATAGGTGCTCTAAATTAACACATAACATGATATTTTGCTTTAGATTTACGGACGGTGTATATGTCATCAGTCCAAAAAGCTGTGCATTGACATTGATTGTGGTCCTGAGACTTGGACACATGACATCGAAGACCTCGCTGCAAGTCTTGGTCTTTTTGTATTGTAGCCACGAGTCGGTCAATATAAACTGAAGAAAATTCAGTGGCTAACTCCAATTATCAAAAGAGGAGAGAGAGAGCGCATTGCGGACCCAAGGACTATCCGAACGGCTCCAACGTGAGCTAGGCTTTCAAAGCCGTCAAGATCGGGATGTCGTCTGGTGCTTCACCATCTGCAATTAAGAGGCCAGACACAAGTCACCTCTTAGCTAAACTGAAGGCGGATGCCTCCGGCAGGAAAAATAAAAACAATTCATGATAATAATGATATGGTAAATAATAAATTAGTACATAACACAATATGTTGCTTCAGATTTACCAATGATCTACATGTCATCAATCAAAAAAGCTGCTTATTGACATTGATTGTGGTGCTGAGACTTGGACACATGCTAACGAAGACCTAGCTGCAAGTCTTGGTCTTTTTGGACTGTAGCCATGGCTCGGTCACTATAAACTGGAAAAAATGCAGTGGGCGACTCCAATTGTCAAAAGTGGAGACGTAGCGAGCACTGCAGACCCAGGGCACGTCAGCTTGGAAAGTCGCGAAGATAGGGATGTCGTGATGTGCTTTGCCATCTACAATGCGAGACACAAGTCACATCTTAGCTAAACCGAAGGCGATTGCCTCCGGCCAGAAAAATAAAAATAATTCATGGTAATAATGTTATGGTAAATAATAAATTAACGCATAATATGATTTATTGCTACAGATTTAACGATGGTTTATATGTCACCAATCAAATTGATTGTGGTCCCGAGACTTGGACACATGCTGACAAAGACCTAGCTTGCAAGTCTTGGTCTTTTTGGATTGCAGCCATGACTCAGTCAATATAAACCGGAGAAAATGCAGTGGGTGACTCCAATCGTCAAAAGCGGAGACGTAGAGAGCACGCAGACCCAACGAATGACAGCTGGAAAGTCCGAAGTCGTGAAGATAGGGATGTCGTGATGTGCTTCGCCATATGCAACTAAGAGGCCAGACACGAGTCACATCTTAGCTAAACTGAAGAGTGTCTGGCCATAGACATGGCAGAAAAAAGTGAGATGGAATCAACCGGCTTCATTGAATTGGCTGCTCTGGGGTTTGACGGTGATGGTGTACCCCTTGCAAGGTAAATGTGGAAATTCAACACTTATCCTTTTGACGCCTCAAATCTCGTATGAGATGGGCGAGGTCCCATGATGTTTCAGGTAATATTTACCTCAAATAATCACTGCCTTATATGATTACTAGGAATATTCCTTTTGAAGGCTCGGCTTACTTGTCATAATATATGGCATATGCTAAGATGTACAAGTAAGACTTCTTTTCCTTTTTTGGAACAGCATGTAGGGTGACCGGACCTTCCGTAAGCTTTCTTTTATTAGAACCTTCTGTGTCCTCCTAAACTCTGCAGTTGAAGAGATAAGTCTCATTTGAAAAGTTTTGATATTTAAGTGAACATCGCATTTAAAGTTATGATATTTTTAGATTCCGTTTGTTTCGCGAGAAATAAATGATTTTTAAAATATTCTCTTAACATTAATAGTTTGACGCTTTAATAATTAAACAGTGAGAAAATTTTTCATTAACAATAATAATTTATATCTAAATATTCTCGTAAACGATAAAAATATGTTTTGTTCATTTATTTTTGTAAACAATGTATGGGATCATTTTTTAAAAAAAATATTTTTCAAATTATTTATTATTCACGAAATAAACAGAACTTTTATGTCTTTATCGTTACCTTAATCTATTTCTTGTCGATCTATATTAAAATACTTTTAAGCAAGATATTCCGGTGGCCCTATAATTCTGGGTTTAAACTTTCTTATATGAGATGCTTCATCAAGAGCTTTCTTGCTCCCGGTGACTGACGTGAAAATGTCGATCTTGAACCTGGCTGGATCGTACAAGTTCAGCAGTGAACGAACGATCCACGATTACACCAGAGACATAATATGGATTCCAACGTTAAAGTGAAGAAAAATTAATGGCTTTCTTGCATAAATCCCACTCGCATGGGAGAGCGAAGGGGCCGGTGGAACAAAAAATGGTTAATTCGTAAAGCTATGTCCCTGTATTCCCGTAAATTGTCGAATTACAAATCCAATGAGGAGTCGTTGCAAATTACTCCCATATTGCTGGAGCCTGAAAATTGCACGATATCCTACCTCTAAGTTTTTTCTTTTTTCTGGTCGAATCCTACCTCTAAGTTGAATGAGCATTTTGGGGGCTTTTCCCATTAGTGTGGACATGACGTAATGATACATGTAAGGTTGATGGAGCATAACAAGCAAAGGTGGTTTGGTCCAAACCATGGTAAGATTCGTTGATACCGATGATTCGGTCGGGGGTCATTACAAATGAAACAGAGGTAGCAACGAAACTTCATGGCAATATGTTATTGCCAATTGCTGAAAATGTGAGCCAAAACTCATCCTCCTAAAAATTACTTTTCCTTCTCATTATATACCATGTGGTTTTTCAATGTGGATGCCTCTAGCTGAAAAAATATAGTCAATTCCACGGTGTATTGTAAAAATGATACATACCAAAAAAAAAAAAAAAAAAAAAAAAAAAAAAATAGCGCATCACATGACGTATTGTTTCTAATTTACCAATGGACCATACGTGATCAATCAAAAGCTTTCTATTGAGATTAATTGCGGCACTTAACTTTCGTACATCTGCAGATGAAGACCTAGCTTCAATTCTTGGGCTTCTTGCATTCGAGCCATGTCTCGGTCATTTATAAACTGAAGAAAATTCAAGATGAGATTGATGCGGGGGCGAACCAGCACCACATGAGGTTGCGTGGACTTCCGATCCTCTTAGTAATTTAACATTAGGGTTAATACTTTGAAAAAACCTCAACGGAGACACTTCATTTAAATTTACCCAAAACTATTTTTTTGACCACCAAAAACCCAAAACTAAGATACCTTTGACAAATTTACCCTAAACCGGGTACATTTGTGACAAATTTACCCTCTGTTAAGTTTCTTTAAATTTTATTGTCAAATTATCAAGTTAAATGACATGTGACTATTGATTGGTATATCAATTTGGGATTTTACGCCTATTTGTCACAGTTTACAATTTTTGTGATTTTTTTGTGGTATTAATCTAATTTAGCGGAGGATATATTAGTCACAAATTTACCAGTTTTGGGTTTTTTGTGGTCAAATAAATTAGTTTGTGGTAAATTTGTCATAAATATACCAGTTTATAGTTTTTTATAATCAATCTAAAAATTTATCACATATGTATTCAGTTTTTGGTTTTTCAAATAAAAAAATAGTTTAGGGTAAATTTGTCAAAGTGTATCAGTTTGAGTTTTTCAAGATATTAACTCTTGACATTAAGATGAGACTAATGAAATATACTAGTCTATAGCCATTAAGATGATGCCGGTTAAATGGATGAACGGAGAGCTCACGCTATAAATATAAGGCCTGCGTGCATATCTTCCTCACACTTCTCTCTTCGGCAATCTCCACTGCTCCATGACAATGGAAAGATCTATTACAGCTTTCTCGTTTGCGTTGCTTGCTGGTTTAGCTTCATCACTAGTCCCTGTGGTCCAAGCCCAACAGATTCCAGGTCTCTCTCTCTCTCTCTCTCTCTCTCTCTCTCTCTCTCATGCCTGCGCGCCTGCGTAGAGAAAAGTTTTTGAGTTCGCATGAGATGCTAAGAGAGAAGTTTTTCGGTTCCCATGAGTTTGCATGAGATGCTAACAGATTTAGAGTTTGCATGCTTTGCTTGGACTATAAGGAGAGAAAAAGGAGGGAGAAACATTGAGTTAAAATCTCAGAACAAATTATACTCTTTATAAGATGGGCGAGGAGAAATCTAAACTGTAGACATCCTCGACCCCAATTTTCTTCTCCCCTTTCTCCCCACAACAGCATGATATTTTTCCAGTCTCGTGGTTTAAGCTTCGTACAGTGTCATTGTCCTATCTATGACGTCAAGAAATGTTGGCTATCTCATTGTCTGCGCACCCCTCAATTAGTCATGACCACCCATTGAAACCGAGTGGTCTCTTCTTTGTATTCAGACTCATTTGATCTAATTGTCAAACCATCGCCGCGTTAGAAACAATAACTGTTGAACTATGCACATGATCGAGATACACTGAATTTGTTCCAACAGTCCAATAAGATAAATCGTTTTTCTATTCACTGAGTTCTTTTTTTTCTCTAAACTTACAAGGTTTTATCAGTATTGATTGTGGGGCAACTAATGCATCCACCGAGGATGAAATCAGAATAAGATACGAAACCAATGAAGGGTTCATAGACTATGGACAAAACAAGCAGTTATCCATGACGTTCATATCTGAAGGCTTACGGTGCTTGAATAATTTAAGGAGTTTTCCCAACGGAAAGAGAAATTGTTACACTTTAAAACCAGACCAAGGCAAGAACAACACCTACTTGATTAGGGCAACATTTTACTATGGGAACTATGATGAAAAGAATCAGACTCCTTCATTCGACCTATACATTGATGTTAATTATTGGACCACGGTGAACTACTTGGGTCCTAGTTATGAAGAAATCATGTACGTGTCCCCAGCAGATGATATCCAAGTGTGTCTTGTCAATACTGGCAATGGGGTGCCCTTCATTTCGGCATTGGAACTAAGACATATAGATGATGATGGCATCTATCGATTAAGATCTGGATTCTTGGAACTCTTTGGGCGACTGGACATCGGAGGTGCCCCGGACTCTTTAATCAGGTGATCAGCTAATTTTTTATATACAGATGCATGGTGATCATAATCAAGAAAGACTCAGTTTTCTTTTTAATCGAATTTAGCCATTTTGCAAACTATTGAAGGCACATGTACCTAATTTAACAGAAAAAATGAAGCCAACCGAATTGGTAACGAGTCAAATGTGTGAAAGACCAAAAGGGGGCCACTACACAAGGCAAAATTGAGCAAAGACGCAAGTTAAAAAAAGGCCAAGAAAATCAACAGATTTCGAAACAAAAGACATTTAAAATATCATTAAAAAAATGATATTAGACGTCAAAGATTACAACAAAAATCATTAGATGATTGAAAATGTTAAAAGAGCAATAGAAAAGCCATTAGGTCCGAGGAAAAAGAATTAAGTTATTTGAAATTTTTGATATTATAATCCAAATCAAGATTAGTATTTCAGATATGTATCAAAAACACTTAAGTTACTTCAACATAACAAGCGGACTGGTTGATTTATTTAGGAAAAAATTTCAACGCCATTGCAAAAATATTAGAATGTAATCATAATTATTTTTTGCCTTAATATTCAAATAAGTATTCAATAAACTAATACGTATTATATACTATCATAAAGGTTTGAAATGAGAACATTACAAATTATTTACTAGAAACATTGGTGTTATATATATATTTTAATAAAACTCACCATCAGATGATGTGGTTGAGAACCAATCATTTAGGCGAAATTGATAATTACATTTCCGTTTAAATCTTTAGTAATATAACAAATTGAAGATTCTGTAATATGAGGAAATTCACTCTTTATTGGTAGATAGTCATGTCAACAAACGTAATCATATTCCTTGCCTCCGTACCGCCGATTTTAATCTATTTATTGTTATTATATTATATAAAAGGAAGCTCCTCTTTTAAGGGAATACAATATATTTTCTTCTTCAAGAATATTTAAGTAGACAAAATTTTCAATTAACAGTTTCATTTCACCACCGGCGTATCTTGAACATAAAATTTAAATCCTTTCCAATTTACAAAAAAATGTATTAAAAATCTGAATATTGAAATATTATTCTCTTTCTTCATAATATAGGGTTAATGACATAAATTGCACTTAAACTTTGGCTCCATGTGTAATTTAATCCTTGAACTTTACCCCAAGATATAATGTTGTCTCTAAACTGTTAATTTATTTTATGTGATCCTTCTACTTTTAGTACATGGTCAATTTATTCCTTGAATTACATGAAAATGTTTAATGTGGTCCTTCCATTAATTCAAGTTCACGGACAACATTAAACATTTTTATAAGATGTAAAACTAAATTGAACATGTATCGAAAGTTCATAGACCACGTTGAATAAATTGAAAGTTAAAGGACTACATTGCATATTGGGATAAAGTTTAGGAACTACATTGAACAAACTGAAAGTTCACACCATATTATACATTGAATTAAAGTTCATGAACCTTTTTGTATCATTTTTTTCTACTATATATGTGCGCATTTAATTTACTTAAAAGGTATCAATAATTTTTATCTATTAATAATTAATAGTTCAAATTTTTCATAACAAGATGATTGTGAAAAATCTCATGAATGTCAATTCTTCGCATACACAAATGCGTGTACATTAGTAAATATATAATGACAGTGTCTTCCCTAAGTGTCCCCTTTAAGGTTGACACATAGGATTCTTATTTGTAAGGGATATATCAGGTTGGAAGGAGCATTTTCTTATACTCTCCATTCATTTTGCTTCTTATTTATTGCTCTTGTCCCTCTCCTTCCTCTCTTCGTTGTTTCTTTATTTTAATTGCACCTCTTTTGCATCAAAGAAGTCTCGTGCCCTGATAATGACATAATACTTTGTATTAGTATACAAGTACGTTTACTAAATAAAAATACATTAACAGGTGCACTTGAGACATAGTAAGAATAAACGAAATATAATAAGTCAAAACATCATGTTGACTACAGTATAATAGTTGCTCAAAATGATTAATCCCATGTTAATGATAGAATACAACAACTCGCGCAAAGCATGGATTATATCTAATATAATATAGAACTCAATGTCTACTCATGAAGAGGGGACTTTACATATACATAAAAGAAAAAAAAAATGAAAGTGCTCTTGGGATATTCATTAAGGGCTACTAGTTAAATTTTGAAAATATGAACATTTTTATTTAAAAAATTCTAATTTCTTGATATATGTTATGAATATGTTGTATTCCAATATTCACAGCATATATCGGTATGCGTTTTTTATAATGTTAGTGATCTTAACTAGTGTCACTATGACACTTGTTAATAATATGTAGCTCTTCGACCAAAAAAAGAAAATATGTATCTCTGAAGTTTGGTGCTAATACTCATTTTACGTAAAATACATTATTAATATACATAGTTATATAGAAGTCCTTACATTCCATCCGAGAAATATTTCAGCAGTGGGAGAAATAGATCCTAACCTCGTCCGAACCCTTCTAGCCTGAAAAAAGAAGAAAAAATCACATTTGGGAAATGCTATAAAACCAATAACATTTTTGTTTAATTACGTAAAATGAACTTTATGAAATTGATGATTTGTATGTACAAACGTGCTACAAGTCCATGGCCACACTTCTTTTGACAAATATAATCAACTGCACATCATATTGCAATCTTCAAGTTTTGCATTGAATCACCAGTCAGATATTCTGATTTTCGTAACCAACCAAAGCATCAGCTTTTCGCTAGTAATGTGATGAATATGGTAAATTCTACTTTTCTGTTGCTTATCCATATGAATTGGCATTTGCTAGTCTCTCAGTCAATTGCTTAATTGTTTGCTCTTAAACTGTTTGCAAAAATGCCTCACTCAGGTACCCTGACGATGTTTACGATCGGATTTGGTTACCTGGCAAGAATATGAATTGGATCCCTCTGAACACCACATCTGTCATTGATTCATCTGACGATAATGATGCTTATAAGGTTCCCATTAAAGTTCTTTCAACTGCTGAAAGTACAATCAATGCCAGTACTCCCTTGCACTTATCCTGGATACCTTCAAGCTCTGTAGAGAAATGGATTGTGTACTTTTATTTCGTTGAGATTGAGAGACTGACAAACGGCCTCCAGAGGGAGTTCACAGTTTCCATGAATGATAATCAATTCATGGAGATAGTGAGCCTTGAATACTTAAAGCCAGTGGTTGTAGTCTCCCCTCCTGTTAGTGGGTCGTTGGAAATCACCTTCTCAATTGAATCGAAAAATAAGTCCGGAAGTCCACCAATCCTCAATGCCTTGGAGTTCTATACCGTTGGTGATCTTCCATATGTACCCACAGCACAAGATGATGGTACTCTTTTATTCTTTTACATATTGTTATTGTCTACATACACGTACAGTTGTGCTCCAACTGACATGGACAATAATTAGAGAGATATTCCAATGTCAGTAAGTAAGATTTAGTAAAATCCTATGCTAAATATACTAGTCTCCACTGTGGGTCCTATTTTATTTGTGAACTCTGATCGATAATTGCTTTGTTGGGATCAACGCATGTGGTTAAGTATTACTTTGCTATCTGCTTAATTCCCGTTTTGGCTACTTTTTGCTTGGTAATTGCTGGAAAGTCTCTTCAAATTGAAGCCCTGAGATGTTACGAGTCTTTTAAAAAATTGAAAGTCTGTATGACTTATATGTGATTGATTGCCACAAATTTTTGCATCTCTATCCTTCTTTCTAAATAATATTGTCTTTTTTGTGATTTAAACCACAGTGAAAGCTATTAATGACATCAAAACGACATATCACATTCAGAAAGAAAGCTGGCAAGGTGACCCATGTATACCAAGCAAATACACATGGGATGGTCTAAATTGTAGCAATGGAAATCCTCCAAGGATCATATCATTGTGAGTCCTCTAGCAATGTTTCTCGATTACTGATTTTCTAGGTGAAATTTAAAAGAAATCTTATACGTGATGAAAACTGGAAATTTCAAGTATCAACGAGAAATAATATTTAAGATCAATGCAACCTCCCGAAGTGAATTCCCACATGGGATGGTGACATTTTGCGGCGGGTGTGAAATTAGGAATAATTTATGAGCTCTCTCCAATATCATGTGAGATTTCCCAATAGCCTACTTTTCCTATTTTTGACATTAATGTTCCAAATTGCATTGTGTATGAGCAAGTATTGGGTCCTCCGAGAATAATTTTTAAGTAATCTAGGTCCAAAAGTAACCATAAATTATAGAAAAAGGAGATAGTGAGACCCATGCAAGGAATCAAATTGACAATTATGAATGGTCTTCCGGTACCTAAAACATTCACACGGACCTAAAATATCTTCATTCTGAAGAATTAATTGCCCAAACTTTTCTGTATTGTGCCAAAAAATGCTGCCTTTATGAAGATGGCAATGACAGGATCCTTTATTTTGATGTCTGATGGTCAGGAAATTGAGCTCAAGCAATTTGGTGGGCGACATAGTCTCATCACTGTCAGGTCTATCAACAATGGAAGACTTGTAAGTATCACCATAGCTGAATTAGTGGTGTCTGCATGTCACTCATGATTAAGCACCCCTGCGAGTCAACTCATGATTTAATGATTAAGGTTGTGTTTTAGGAGACATAGGCTATTGAAATATTGCCCTAATGTGTGGAAACATACTGCATTTGGCTATGGAGCTGTTAACTTGATATGAGATGTTCTAAACTTGCTCTTTCTCAGAGATTTGTCCAACAATAAGCTTACGGGAGCAATACCAGAAACTCTGGCAGAATTACCAAATCTTAGATTTCTGTAAGTTAATGTGGCAAAGTGAAGCAGCAAAAGATTTGAAGTAGACAACCTCTAATCATGGCTATATTTGCAGAAATCTAAGTGGAAACAACCTAATTGGATCAGTTCCTGAAGCTCTTAAGAAAAGGGTTCTGGACAATACTTTAATCATGAGGTGCTCTCTCTCTCTCTCTCTCTCTCTCTCTCTCTCTCTCTCTCTCTCTCTCTCTCAGAGTCATATGCAACTTCTATAGGGTGGAAAGACTATCAACATGTTCTTTTTAATGTGATTAAAAACAATTAAGAAGGCCAACTTGTCAGTACCATATGGCAATGTTGATACGAATCTAAGTTCAGCTATTTCATTCTTTGATCCAGTTTGGCAGGAAACACAAATCTTTGCCTAGCCGATCCTTGCGCGCAGAAGAAGAAACAAAATTCCATCCTCGTTCCAGTTGTTACATCAGTTTCAGGCTTCTTTTTAGTTCTCTTTGGTGCTTTGGCTATTGTTTGGTTAATGAAACGGAAAAGAAGAGCAGGCAAGCGTTCTTACTTGTGTTGTTCACACAATCTACACTGCATTTGACAACAATCTTGACTTTGGTTATCCATTAGTACAGTTCTAACTGCAACAGTGTCTTTTCTAGGATAATTTAGTCGAGAAAACACAACTCAGCAACTTACTGTCTCTTCTCCCCCTCCCCCCACCTCCCCAACCCCTCCCCACTCCCACCCGGACTATCATTTTACAATCTCATCAACCTCAGGAATAAAGGAAAGTTGGCACTAATACAAATTCCCCAATGCTAGTAATCTTAATTATATAGTGGTCATGAGAAAATGGAGAGAAAAGAGAGACATGGTTCTCCACAACATGGTTGCATCAGCATCGCAAAGCATATGTGCATTATTCGGCTTAACATCATGAAATTTCTAATTTTTATTTTCAAGAGTAACCATGCTATGTACGGGAATGACATATAACAGCTTGATGGTACAATTTTGTCCTCAATATTCTAAGGCTCCCAAAAAGATAATTTGATTGTGCGATCACAAACTAATCTTTGTGAATTGAGTAAAGAACAATTATCTATATGATAGCATGTTGAAGGTAGGCAACATAGAATCCCTGCCTAGATCTTTCGATTATTGTCCTCTTCTCCATTAATATAACTCTTAAAACGGGATTGGTAAAACCCTTCCTATGTCTTTTAATTGTTGTGGATGCAATTACCATGGGAAGTTATCTGCCATTAAAGTCTACCACCCAACGGGGTAGTCACTAAACTCATAGAAACTTTTTTGGTACAGAATCTAGTGAAATGACATTGAGATTAAAGAATCGACCTTTCAAGTATGGAGAGGTTTCAAGAATCACTAGAAACTTTGGACGAGTGATTGGTGAAGGTGGATTCGGAAAGGTTTATCTTGGCACACTAGATGACGGCACCATGGTTGCTGTGAAGATTCTCTCTAAATCATCAAAGCAAGGGTACAAGGAATTTCAAGCCGAGGTTAGATAGGATGATGCAATCACTCTACCTTTTAAGATCAACTTATGCTAACACTTACGTAGACGTTTGTTTAGAAACTTCCTCTTAGGCTATTGTCAGTATGCATTATTATAATGCACAATTGTGACATTGCAGGCACAACTCTTAATGATTGTTCGTCACGAAAACTTAGTTTCTCTATTTGGATATTGCGGTGATTCCAAGCACATAGCTTTAATATATGAATACATGGTCAATGGAAATTTAAGGCAACATTTATCAGGTGCGTATTTATGTTCTTTTCTATTGTTTTCTTCTCTAAAATAGTCCTACAAAACTCTATTTCTTGCTCACAAATAAAGTTAGGATGTATCCAACAGAGGACCATCCGAAGGTCTTGACATGGAGTAAGAGACTCCAAATAGCTGTGGATGTAGCACAAGGTACGTCAATGGG
Organism: Eucalyptus cladocalyx; assembly: GCA_017140615.1. Taxonomy (NCBI): domain Eukaryota; kingdom Viridiplantae; phylum Streptophyta; class Magnoliopsida; order Myrtales; family Myrtaceae; genus Eucalyptus; species Eucalyptus cladocalyx. The sequence goes on from CM029518.1 coordinate 17,818,477, forward strand.
ATATCCACCTTTTTAGGTTCTTTTCCAACGTTGCTTTGGCATTGTTGACGTGGTTTTTGCAAGGAGTTACAGGTTTGGATTATTTGCATAACGGTTGCAAGCCACCTATCATTCATAAAGACTTGAAGACTACAAACATCTTGTTGAACGAAGACTTCCGAGCCAAAATAGCTGATTTTGGCCTATCAAGAACTTTTGCCATTGAAAACGACTCTTATGTGTCAACTTGTCCTACAGGCACTCCTAGCTACCTCGATCCCGAGTAATGGCGAAAACTCTATATCATTGATCTAGTTCAGTTCAGGATCTCAATTTGCATATAAAAATTGGCAATGCCTACAATTTCATCTTTGACTTAAAGATCCATTATTTGTTCTTCCTTTCCACCCAGGTTTCATTTTTCTGGAATCTTAAATAGGAAGAGTGATATTTATGGTTTTGGAATCATACTCCTTGAGTTGATCACAGGCCGACCTGCAATAATGAGAAGTCAGGGTGGTAGTGCCAGCATGCACTTACTTCAGTGGTTGATTCCTATTGTTGAAAGTGGTGATATAAAGAGGATTATGGATCCCATGTTACAAGGAAAATTTGATGTCAACTCGGCTTGGAAAGTAGTGGAGATTGCTATGTCCTGTACGCGATCAACAGCAAATCAAAGGCCAGACATAAATGATGTACTGGTAGAGTTGGAGTCCTTGGGGAGCAAATCAAGTGGTTCCTTTGAAATGACCTCACTGAAGCTCCATTCTTATAATGCCCCTGTGGCAAGGTAGTAGAACTTTTCCAATCTAAAAAGGCTCCCTTTGTTTTAGGAAAAAAATAAACTTTTGTCTGTAAATTTGTACTATCTTTTTTATTGCGTCATCCATTTCCCTTTTTTTAGTATAAATAAGTCTTCGAAACTCGCTTTATAACAATGATATCCTTTCATCCTTTGTTACTTCTTTCTCCATTCATAATGTTAGTTCATAGCATTTCTAATACTGGGGAATTAGAAATTCCTTATTGAGCGTGGGTGGGGCTAATTCGTGATTTAGATGTTGAGATTATCCATAGATTAGGTAATTGGCATTAACAGGCCCTTGTAGCACGTTCTTGTGGTTCAACTGAGATTTCAGTTGGAATCAACACAATTGATTAAGAAACAACAATTTTGCAATGTTGAGGAGGTAGAATGAGAAAATTTATAATGAGGATTCTAGTGATCTTAACGTAGTACTTCTCACAAATAACCTAGGATGTACACACAAGCATCGTTAACAAATTATGGACACGAGAATTGATCTTGACTTATGATAATGCATACATTTGCAACATGTTTATATTCAAATAAAAGGCAATCCTAATCTCTCTAATTCTTAGAATGTGGAGTAGGCTTTCTATCTCGGGGTTCTAATGCAACAAGTGATATCATTGATTAGATAAGAGCCCCACGGTCGAAGAAGATGTGCGTCACCAGTGTAAAATTGCCTAATTCGTCAAAAAATGATCCACCCATGTGCAATGGATTTGTCCCATTTGCGACGATTAATGGCAGGATTTAGAAAAATGGGGGCTCATCCTAGCGAGCAAACCAAGAAAAAGAACCAATTGATGATATGAGACTAATAGAAATTTGCACATACCATGACATAAATATGTGTTGTACTTTATTAATATATTCATGATAGGGTGCAATTAGAACGCACCGTTTTGTCTTGATATGTTATAATGGAAAGACATCCTTTGAAAGTGTATGAGAAAGTCATGTAAAAATCTTCTGAAGATAACCATTGGGACAGTTGGTAGACAGAACGTTCAGAAAAAAAAATTGTTCTCTCTTCCTCTCCCCTTTCCATCAAAGAAAAAAAAAAGTCGTTCAATTTCTCCTTTACGAAAACAATTGACATTTACGCTGTGGAAATTGAATATTTTCCTCTTGACTGCATTCAAACCATCATGAAGTAATATTGTTCGCCATTCATCTACAATCCAACGTTCGTTTTGAGGTAAATTGTTCATTGCGCATTCGAAAGATGTTAGTAATCTTCTGCCGACTTTCTTCCAATAGTATGTAATGTCCCTTCTAGTTCAAGGACTTTAGATCAAGCACTACTGATGTAGAACAATGTGCAGATGCCTTTCTGGAAACAATGGAGCGTCATAAGAGTCATAAGAGCGGGCGGTCCCACAAATCAAAGAGGATTGCGTGATCTTTAAGATTACAAATGGGTTACAATATATCTTTTCCTTAATTTGTTATTAGATTTCAGATTTTCTAGTTTATCAATATCTTTTCAATTTTGTTATTAGATTTTTGTTATTTGGTTATTATCTAGATTGCAACCTCCTTACAAATAAATGCCTAAGATATTGTAATCCTCACTTCTTTATTCTAAATAAACACCATCTTTTGGAATTCTTTCCAAGCATCGCTTTCTTTGCGTCGTTTGGAATCAAAGCAGGTTTCTCCTGTGACGATGGCTAATAACGTTAATGACAATCTCCCCATAGCTAAAGGCCGTAGAAACGAGCCTATTACACGAGATGAGTTCAACCAATTTGCGAATCAAACCGAACAGAGGTTTCAAGAATTACTTGTCACCATCCAGCGTTTGTCTACCAACCCCATACTTGGTAATCTTTTGGCTGAACATGCTTAGGTAGCTCGAGACTCGGAAGTAGCTATGGAACGTGTGGCAAATCCCCGACAAAGGCGACAAGCCTATGTCGAGGACTCTGAAGGAGAAGAAGAGTTCCTGGATCGGCCTATTCGTGGAGGCCACCGAAACCGAGGATATCAACGAGACCCTAAGCAATATCAACTTAAGGTTGACCTTCCGACCTTTAATGGCAATTTGAATATTGAAGACTTTTTGGATTGGCTTTGGGAAGTTGAGAAATTCTTCGATGCCATGGAGATTGAAGAGGATCGCCAAGTAAAATTGTTGGCATACAAATTGAAGGGCGGCGCCTTAGCATGGTGGGAGCAAACAAAACTGACCCAACGTCAACAAGGAAAAGCTCCCATTCGAACATGTAATCGAATGAAGGAAATGTTGAAGGTTCAGTTCCTCCCAACCGATTATGAACAATTATTATTTTAACAATTTCAAAATTGTAAGCAGCCAAGCCGATTAGTCCAAGCTTACACAAAGGAGTTTCTCCGACTTTCCACCCATAACAACCTGGCTGAGTTGGAGGCATAACAAACCGCCAGGTACATTAATGGTTTATGACTTAATATTCAATACCATATTTCACTATATCGTTTGTTCTCCGTTGAGGATGCTCAAGAGATGGCCCGAAAGGTTGAGATGCCATTAGAGAAAACTAGCCCCATTAATCGGGCTAACAATTATTTCGCTCGAGGATCATCAAGAAAGGGAGACAGCTAGATGTTTCAAAATCCTCCAACCAACAAACCAACACTATGAACCGAACTCTGGGCTATGTAGCACCGATACGGACACGTGACACGCGACACGACACGACACGACACGCCGACACGTCATTTCTTAAAAATAGAGAATTTCGACACGTTCCGACACGTTATATATTAAATATATTTTTATATATAAATGCATAAAAAATAAGAATAAAAATAGCCTAGAATTAATTTACACGAAAAATATTAAATAATATCATTTATTATTTTAATTTGTTACAATAATACACAAAAATTAGAGGAAAAAACATTGTTTAAAGAAAAATGCTGAAATGATATTTTTAAATTTATTTATTTATCATATATAGATTTTTTAATTACTTCTTTCATAGTAAAAGACTTTTTTAAAAATAAAACAATTCTAAAAAACAAAACTGAAAAAAAAAAAAAAAAATTGACCTCGTGCATGTATATTTATAGCAATTTTATTACTTTTTTATTACTTATTTTGTGTATATTAATATTTTGACCACTCAAGTATTATAAATTTTAAAATTGACCCCGTGCGTGTCGGAATTGCGTGTCGGAATTCTGGACTCGCGTGTCGGAGCGTGTCGGAAAGAGTTGACCACGTGTCGGATTTTCGACACTCGTTGACCGCGTGTCGGAGCGTGTCAGGACGTGTCGGAGCGTGTCGGACACGTGTCGGAGTGTCGGACACGACACGAAGGCTTCCGGAGAGTGTCCGTGCTTCACAGACTCTGGGAAGTATTACTAGGGTGCCAAGGAACCAATCATTGCAAATAACCGTAACGCCAATTCGAATGCCCATAACCTGTACGCTAAGCCACCACCAACCAAATGCTACAAGTGTAACTAATTAGGACATCGTTCGAGTGATTGTCCACGGCAAAAGATGGTCAATTTTGTCGAGCACAATGATGACATATACGAAGATGACTGGATTGACGAGGAAGAAGTGGAGGAAGAGGAGGGCAAGCATGTCAATTGCGTTGTTAGGAAACTATTGCTCGTTCCGCGAAAAGAAGAGACACAGCGGAATAGTCTTTTCCGTGCCCGTTGTACCATCAACGGCAAAGTTTGCGATGTCATCATCAACAGTGAAAGTTGTGAGAACATAATATCCAAGGCTTTGGTGGACCATCTACAACTAAAGACAGAGTTACATCCCTCCCCTTATACAATTGGGTGGATTCATAAAGGGGTCAAACTCAAGGTGACACAGGTGTGTCATTTACCTATTTGAATTTGAAAATCTATAAGAACACCATAATTTGTGATGTAGTGGAGATGGATGCATGCCATGTCCTACTGGGGCGACCATGGCAATAGGATGTTGATATCACGCACAGGACTCGAGAGAACACATATTCTTTTGTGTGGAAAAAGACGAAGATTATTATGAAGCCAATGAGTAACATTCCCCAGGCCCCAAAGAAGTAAAGTGCAGGGATTATGCTAAACGTCCGTAAATGTGAGGGCATGTAGATGATTGTGGAGAAAGGCAATCAAGAAGCCATTATTCCCATTCCAGCGGCTCTTCAGCCCTTATTAAGGGCATTCAGCAATGTTATTCCGAAGGATCTACCTGTTGGATTACCACCCTCGAGGGATATCCAACACGAAATTGATTTTCTTCCAGGAGCGAGCCTCCTTAATTTACCGCACTACCAGATGAATCCGAAGGAGAACCAGATTTTGCAAGACCAAGTAGGAGGATTTTTTCGAAAAGGCTTCTTTGCACGAAAGCATGAACCATTGTGCAGTACCCACACTCCTCACTCCAAAGAAAGACCGAAGCATACGTATGTGCGTTGATAGCCGGGCAATTAATCGGATTACTGTCAAGTACTGATTCCCAATCCCTCGCTTGGATGACATGCTCAACCGGCTTGTAGGATCAAAGGTCTTTACAAAGATTGATCTACATAGTGGATATCACCAAGTACACATCCGCCCTAGCGATGAATGGAAAACGGCCTATAAAATAAGTGAAGGTTTGTACGAATGGCTTGTCATGCCGTTTGGCCTCACGAACACGCCTAGCACCTTCATGCGTTTGATGACTCAAGTTCTTAAACCTTTTATTGGCAAATTTGTGGTGGTCTACTTCAATGACATTCTCATATATAGTCCAGATGACTAACGACATATGGAGCATCTAAGGGCCGTCTTATCGGCCTTGTAGACGAACCAATTGTATATTAATTTAAAGAAGTGTAGCTTTATGACTGATTGACTCCGCTTCTTGGGGTATATTGTTGGAGCAAAAGGCCTTCAAGTTGATGTAGAAAAAGGTAGCTGCCATCCGCGACTAGCCGACTCCCCAGACCGTTGGGGAGGCGCATAGCTTCCACGGGCTTGCGACATTCTACCGACGCTTTATTCGAAATTTCAGTTCTATTATGGCTCCGATCACCGAGTGCTTGAAGAAAGGAAAATTTCATTGGGGTGATGAAGTAGAAGCCAACTTTGCCCTCATCAAGGAAAAACTTTCCACGGCACCAATACTGATGCTCCCGAATTTTGTAAAGGTATTCAAACTAGACTGTGATGCTTCTAGTGTAGGAATTGGTGATGTTCTTTGCCAGGAAGATAAGCATATTGCTTATTTTAGCGAGAAACTTAATGATGTTCGCAAGCTATGGTCTACTTATGAGCATGAGTACTTTGCTATAGTACGAGCTATCAAGCATTGGCAGCCCTATCTTTATCAACATGAATTTGTCCTTAACACTGATCATCAGGCACTCAAATATATTAAGAGCCAAAGACATCTAAATCGAATGCATGGACGTTGGGTCTCCTTTTTGGAGCAATTCAATTTCATGCTTCGACACAAAGCGGACCACTTGAACAAAGTCGCTGATGCACTTAGCCGTCGTGCTGCAACACTTGTCACCATGCGCACTGACGTTGTGGGCTTTGACCACCTCTATGCTCTTTATGCTGATGATGAAGATTTTCAGGAAATTTGAGAGAAATGTTCTGCAACAGGTTCTCACGGCGACATGATTATTCAGGACGAATTTTTATTCTTTAGCAACAAAGTTGTGCATTCCTCGAAACTCTTTACGAGAACAACTTATTCGAGAGCTGCATGGTGGCTCTCTTGAAGGACATTGTGGGCGAGATAAAACTGTTGCCCTAGTTGAGGAGCGGTATTATTGGCCTCAATTGAAAGGGGACATTGGACGATTTGTGAAAAAGTGCTACATTTGTCAGACTGCAAAATGCCATTCTCAGAACACTGGACTTTACACCCCTCTACCTATTCCTTTTGGACCTTGGATAGACATTTCAATGGATTTCGTGTTGGGGCTTCCCAAACCCAACGACGTATGGATTCTGTTTTTGTGGTAGTGGACAGGTTTACAAAGATGGTGCACTTTATCCCTTGTAAGAAGACTTCTGATGCTTCTCATGTAGCGAGTTTATTTTTTCGAGAAGTAGTTCATTTGCATGGTGTTCCAAAAACTATCACCTCTGATCATGATACCAAATTCCTTAGTCATTTTTGGAGGACCTTATAGCGTTTATTTGGGATGGATTTGCAGTATAGCAGCTCCTTTCAACCTCAAACTGATGGTCAAACTGAAGTTGTTAATCGTACTATGGCGGATATTATTCGGTGTCTTTGTAGTGACATGCCAAAACAATGGGACCGGTATCTTGCTCCTGCTGAGTTTGCTTTTAACAACACCATCAACCGTTCCACAAGCAAGTCTCCGTTTGAGGTTATCTACGAGCGAACGCCACAACATACACTAGATCTCATGCCTTTGCCCAAAGTCCCAGGATATAGTATTGCGGCTGAAAACTTAGCAACAAAATTACAAGAGATACAAGAGGATGTGAAGCAACAGCTAGAAGCTTTCACTATTGTTTACAAAGCTGTTGCAGATAAACATCGTCACCTCAAGGTATTTGCTGAGGGTGATGAAGTGATGGTCTACCTCCGCAAGGAACACTTTCCTATTGGGACATATAAAAAGCTGAAGCACAAGAAAGTTGGTTCCTGTCGAATCGTGAAGAAAATCAATGACAATGCCTATGTTGTTGATCTTCCTAGTGACCTCAACATCTCCCCAACATTCAATGTAGCGGACCTATTTGAGTATCATCCTCCAGATACTCCTCTTTATCCTAATCATAACTCGGGGTCAAGTTCTTCAAAAGTGGAGCAGACTGATGTAGAACAATGTGCAAATGCCTTTTTGGAAACAATGGAATGTCATAAGAGCGGGCGATCTCACAAATCAAAGAGAATTGCGTGATCTTTAATATTACAAATGAGTTACAATATATATTTTCCTTAATTTGTTATTAGATTTCAGATTTTCTAGTTTATCAATATATTTTCAATTTTGTTATTAGATTTCTGTTATTTGGTTATTATCTAGATAGCGACCTCTTTATAAATAGATGCCTAGGATATTGTAATCCGCACTTCTTTATTCTAAATAAACACCATCTTTTGGAATTCTTTCCAAGTATCGCTTTCTCTGCGTCAACTACACACAACAATAGAACCACAAAGTTGAAACAAAAAGGTGTCTTGAACTCGAGTCCCTTATCATCTGTTCTCCAATGACTTTGTTGGTCCACCATGAGAATTGACCAAAGCTTTACTAATCTAGTTAGAAGACAAGGGGAGAGTCAAGTCACTTTTAGTGACTATAAATCCATCACTAGTGACAAAATAATTGAGACTGTAAGCAGAGAGAAGATAAGGAAATTAGAGTTTGAATATCGTCTTCTATTTAAATTGAATGTTTGTTAAGTTGTCGACTTCCATAGAACCTAAATCAAAGCTGACATTACACTGATGATTAGATAACAATCATCGATTTAGCCAAGACATTGTCAAGAGCAACTGGAGTAACTAAATACCGAAATAGAGATATGGTTTGATAAAAGAAATCAAAAAGAAGAACAAAGATGATCAGTAGATGTAAAGGACACATTAGAAGAAAAATATCTTGGTTCGTCAATTAAAAGCAAATCTTAGCAATGATAATGTCGTTGTCTCATAGTAAATGATGGACCAAAGGAGCGGTCAAGTCCATTTTCTCTTTTTCGGAAAGCAAACCATCTTCCACAACAAGGATCTCTTTTTGATTCGAAAAACCAATCAACCAAAATTCTTTTTCTGGTTGAATGCGAAAGTAAAACTCACTTTTTACTTCAGCAAAGTCTTTGCTCATTAATTTCTTTAATCAGAGTGCAATGTGCATTATTGAAGCAAAAATCATATTTATTGTTCTCGAGTATTGTGGTGGTACATCATGTTATTAGTCCAGTGCTTTTCTTGCTCAAACCATCAATAAAATCACTGAATGAATCACTCTTATCAAGGATCAATTAGGAATTGTAAAACGAGAGTATAAACTTTTAAATGCACTCCAAAGCACGTCATTCCATAATTTCAAAGCAAGTACCCATTTCACCTAATTTATTAGATTCAATTTGGCTAGAAGACCCGAGTTAAAGGGAAGCCTAGGTAAATTAGTATGTATAGACATACGATTTAATTTTTTATTCTAATAATGTGGGACTATTATGTGTAGAAAGTTCATGGAATCAATACTATATGTTCTAAAATCTCTTGTTTAAATGTCATGTCGAAGTATCACCACATCTCTTGTTTACAAGGTTTATATGTTCTTTACATATATATAGTCTTCCTCCATAACTAAATTTAATCTTTTAGATTGAACTTTTTAACGTAGTATCAAAGTCGGGTTCTGCACCAATTTATTTCACATGGGCAACCCCTCATTGGTCAAATTTGACACGTCAAATCATGTTTGAACGAGATAGGAGGTATTAATGCATACATATATTTGTATAAATATGATCTACCTTCATGGCATAATACTCACGGTATATATGAAGTTAGTGGAGAAACAAGAGATAGCCAAAAGTTTAAATCCATCAACTATACTTGACCGGACCAAACCTAACTAACTAGTCAAAATGAATTATTATGGGAATAAGCGTTACAAAAATCCTAAAACTAGTTGTAAAATTGTAGTTAAGTCATAATGCTTTTAAAAAGTACAATGAAGTTGTAAAATTATTATAGGGGTTAAGTCATGAATTCATCTTTAAGCATAATTTAACTATGAAAAGCCGCACTTGACTTGCCATGTTAAATTCGAGATTCAACTGAAAAATGAGAATATAATTGTAAAGAAATTTCTCTCACGGGACCTTCGGTTCAGCATTAGCAGCATTCTGGCTTTCTCGAGACATTGAACAGTAAGTTAATGAATTTTTGTTTTATTTTCCATCTTACCCCCATTCAATAAACATACTTTTGATTTTAAGCTTTTCAAACACAAAAACCTCAATTCTACTCAGCAAATCCATGAAGAGGACCGTCACCGAGGGTTGAGTGTTGCCTGAGGTCAACGCCATGGGTCGACCAGGCGAGATCTAGGGGGTCAAGGCAAAATCTGGAGAATCCACGGTCGCTCTTGAGCTTTGTTAGAATTCAGCACGTAATCATAGTGATATATAAAATAAAAGCAAGAAAAATAAATCAAAACACAAGATTTTTATCATGATTTACCCTTAAACTAAGGTTACGTCTAACATAAAATTCAACTAAAATTAACATATCACATCTCTTTTTTGTAACAGAGAAAGAGATTATATATGCTTAGTAATTATTTATGGGCCCAAATATAAATTATCAATAAGATATTGACTTAAACTATAAAAGCCCTCTGTTGGCATGGAGGCGGCCCTTGGCCCCCCACTTGCTCACCAGGAAGCAGGACCTGTCCCTTCTTGTCAATGGGAAATATGAACTTTACCTCAACAAACTCACCATCATTTCTAGATTTGGCTGGTCATTGTTCCCAACTTTGACATCCAAGCGCTGCGGCCTATCACCTAGCATGCGCAACGCTCACCCCTAGTCTATATCTAGCTTGACAAGGTCATAGAGGAAGTGGCTGAATTCGCATGACTCTTAACGTCTAGGACTTTGCAAAAATGGGATTTTAGAGATTTGGAACATTGGCATGAGTCGCCTAGGGTTGTGCAAACTTCAATGTTGACACACCTGGGATTTTGTGACCTTAGCAACAATTGCTGCCGAAGCTAGAAGCTTCGCTTGCCACTGTTGCAATCTTTTTTTAACACGAAGTCATTTATGTAGACACTATTTGCATTTCGTATAAATTCTTTAGCCTATATGCACAGTGTTTACTTAACGCTATTTTCATTTCATTAAGAGCCTCTTAACCTAAAGTCCATGGCATTTGTGCAAAAGCATTTCTCAGAAGCTCTCCCAAACGCGTCCTTAGTCGTAAGTGAGTTTGGAAGGCTCTTTAGGCGTAAGTTAAATATTGGACCCATCCCATATCGTCCCATGGTGAAAATCATATATTTGTGATGCATAAAATTTCAAAAAATGAGACAAGGGGGAGGACGAAAGGATGACATTATAGGTTCGAGTGCATTATTTCTTCTTGCGCGATTATTAATTGATTGATCTCACTTGAGAATCGAACAGATTGCTACTTCCGAATGTCCTTTTATGTACATCCTATTGCCCGCTATATCTAATTGGTATTCGCGCTTGGGCCAGCCTACGTTATATTTGTATAGCTTAAGTCGATGGCTCATGATTTTTTTGCGGTCAACGAGTAAAGAAAAAAGAGCTAGATAGAGAAAAAAGGATAAACAAGAGGAGAATATGGATTAGTGTATGGAACTATATACGGTAAATTATTGGTGTGACCTATTTATAGGTCCTATAGTCACTTGGACGGATTATGATTACATTTTGAGAGACGGGACTTGACCCGAGTGAATTAGTCGAAGCTAGTCGAGCTACATAAATTCGTATCGTTGCGTCCGCCTAAGCCCAATAGTTTTATGAAAGAACAACATTAGAATGCTTTTTTAATCATGAGAAAGTTTGGGAAGGCTCTTTAGGCACAACAAAAGCACATGACCTAACCGTTTTATGTGATTCGAAATGGCCAAAAAAATGTGTGAATATGTCGCATGAATTTTATCTTATCATATCATGTATATGGTTAAAACAAGAGCCAAGAGAATGCTTGCTCCAGTGCTCAACATGTAACACTTAATCTGCCTCTATGACGCATGATAAGTTGTGGCATGTAATTGTGCCACACGGCTCGGGTTCAATCAATTAGCATTGGCTTAGTGATCTATCTCACTGAACCTTCTATCACTTATTGAATTTGAATTCAAATATGGATAAAAATGTATATTCAAATGTATTCTCGAATATATTTAACTAATAAAAATATGCGCCTCTTCTTAAATTGGAAATTTCGACTCCATGGATCTATTTGAGGGACTAGTTACCAAGGCCGGCCACTTTTTTTCCTTGCCTAACTTTTTGGGATAAGTGCAACGAAAGTCCTAAAACTTGTCATGAAAATGCAATTAAGTCATAAAAGTTGCAAAAAGTGTAATTAAGTCTTAAAACTTGTCAAAATAGTTCAAGTAAGTCATAAAGTTAACACCATCAGTTTTATTGACGGAAAATGCCGATGTGGTATTTTAAATTATATTTTATTTTCCAGCTAGCTTTTTAAAATAATTTTTTATTCAATTTTATAAAAATATATATATTTAAGAACTAAAATTCATTTTTTTTAAAACTATTAAAAAAAAGAAAAAAAAAAAGGGCAAGAGGAGGCGGCCGCCCATCGCCGGAGGGGCCGGCAATGGGGCCGCTAGCTGCCACTCGACCAGGGCGAGGCCTCGCCGACCCCAAGCGAGGGCACCCGGATCCGGGCACGCCAGCCCCGGGTGAGGCCTCAACGGCCCTCACCTTGGGCCGGCGGGGCTAACCTAGGCGAGGCCTCACCTGGGGGCCGCTGAGGCCTCGCCCAAGGCTGGCGACGATCGTCAACCCCCCGTGAGAGCCGGCGTGTCTAGATCCGGGCGCCCTCGCCCGCGTTAGGCGAGGGTCACCGCCCCCGGTGATGCGCGATCGGCAACTCCCCGCCCTTTTCTTTTCTTTTTTCTTTTTTTAACAATTTTTTAAAAATGAATTTTAGTTTTTAAATATAATTTTTTTAAATTTTGAATAAAAAAATATTTTAAAAAGCCAACTAGAAAATAAAAAAATCATTTAAAATACTACGTCAGCGCCATGTCAGCATTTTCCGTTAATAAGACTAACGGTGTTAACTTTAGGACTCAATTGAACTATTTTGATAAGTTTTAGGACTTTATTGCACTTTTTGCAAGTTTTAGGACTCAATTGCATTTTTGTAACAAGTTTTAGGACTTCTGCAACACTTGTCTCTAACTTTTTTTATCCTATAGAATCATTCAAACCTCATTTATGGCATGGGAAAAGTACCAAAAAAAGTCCTAAACATTTTGTCTTTGTGCCGATTTAATCCTAAACCTTTTTTTTGTGTCGATTTAGTCCTAAACTTGTACCAATTTAGTCATTTCTGACCAATTTTGGCCGAATTTTGGCTAACTGGACGTCGGCTGGCTGACGTGGCCTGACCGACAACCGGCTGGAGGAAGAAGAGGAGAAGAAAAAAATAACAATAACTAAAAATAAAAATATTAAAACATTATTAAAAGTTGTCATCATCGCCCTAATTAGGTCACGTCACCGATCGGCGTCCAGTCAGCAAAATCCGGCCAAAATTGGTCGGAAATGACTAAATTGACACAACATAAAAAGGTTTATGACTAAATTGGTACCAAAAAAAGGTTTATGACTAAATCGGCACAAAGACAAAAGTTTTAGGAATTTTTTGGCACTTTTCCTTTATGGCCTATGTTATATCATCATGGCAACAAAGAAACTGATGTGAACTACTTGGGAAGGTAGTCCAAGACAATTTTTCAAGAACAAGATGCAAACACAATGAATTATATAAGAGAGAGAGAGAGAGAGAGAGAGAGAGAGAGATTAATATTGTTGGGGGTCGAGCGAGGCAAGTCTCTAGGAGCGCCAGATTTCGAGTGTGAGAGAGGCGAAGATGAAACATAGACAAAGAAAGCGCGAGTGAAACAAAGATGAGACATGGAGGAGAGGGGAGTATTGAGCGAGAGAGACGAGATAAAGAGTCAAGAGAAGAATTGTAATCTCGAAACAAAACAAAAAAGAATATAGATTGTCGAAATGTACGTCCAAGTTGTGTTAAAAAAAAGTTTCATATCCAATAATTGATGTGATTTGGAGTAAGTACTATATCTAGTTGGCCCATAACTCATTAGTTCAAACTTTTAGATGAATGTGAATTCGGCTGAATGCGTCGACAAATTTCAAATTTAAACTCTTTGCGAGCAATCTCCTTTACTAAAAGGTATTGAGCTTTTAAATAGGTAGTGAAAAAAAGAGAGCCTAATCGGCGAGAGATGTGCACGCGAGTTGGACGAGTTGAATTTGAGTTTTTCTTAGTTGTCATCTATTCTAGAGAAGTTGGGGCCGGATGTTGAAGAATTTACCGGAGTGAAATTAAGAACCGAATTAATTTGCCCTCTCTAAATGGAATTGAAACGTGGGCCTTATCATATGGGCTCGAAAACTCTCCCGCAGGCCGTGCCGAAGAGCAAATTGGGCCGGCATAAAATAGACAGGGTCCATTTTCTCCACCGAGCCCCTTCCCATCCGCAGACAGGCCCGGCGAGCCCGCGACTGGGAAGCCTCGTGATCCGGGAACAAGCCGAGCCTTCTGTTCTGACTGGGACCCAGGCGCGGGATTCAAAAAAAGGGGAAAATCGGGGCCGTCGATACGCGGGGCCCACCAATCGACCCCACGTAGATCCGGGCGCGGACGATGGAGGCTCGGCCGGAACAAGGAGGGTGGGGGGCCACCGTCGTCCCATTTCCATTTCACCACTTCGCACTCCGTCTGTGCCAGGTCGAGAAGAGGCGGGAAAAGAGAAACGTCGAGAGGGAAGGAAGGAGAAGGAGAAGGAGATGAAGGAGAGAGGGAAGGGGGCGGGGAGATCGGTGGACGAGAGGTACACGCAGTGGAAGTCGCTCGTCCCCGTCCTCTACGACTGGCTCGCCAACCACAACCTCGTCTGGCCCTCCCTCTCCTGCAGGTTCTCCCCTCTTCTCCCCCCTCTCCCTCTCTCTCTCTCTCTCTCCTAGGGTTTCTCGGCCGCTTCTCGTGCGTTGTCTTTTTCTCTCTTTCGTAGCTCCTCTCGTTTCGTAATGCCGCCGAGGGAGTGTAGATGGTGCCGTGGTTTTGACCCTGAGCCGCTTGGAGTTCCTTCCCAACCTCACGTGGCTTCTGGTTGTGAGTTGTGACCTGACCGTAGACACGTGCGCATTGGTCCGTTTCTTTTCGTTTTTTTTTATAGGAGGAGATGGTTGTGAGGTTTTTTTTTTAACCCAATGATGGCGACCGGCGAGTGACGACTACGTCTCGGAGTCGTCGAGTGGGGTTAGGCTGTACGCGTCATTTTTGAGCCGTTGCAGCTGCGTCCCGTGCTTAGTCTCGTCGAAGATCCGTGCGTTTTCGGTTCTTTCCGTTTTCCGCGTCGTCTCGGGTCCAATCCCTTCGAAGCAGATGTTTTTCTTTTACCTGCGAGATGTGTGTTAGTTCGGTATTCGGAAGCGAGGAGATATCTAATGCTAATCGTGGCGGCCCTGAATTGAGCCCCGTATGTGATCTATCCGTACGTGAATTTTAGTAGCTATGTGGAAGGGTTCGTGAGAGCCGAGAGAAAAATTGTAAAGCAGGAATTTGGGGAGTGCGATTGCCGGGTCATGTTTTTGAAATCTAATTAGTTTTCACCTGTAGCAACCTTTTCGATGGTGGTGACTGAATAATATGGTTGGTCGTCGGAGCCTGCAATTTTCCTCTGTTGTTGTCTACTAGTGTGTTCAATGCTGCATATCGGTCATAAAGTATACTGCCTTGGCTGTTAACTGTTCAAATCTCATCTCTAGAAGCTATTCTCAGGTGCTCTCATGGTTATCAAACGTGTGTTTTTCGTTTTATTTTTTTGCTTGGAACATGTTTATTCATGATAAAGTGCTTATGCTCATCTTTGTATAACTGCTTGTATAGATAACAGTGTTTTCATCACATTAATTGTCACGATTAAGTTTGATGTGGATGCGCTGCTCACACGCTCTTGGCTTTCTAGGGTTTATGACTTGTTTTGTGGTGGAACTTAATTGTTTGTTTGCCTGTTTGGGCTGTTGTGACTTTTTAATTCCAACAGATGGGGTCCACAGCTCGAGCAAGCTACTTACAAAAATCGACAGCGTCTTTACCTATCTGAACAGGCAAGATTCTTCTTCAGATCCAAGAAATGAAAGAATTTATGAAAGGGTCAATGTTTTTAGCTTGATTTATAAGTAGAATGAAGTGGTTCTTTTACTGTCTCGTGGCATAACTGCAACAAACTTTAGTTTCAAGAAATTTGATTCGTGGATTTTTGTACTACAATTTAGATTGGGGCTGATTTCCACTGATTCATAATTGTATGACTTCGTCCATCTCTTCCTTTTACAGTCACATGTGCTTTGTTCGATATTTTTTCTTTTTACTATGGGTTGTCCTTTGAAGTCTAGATAGTCTAATACGGATGATGTATATATGCATTATTATGAGCATAGATTCTGATGCGTCATCTTATTCTACACAGACAGATGGCAGTGTTCCAAATACACTTGTTATTGCAAATGTCGAGGTTGTCAAACCAAGAGTTGCAGCTGCAGAGCATATCTCTCAGGTACTTGTTCATTGGGTTTTAGTGTCTCTCGCTTGAAAGTTAATCTGTCTACATTAAAGCGTATGGTCATTCCCTTTCATGAAGTCATACTATGAATGGACTTGTAGCACTGATGGTTTACTTTGACAGTTTAATGAAGAAGCTCGCTCTCCCTTTGTCAAGAAGTTCAAAACTATTATACATCCTGGGGAGGTAACTCATCTTCTTTCCCTATGCTGGTATAATTTAGGTGGCATTTGTTGGCTGATGAAATGCAATTATCGATTTCAAATTTTTAGTTTTTCCCCTTTCCCAATGGGGGAAATTGGTTATCATGACATCTAGTCGAAACTGGGTCCTTTTTCTTAATGGACTTTATTTCCTTATTGATGACAAGCGTTAGAACCATTGTGCACCACACGTGCTGATTGGTGAGGAATTTGGACTTTACCATCTGTAATTGCTTAAGGAACTGGTAGCTTACAGGCTATACTGTTCAGTTAGTGGCCAAGAGATGCATGCTAAATGGTTTATTAAGTTTGGCATGCAATTGCCCAAAACTTTTGGTCCCCTGTAGACTAGAAAGGGAAGTTTTTTCAACTTTTTAGTCCCTTCATTTCAAAAGAATGTCACACTTTGGCATTTTCTGTTTTCACTATAAATATGGTTTTAGGCTTTCTGCAGTATGTTTTTATCTTTTATAGTGAAGATTTGCTATGGAATATGGGCTCCATTTTTATTATTATCCTGTTCAGAATTAATCTGAAAGTGATCTATTTGCTATTGCTCCTTACTCTGGAAAGGGTGCTGGGTGCAATGTAAGCTATAGAAAGTTGGTTTGCTACTTCTTGTCTCAAAAACATGTGTATCATTGTTCTTAAGAAATCCGGCCAAGCGAGAGAAATCAATATTGCTCTCCATTTTTGTGATTGACTGCTCTTAACCTGTTTTGGCTAGTGTGCACTAGACTTGCCTTGACAATCTTTCTTCACTCAGTGAATTTCGTTGCTTCACTGCTTCCGATGAGTGAAGTAAATCTTGTGGGCTGTTGAAATGCAGGTAAACAGGATCAGGGAGCTGCCCCAAAACAGTAAGATAGTAGCAACTCACACCGATAGCCCTGATGTAAGCAGTACTTTTTGTGTATTCTTGTTTGATGAGGAGTTTTATATCTTCTCCTATCTCTCGTGGTTTTAATATTGGACTAGTTAATGGTCAAATGTTCTCTCTGTTAATGCAGGTTCTCATCTGGGATGTTGAGACCCAGCCTAATCGCCATGCTGTTTTAGGTGCTTCAACTTCACGTCCAGATCTGGTGTGTTGAATAGAAACAAACTTTTGAAACATGGCCAGTGATTGACAGTGTTGATCATAATCATATGGAATTGTGTTCTTGTCAATCAGTTAGTATACTGTCACAGGAAATTGTTAGGTTCCTATTGATTAATCTAAAACCAGTGACAATTTGTTCTGCAGATACTCACCGGGCATAAAGATAATGCTGAGTTTGCTCTTGCAATGTCCCCAACCGAACCTTTCGTTCTTTCTGGAGGTTAGTAGTTGTGATTGACAAATTCCTTTTTCCTTTCAGCTTTATGATGTCTCAATATGTCCCCAACTGAACCAATCATTCTTTCTCTAGCTCTAGCTGTGTCTCTTGATGAACCCTTGATTATCTCTCTGGCTTTGTATTCCTTGCAACAGGTTCGATTATTTTGAGTGTGAACATATGGCATGTTTTAGTATAATGGTACCATGTCAGGGTTGAATAGACTCAATTGTTTTTGTTCCTTATGGAATGAAGAAGAATAATCAGATAGTCAGACTGGTGATGTTAGACAATGATGCCAGAACTAGCCAGAGCTATGAGCTTCAATGTTGTTTGATTTGCTTAGAGCTGAAAAATGGCCACATGAGCAAATTGCAGGGCTCATTTGTTTATTGCTATGTTGTACTGACAGATTGCTTCATATGTAGCCGAGTTTAGTAGCTTCTTGGATTATGGAGATGGTTTCACATTGTAGTTAGATATGTGCAGATACTAGATTGCAAGTGATTCACTCGAGTGTGATTAGTGTTAGTCATCAGTGAATAAAAAACTGAAATTTCACTGGGTATCGTATTGTCCTGAAGGTTTCGGAGTTGTTCTTATAAGTTCTCTCTTGTTGGTTTTGTGGCAGGTAAAGACAGATATGTAGTTTTATGGAGCATTCAAGATCATATCTCAACTTTGGCTGCAGATCCTGGGTCTGCAAAATCTCCAGGGTCTGCTGGAACCAACAATAAGCAGTCTTCTAAGGCTGCTGGTGGCAATGATAAGACTGGGGACAGCCCTTCAATTGAACCTCGTGGAGTCTACCTGGGGCATGGCGACACTGTTGAGGATGTGACTTTCTGCCCGTCGAGGTAGCTCACTATAAAGGCAGACGTTATTCATCAAATGCAATATGATTCACTTACACTTTTGTCATTATTATAGGTCCTTTCCGTTAATATCACTTAGTTTGAACCTAATTATCACTACTTACATCTTAAGAAGGCAAAGATGAAAAAAAATTGCAAATTTTGGTCATATATATCAGCAGTTAACACTCGACTCTTTATTATGTTTTCTGCATTTGTTGCAGCGCACAGGAGTTCTGTAGTGTGGGGGATGATTCTTGTCTCATCCTATGGGATGCAAGAACTGGCTCTTCTCCAGCTATCAAGGTTAGGGTTGTAAGCAAGTCGAACTACCTGTAGCTACTTGAACTCGACTAGCAAATTACTTGAGTCCAGCTTTCTTCCGAATTATTTTATTTATCCCTAAGTGTTGATTTCTTTGAAGTCTTTGGTTTTGATTTTACTCAGTGGACTTCTGGTTGTCTATTTCACAGGTTGAGAAAGCTCATCATGCTGATCTCCATTGTGTTGATTGGAATCCTCATGATGTAAACCTGATTCTAACCGGGTACTGGAATTATGCTGAATTTTTGCAATTGTTTATTTAAGAATTGTTTCTGGAGAAGCTCATATCTTGCTAGTTGCTTGACCTTTAGTCTAGTTTTTACTGAACCTCGGCTACTGGTTCTTCCCTCCTCCCCTCTTCAGGTCAGCTGATAATACAGTTCGCATGTTTGACCGCCGAAACCTCACTTCGGGGGGAGTTGGATCACCTGTCCATACTTTCGAGGGTCACAATGCTGCTGTGCTCTGTGTACAGGTCTGCTGCTGGCTTCCATAATCTCTGTTGTAAAAAAGTCACTTCAAATATCATCGGTTCTTAATTTTGGAACAGGATGTCCTCACCTTTCTTTCCAAGTTTATAAAAAAATCATCGTCACTTCGACTATTTTTTTCCAGTGGTCTCCAGACAAGTCATCTGTCTTTGGAAGTTCTGCTGAGGATGGCATTTTAAATATCTGGGATCATGAAAAGGTGCGAAATTGTTGAGTATTTCGAATGATAGTGCATCTCTCTTGTCTCCCTGTGATATTTTTATTTTATAGGAGTATCATGGTAGCAGAAGGTGGAATGACACTTCTGCTTTCCTTTTCTGGCTTTATGGCAGTAGCTCTCTACAGTTGGTTCTGTCTACAATTTATTTTATATCTTTTCTAACAGCTAGGTTCTAAATGGAGGGCACCTCTTGGTTTTCTTTAATATACTCAATAATTTATCCAAAGGAAAAAAGGAAAACGGAAAGGGGAGTTTGTCCAGGAAATGAGTCACTGACCTAGGAATTTGTGATATCCTACTAAGAGCACTCACTATGCATCCACAATCATCTGAAAATGGATCATAGGATCAACTTACGTCAGTTACTTGCACTAACTGGACGCAAGAGCAGGTTGGTAACTTGGTATGACCAATTGTATTCTAACTTCTTGAACTTTGGTGTATGACGTGCTTATATTTCGCGCATAAAACAGAGTATAGCAGCTACAATATTGTTAGCTTTGCCTTCATTTTTAAGGTGCTATTCATTTTACTTCACCTGGTCCTTTTGGTTGTTCCTCATAGGACGAGTTTAGTGAGTACTTTTCTTGGCAGTTGTTAGTCTGCTGCTTTAAGTACTTCATTGAGATAAGATAGTTTACGGGGAAGAGATATGGTACTGGATAGGATGCAATGGTAAAAAAGAGATCTAGTGTTTTCATCACATGGGAAAAACTCAATGCTGAAGTTCTCTTATATTTTCATAAATCGATGTTATTGACAATACTTCCTACATTATTTCGTGTTATTTGTCGATAAATCTTTTGTTGTTTTCCAGATTGGTAGAAAGATAGAGACCGTGGGTTCAAAAGTACCCAATTCTCCTCCAGGGTTATTCTTCCGTCATGCTGGGCACAGGTGCCAAATTTGCTTGCTTCTCTTAGGTTGATCAATAGTTCTTCCAACTTTGACCTTTAATTGATGTTCTTATTGCTTATAGGGACAAGGTTGTTGACTTCCATTGGAATTCGTCCGATCCCTGGACAATTGTTAGTGTTTCTGATGATGGTGAAAGTACTGGTGGAGGTGGTACACTGCAGGTAGTTTCACTTTCACACCTTTCGCATTTATGCAAACCATCGGTTTTACCCTTAATGCATGTCAACAGTTTCATTCATATTTCACTGTCACGACTTAATGGTACATTCTTGTGCTTGTGGTGGTGGGAAATTTGTTCTGAAATAAAGGATATATCTGTTGACTTTTATGCTGATAGCTAGCATTGATGTAGCCTTTCTATTTGGATATATGCTCTGCATTACTAATAAGTTATCTTGAACAGTCGTATGTTTGATTGGGTCCAAATTGTTTACTGCAGATATGGCGGATGATCGATTTGATTTACAGACCTGAGGAAGAAGTTCTGGCTGAGCTGGACAAATTCAAGTCTCACATTCTCTCTTGCACCTCTTGAACTTCTCATAATAAGAAGAAAGATCAGCAAGGTTGATGACTAACTTGAAGTGGGAAGCAAGTTAACCGTGTTCGATTGTTGTGTAAAAAGGAGCTCATCATCCTCGAGTTTCATCCTTTTTTATGATGCTAGGGATTATTTAGTCCGTCTGCTTGAGGTTTAGTTTTGTCTCGGTGTGGACATGGAGTCTGACAAACGTGTTCTCCAGCATTCCTTAAGGCCATGGCTGAGAGGCTCGTTTTGGTTGCCTCATTGGATTGTGAAGGGATTGCTTAATACTTAATCAGTGCATCTGTTTTGTTTGCTGATATTTTGGACCGTGAAAACTAGATCAGTTAGTTGATAAGCTTAGAAACTACAAGAGGTGCAACCTCCTGAGGTTGAAATAGGCCTGGTTACACTTCCATTTGGTTGACCCGGATGACTAGAATCAACCTGTAACACATGCACGCTCTCTCTCTCTCTCTCTCTCTCTCTCTCTCTCTCTCTCAAATAGACAGCTGGGAACTAAGGTGTAATTATCATTTTGGGGCCTTTAATCCTGAGAACTCCGGTGTTCATGTGCAATTTCATGTGCCCCGGCTAAGGATGATTTTGGATGTTCTCTTGGAGATCAGTTTTTGCATAGATTCCTTAAGTATGGATTGAAATCTTCCGCTTGGTATATTCCGAAGTTATAAATAGATGGTGAATCCTTAGGGCTCAAGCGATGGACCAGGCATCTCTTTGCCGACATGAAATGAATGAATGTCGTAAAAGCAAGAGAAAAGACAAAGCACTTATGATTAAATAAAGGGGTTAACGACGTTAACCAAATCCGGCAATTGCAGGATGTGACTAATTTTTGGAACCTTTGTGAAGTGGTACAAATTTTTGCAACTTCAAAAGTACTAAATAGTCGGCTTTACAATATCAGCTGTACTTATAACAATCGCATGACATCCATAAACGGCCTAAGGGGCCTTAGGCTTTTACCACAAAACACCAATACCGGGCCAGAAGGCATTGTCGGTGTGCACCATCTTTTTGGTTCCTACAATCGACATTTTTGAACCCCAATGTCAAATTATCCTAGGAGACGCCAAAGTTGCTTGAGATGGAGAAAATTTACAGTTTCGACTACATATATTCCAAAACAAACTTGCGCTTTTTCTTTTTCTTCAGGGCCATTGAACAAAGTTTCGCTTGTCTTTGGGCCAACAAAGAGAGAAAAGTTTCGTTTTCTCATAAGTTAAGAACCCTAAACCAAATCCTTTCCACTGCTACACACATTAACATTGCAATATTAACACCAACCAAAAAACATTCAGAGAGAGAAGCGATGACCAAAACTGAGATCGCCCACTGACGGCTGATCAATCCCTCGTTAATCTGACAGGCTTCAGATCTAAATGTCAACATCCCTAGTCAGCAAAAGGCTTCGACAACATCAGAAGATCACCCATGTTTCTCCTTCCCCAAAATCACTTGGACTCGCACCATGACAACGTTGGAGGTGGTCAGACCAAACTAAGTGTTCACGTCTCAGGCCCTGAAGCATGGCATCAAAAACCATATGTGGCCTTGATGAAGTAAGAATTCGAAGAATATACACAGTAGAGGTGCTAGTCTTTGTACTCGGTCAGCAAAGGCAGCGTTTAAATTAGTTTGAGCCTGCTCTTGATTTCTTCGTTTTCTGCCTGCAAGTGGTGAAAGGGAGAAAATGTTAGCAAAATCCCCAAAAGAAAGGAAACCCAGCCTAGGTATTTGACAAGGAACCAACCAAAAAGAATCTTTCTTTTCTTGTGCTAGTAGCTCTTCAAATGAAATATCTGGGACTTCTGACTCTTCAGCTTCCATCGGTTCACTAGATTTAGCCTTCAACTCCATGCAGGCACCAACTTCAAGCATCTATATATAGAGAGAGAGAGAGAGAGGGAGGGAGATCAAAAATATAGCGCCTATAGATAAACACAAGCAACTGATTGAAACAGGGAGAGAGACGACAGGGGAATATCAGGCGTAGGTAATTTATGATCCAATTATTGCAAGATACTTCAAAGGATCGTTCGAAAAAAACAAATTGTGAAGTAAATGCTTTCACTCTAAATTAACAGACTTCAACCAGAATTAAGATGTGCATCTTGCAATTCTACTGCCAATAGCACAATTGCTAAAGCAGAAATGTCACCTTCTTGTAGGCTGGTGAGAGTTTGAGCTGCTGTTGGAGCCAGTTATAAACAAATGCATCTTCTTCAAGTCTCTTCTGTTCCAACTCTAACTTGTATATCTGGGTTAAAACAATTTAAGAGCATGAAGATTGTAAAATCCATGTTCTACTAATAAAATCACATTGGATTCATGGCAAACCTGCTGACGAAGTCGCTCAAAGGAGGATCTATCCGCCTTAAAAAGCAAGGCTTTTGCTATTGTAAACTTGCGCTGTATAACCTCTGATCTGCATACAAAGTTTGACTGTTAAGAGTCTGTCACTATACACAGATCCTGAGATAACAAGAAAAGGTAGATCCAAGAAATAGAAATTCTATAGACGGCATGCTCAGCTCCTAGGCAAAGATGATTGAGACTACTCGAATTATTTTGAAAACTCAAAATAGGAAAACAAAAAGGGGCTAACAGACACAGTAATCATGAGTCAAACATAAAAATTACACGTTATTTTCTGGGATATTCAGAACCCCCCAACACCACAATAAGATGGCGAATGCTGTTTTATTTGGGGATCAGTTGTAAGTTCAAAATTTCATTGGGAGCAAAGACATACAAAAAGAGCCCCAGACTGAAAAAAGAGCTCACTTACAGAGAAGCTATAGACCTTTAAAGGTGTGAAGGTTAATATCTAGGGAATGAATTTTTTTTTAGCTAGCATTTAATAGATGATGTGACACTTACTTGTGTTGTAGCTCATTTCTAGCCTCAACCAAGCAATTAGCAAACTGGCTGACCTGCAAAATGGTAGAAGATGCAAAACTTAAAGCCCTTAGCAAATGCAAGTGAGCCCAAATAACCTGAGATTCCTTCCGCATAAATATGAGCATTTTGGCATGTGCAAAGCTTTACCAAATGAGTACAAATACGAACTTCTTAACCGAAGGTGAAAACTATTTTGACCAAGGAAGAAGATTGACCTACAGTCTGCTTAACATATAAACAAATAAAAAAGGACCCTGAAAAACAAATTCACACAAAGTTAACACAAAAGATGAGAAGTACAGTATCGTGATAAATCATTAGAAGAAACCAAAAAAGTCATTTCCAACACATCTACCAAAATCTCTAGTACCAGCAATTGTCATTGACATAATAAAACCTCAATACGTGTAGCATAAAAAAACAAAGATCATTTGCCAATTCCAAAAGATTGATTTGCAATTGCTTTTTCAGGGAATCACAAAAGGTTTTGAAACTAGAAGATCATATAATTTAAATAAGAAGAAATTCAGCAGAAATATTATGATGCAGCATCTCTACCACGCCTACATGCAAAAGCAAAGGGCATAGGGTATCGTTTGTGCCTTGCGTTTATCAAATACTTTCCCTCAACAGACTTCTTAATTATTCATAACCTCAATAGTAATGGCCAAATGCTATATGAATGTGCAGCGCGTTAGAATTTTACTTCCATAAGTTCAGAAGGCTGCCAATTGAATGGATTTGACATTAATACAGTTCGCCATCCCATAAACTGATTTAACCAGGGAAACTTGTTGAAACTACTTAAAGTAACACACAAAAATCTTCCAAAATTATGGCACATGCATCGCAAATGCATCCAGACTCGCCAGTTATGACACAGATAAGAGCTTCATCATCCAAATTCAGCATTCCAATTTCACGATATACAAAAGCATCATGAATATCAAATCGAATTTATACGGACATCACCACCCAAAAAGCATTCAACAGCTCATTGACCTAAAACCACTAGCATTATAAAACCGCCGCATCTTTCTGGCTCAAAATTCAACCTAAAACCTATCTAAATCAATTACAGAAACAAAAAACAAAAGAAATATTAAAGAAAGCAAGAAAAACCTGAGCAAGGGTCAATCCTTTGGACTCATGGCACTTGACGAGCTCATCATAGTGCTGCTTGATCCTCCTCTGCGTGGCACTGCTGGAAGAGGTAAACGGGTACAGGCAAATCAGTTCGGGCTTCTCCGACACGGGCCGACCCGAACCCGACTTCCCCTCATTCCCTTCCTCCTCAGCATCCCTCGCATCCGACCTACTCTTGCTCTTCTTCTTGGCCCTCTTCTTCTTCCTCTTCCCGACCTGGGCCGGCCCGGGACAGCAGTGCTCCGACCCGGAGACCGACTCGTCGGCGTCGCTGCACAGGCTCGCGGCATCGGAGGGCAAGATCTCGAGCAGCAGGGAATGGGTCAAGTGGGTCGGGTCGGGCTCAGGCTCAGGCTCTCGGGCCCCATCGTTCCCGTCGGCGACGGGCGGCGTCGACGGGCGGCGGTCGTCGTCGTCCTGCTTGGGGCTCTCGGCGCGGGAGACGCGGAGCTTCTTGAACAGGGAGAAGGAGGCGAGGAAGAAGGAGAGGACCGCGAGGGTGAGGAAGGCGGAGTAGAGGAGGGAGAACATGAATTTGCCGTCGCGAGAAGGGTCGCAAGAAGCCGACGACGACGGCGGCGACGGCGGCCGTGGAAATGGAGGATCAACCGCGAGGTGGAAAGCCATGGCCGCCATCAAGGCGCGTCATTCGCGGAGGAGATAGAGAGATAGAGAGAGAGAGAGAGGAAGAGAGATTTCTTGGGTTCGCTTTACGGTGAGGTAAGGGGAAAGCGAAAGTGACGAACGTCTAGAGAGAGAAAGAGAGAAGAGAAGTAGAGAGAGAGAGGATGAAGGTTGCTGTTTTGGAGCTTCTGAAACCTTCGGAATCTACTGAGGTTTTTTCCTAGTACCGGTCGCACTGCGCGTGACGGAAAACGTGGTACTTTCGTAGAAATATTACGATGTCGTGTATAACTGATACTTTGGAATTCTTATCTAATTTAAGGTCAAATGTGCTTAACCAATGACAAGTGTTTTGAAAGACATTCCTTAATACGACCCCCCCTTATATTTTCTCGAGGTATCCTATAAATTAAGAAGAAGGGATGGTGACACAAATAGTTTTTAAATTTTAACTTAATGTGAACCTTGAACTTTAACGTAATGTGGTATGTAATCTTTGAATTTTTAATTTGTTCGATATAATTCTTGGATTTTCATTACATATTCAACTTAGTCCATCAACTATATGAAAATATTTAATATAGTCTCTCCTTTAATTTAAATTCAAGGACGGTATTAAACATTTTTATATATTTTAGGGATTAAATTAAATATGTTCAAAAAATTCAAGAATCAGATTGAATAAATTGAAAGTTTAAGGGACATATTACATATTTAGCTACTGCTTAGGAATCATATTGAATAAATTGAAAGTTTGTAAGATATATTTTATATTGAGCCAAAGTCCAACAACTATTTCTATCATCTTCCCTAAGAAGAACCTGAGTTTCTATGACACTATCAACGAAAAAGAATTCTTTCTATAAGGGGTAATAGCGGTATGTACTTTTAATGAAAATTAACTATTTGAATGCAAATGTTACTATCCAAAAGAAGCTATATAAAGTAAGGAGAATCTTCTACATACGATATGTTATTATATAAATGTGTAAGTTAATAACTTCATCTAGTAGGTCACGTATTTCAATGGTGAAATTCTATATTTTTCAATATTATAAACAAACTGATCAAAAACCCTTCAATTTTTTTTTTTTTTTTGGCTTTTTACAAATCGAATGATTCTTCATTAATTAGTGATTGAAATATTTGGTAATGAGACGATTCCGCAGATTTTTATCTTCAAATTTTTTACACACAATACATCCGCAATTTCATTAATGTGAACAAAAGAAATTATTTGCATCAATGGTATCATGATTTTTTTGAAAACTTAATTTTTCATAATTTGAGATTTTTCATAATTTGAGATTATTTGGACCAAGGCAACGTGACAATGGATTTTGTAAATAGACTAGACATATGACTTTATGGCGCATTTGGTAACGTTTATGTTTATGTTCAAAAACCTTAGCGAATGCAAAATAGAAAAAAAAAGTGTTTATGTTCCGAAACAATTTTTAAACAAAAAGATGCGTTTGGTAAACTTGTTCTAAATAAAAAATGAATAGAAACACGTTTGGTAATTTTTTGTTCTTTTTTTGTTTCTTTTAATTTTTTAATATTTTTATTTTTTTTCTTTTTATTTTTTCCTTCTTTCGACCGTACGACGAGGCCAACGGCGCCCAACCACGGCGAGGCTCGCTAGCCCCCGGCGAGGCCAAGCCTCGCCGTCGTTGGGCGAGGCTCGCTAGCCCTGGCGAGGCCAAGCCTCGCCGTCGTTGGGCGAGGCTCGGCCTCACCTTGGCTGGGGGGCGAGCCCGAGCTCGCCCAAATCCGGCAAGGTCGCCAACCCTAGATGGCGTCCCCGGCCATGGCTGAGGCCGGCGACTAGCCAAAGAGAAAAGAAGAAGAAAAGAGAAAGAAAAGAGAAGAGAGAGAAGAAGAAGCAAGAAACAAGAAATTGTTTCTTCAAAATTGTTTCTGGAACAATAAACAATTTTTTTTTTTTCTCGTTTCGTTTTTTTTTTGAGTTCGAACAAAAAAAAAAAAAAAACAAAAAAACAGAAAATGTTTATAAACAGATTTCAGAAGTGAAAACATGTAGGGCCTATGCTTTTTGCTTGACAATCCCAATTGAATGAATCAAATGGGAGTTGAATTTGATTTCTCTGCTCCGTTTGAAATACGAAGTCTCGGTTGTTTTCTAGCTCGATGTTATGAATTCAAATCAACTTAGAAAGGGAGAAATTCATGAAGGGGATTGATCTTTGACCTATTAGGGCCAGCATGGTAATATTTTTGTTCCTTCCAATTTTTGTTCTTTTGTTTTCCACAACAAAAAAAGAACAGAAATCCGTTTGATAACGTCAACTTATTTTTTTAATCCCCGGAATACAAAAGTAGTCAGGGAATAGATTTGGAACAGAAATAAAAAACAAAAAAAAAGTAACTTTTTATTCCTAGGAATAATTTCTAGAATTAAGCTAATTTTTTCTTTTCTTTTTTTCTTTTATTTTTCTTACTTGCTGCAACCTTGGGTGGACGCCTACCAACCATTGGCCACCTCCCGCCGGCTGTGGCCACCGCTGGATGTTGTTGACCATCGCCCGATCGACGATGACTATCGTCACTGTCGCCGTCTAATCGTCATCGCTGCCACCCACAACCCACCGGCCACCCCCGACCGCCGATGACCACCACCAATTGTTGTTGCCGCCGCCGGCCGCCACCGCAGACCACCGGCCATCGTTGCCATCGCCATTGCCCATCGCTCGTGGCCGCCGGCCACCGCCGCATGACCTTTGGCGCCAACCATCGCAGCTTGACCTCCGCCGCACAATCACCGGCCGCCAATCGTTGCTCTTGACCGCCGCCGCACGATCGCCCTACGCCCCATGGGTCGACCGGTGGGCTGTGGGCGGTGATCGTGTGGCGGCCGACAGCAACAAGCAACAAGCGACGGGTGGCGAGCAACGAGCTGCAGCCAACGACAATGAGCAACAAGTGACAGGTGGTGGGCAACGATCGGCGGTCCATGAATAAAAATAAAAAATAAAAAATCGTACCAAATACATTTATATTGTTTTTCTTTTTAAGAATATAAATTTTTGTGTAGTTACCAAACACCTTATTTTACTTAGAAATTGTTCTCCGAAATAGAAATATAAAATAACTCTTTTTGAAAAGAAGCTATTTCCCAGCCAAGAAGCGCACCCTTAATTTCTCATTCGAGCCTGCATCTTTCACATCTTGACCTACCCACATTTCAGGAAAAGTAAGATATGATCAGGTGTTCTCAAAAGCCTGCTAGAAATAGACCATCCAATGCAATTCCATCACTTCCTAAGTAGACCACACATCCGGCTATTGATGGAGACACCGACGATCCAAGAGGCCTTGCATGGCTCAGAGATATCTCCAAGAGACAAAATAGCATTGGTTGAGAGACTATTAAAAGAAGGTTTGATATGATAATCTTCTAGAGAGAGAGAGAGAGACAGAGAGACAGAGATCTGAAATGGCCATTGATGAAAATGATGCTCAAGGGGGCTATTATTGGATAAGGGTGACATCTTACGCAAAGAGCCATCAATTGGTGAGACTGAGCCCATGCTTGCATGGGCTTTTGATAAGACTTCTTCTAGGCCTGGTTCATCATGAAGGTCAATGAACTATTTCCATGCGCTTCTCCTCCTCCAGAATCTTTGCTTCTTGCGCCGCAGGTTACTTTCGACTTTGAGTACACAGTTCACTTTCTTCGATTTCCTCTTTGATGCGCGGAATATATCGCTAAACTCAAGGGTCATCAAAGCGTTCTTTTTCCCTTTTTCTTAAAGTGAGAACTTCCTGAGCCATCGAAACGAATGGTCCATTCCCACGCCAGTACTTGCCGGTTTACTGGCTCATGTACATGAACAAACATGGCAAGTAGGAGCCAGGTCAGTGTAAACAGACGAGTTGAGTTATCACTCAGAATGAAGATTCGAGCACCAGACTCGAGAATGAATTCATTAAGACAAGGCCCAGCAATGATGAACTCACAACATGATTTTGGACTACATAATTGATTAGACATTTGAAACATTTGTTACAAATTTTGCTTCCAGGAAGTCAAATCCAATGGCAAATATATTAAAAAGAAAAGTTGGAAGCCAGAGGCTTCCATCTTTTGAAAAATACACCAGAAAGCACATGGACTCAATTGATTGCGGTCTCAATGTGCTATCTCCCACTTCTCTATAACTTGCAGGGAAACAAAGCTAAGAGAAACTGAATATGTATATACAGATAAAGCTTATAGCTATCATCTCCAGGAGTCTTGGCAGGGCCTTTCGCCGTGCGTGTTGTCATGTATCTGTACAACTTCACCTTGGAAAAGCCGAGACAGATCGTTCTAGGAATTATGGACACATTGAACTTAATTTACCGAAATGCAGAACTTTCGTTCCGTCAGATTCAGACTTTTTTGTAGGCAATCAGGAGCAAATCGCCTCCACAGACAGTTTCTTCATGACACTTGGGCACGGATCTCCACCAAATATTTCAGGAGTGACAGGAACTGTGCACGAGTTTTGGCCAACACAAGTCTGCAAAAGAAGCAGTTCTCAAGGTCAATAAAGCCCAGAAGTACGTATGCAAATGTAGCAAAACTAGGAAAGAAGGAACTCAAGAATGTGCAATTGTTGCATACCTTTTGGAAGACATCATATGAGTGGAAGGCATGGCAACTTCCCTCGCGGAAGCTTCCGCAAATGCCCTCTGGTGTTCCAAAGCTGGCAAACTTGATGGATGAGATTTTCTGTCCTGGTGAGCACGATAGATGGGCTTTAGGCCTCAGCGGCTTGTTGACTTTCCCAGATGCTTGCATTTGATAATTCATGAGAGTTGGCTGCCACTCGTAAATATCAGCACACACGCTATCAACATCTCTCCTAACCAAGGAAATCCCATTCGGGTCCCCGCCCCATTCTTCAAAAACAACTAACAAGTTCCCCGTTGGATTAAGCCATGAACGAGGAACATGATACCTGAAATTTTTAATCACAAGTCAGTTGAGAATTTTTGGTTGAGGCTGCTTATAGAAAGAGATTGAAATGAGTTATAGCATTCCTCTCACCATCTCTGTGAAGCTTCACCACAATTGCTTAGACATTTCTTCTCGCCATAGGTCCCGGCATAATTACAACCGCCACAAGTACCGGATGCTTTATAAGCAGGCCAGTACCGCCCAATGCTCTGTCCATTAATCCAAATTTGACCTTTGCCCATGCTATTCATATCCAGAGCGAGTGGAGCATTACCAGCGGGAGCACTGAAAGTAGTCTGGAACATGATTTGAGGATGTTAATAGGTTAATTAACATTTAAGTTTATAGCTGTTTTATCAGAATGAACGACATTCAGAGGTTCTGCAGAATTCACTGCTCTGATACAAAAGGCATCGATGGTTTGGTACTGGCTTTATGTCAAGATACTTACTTTGAACCATGTCAGTGGCTGCTTCCGAGCCACTAAAGATCCCTCAGCCCACTCAACTGAGGAACTCCCTGTGAGAGAATGAAGGCTCAAGGCTTCTCCTTTAAGACCGACCTATACCAGAAAAAAAGGTACATTTAGACAACTTTGAGCATTTCAAAACGACAAAAGAAGACATGGAGGGATGTCAGAGACAAACCTTATAAGACCATTTCTGCCATGACAAGTCCCTCTTCCCTTCATTGAGACCGTACAATGTTACAGGACCAAGGACACCCGCATTCCATCTCTCAAAATGTGGACCAACATTCTGGTGAGAATAAAAAAAAGAGAAACATAATAAATTAAGTCCACAAGTTAAAAACATATGGAGGTTGATGTAGACGCAAGAAAGGATGAAGAATGCCCACCGGTAGCCCAACGGCAATACTTAACAATGCAATTCTATTTGTACCAGCTCTCAGCTTGACACCTTGGTTGAAAGTAAGTTTTGGAAATTCCAGACTTCCATATGCAGTTCCTGCATGAAAATGAAGTCTAAAGTCAGAAGATAGAAACTACCATCTGACTATACTACCAATGCGCACATACATTAAAAAGACTGCATGCATTGATGAAGGGCAATATGTTGTCTGATTTTAGTTTTCATTTTGGCATTCGACTTCTTACTCAGACCTTTTCCCAATTTAGTTGACATTACAAACACAAGGATGAGGAGCCTGCTCTGCTCGCAGTGTGCTACTGTTTAAGTTTGGAACTTTTCATGTTGAAATTGCATGGCTGTTCATGAGGAGCTTTTTAAGATTTCCTTTCCACAAAAAGCTTTTAAACAGGGCACGAGAGTGATACAACTAAATGATAGATGCGGCAGAAATACAGTAAAGGTAAGAAGTGCTCCGCACCTGAGGCTTGGCCATTGACAAAAACATGCATGGCATGACCAGCTGATTGGACAGTAAGAGTTGGATATTTTCCGCTTCTTAAGAACCCTTCCTTGGAATTAATGTATACACTGTAAAGAGACGAAAACAGAAGACAAAAAATTTTAAGATGGAGAATTGCTTCAATGTGAAGTGATCTTAGCACAAAGTCGTCGTTCCTTTTCTTCCCTTTAAAAGTTAAGTAGTGTTGGTTATTCCTCACTTACTCTGTGATGTACCACAGATAATCAGAGACATCTCTTGTAGTATTTATCTGCTCTAACAACCCGGCCCTTGTAAACAAATTGTCTTCATATCCAGCGGGTTCTTCATTGTATGCCTGCCAAGAGAAGCCTCCATGAATGGGAACAGGAGTCATCTTCATCCGTGCACTCTGAGCACCAACCTGCATAGCAATTTCAACATGTATTCAGTTTTGCCATTGCAAGATACTCTTTTTACAAGAACTTCAGTTCTCATACCAGTGACTATAGTCTATAGCTGAAGACAGAAACATAGGATAAAGTGCAACTCCACCACGTGCTAATTATGCAATGATATGGACAGAAATATAGAAGACTGGATCAAAGCAATTATTTTAGAGCTATGGATACTCTGTCCACATGCCTTCTTTCATTCTGTCTTTCTTTTAACCTTTCCTGGTCATGGCTTACCATGTCTTGAGGATGTAAATATGACAATCACCCTGAAATCTACAGTGTCAAAAATAAAAATAAAAGTGGTCCTGTAACTCACCCTAGCAGTGTTATATGCAGTGTTCTTGCAGTCAGGTAATATGCTGATGGACCAAGGAGGAAGGTTATAATGCATATTCCCCCAAGAAACTTTTGCAAAAGCATTTGAATGGTAATTTGAAAGGAATGCAGCACACGCCCCGGACTTTGATCTGAATACATGGGCCTGCATTTAAGTAAAGAGGGCCATGAACTCACTAGCTCAAATTCAATCCAATCGGAGATAGGTCAAAATTGAAGCTAACCTCTTCATAGTTCCCAAGTTTTGTCACAGTAGGATTACCAGATACTAAAGCTGGTTCACAAAGCTTTATCGCTCTGTGCAAATCTTTTAGATGGCCCCATTTGGGTTGCCTCAATAATCCTGAAAAGAGAAGATGGAAGAGATCCTCTCAGTCACCTAAACTTATAAATTCAATGATGTTATCAATCTTCTTCTGTCATTTGTAAATCTTCAGCAAAATAAATGAAATGAAGATGGCCTGGTATATCACATTGCAAGCTGTCATTTTCCTTCTTTTATGGGCAAGTTCTGGTACAAAAGTACATAGACGGATTGATAGGTTAATTGCCAAAGGTAATTTCATTCTTTTCTATCATAAAAAATGTACGTTATTATTCAGGGTGGACCTGCGCAATGGTCTATTCGATAAGAGGTTTATTCCAAGTAAGGACAACATTTTATGCAGAGGAAGGCAATGTTAATTCAACAAAGTAGTGCAAAAATCTACAGACTTTCGAGAGCACAAGGCCAAAGGAAGCAACAGTCAATTTCCAGAACAAAGCTTTCACGAATGAAGTGTCAGTAGAGTGACAACATGAACCTATTATGCCAAGAAGGTCATAACCACAATTCCATCAAAGAGTCACCATCTATCTTAACACATAACAACAGTACTT
The DNA here is from genome assembly GCA_017140615.1 of Eucalyptus cladocalyx. Classification (NCBI taxonomy): domain Eukaryota; kingdom Viridiplantae; phylum Streptophyta; class Magnoliopsida; order Myrtales; family Myrtaceae; genus Eucalyptus; species Eucalyptus cladocalyx. Next base: position 17,852,130 of record CM029518.1, read on the forward strand.
ATTACTCGACAACATGCCACTTTGACTAGGCCATCCATTTAAACTTTTTTCGACAAAGATGGGAACTTGAGGCAGGAAACTTCTAATAATAACAAGAAACCGCTTACCGTATTTATTTAGTACAGAGGATCACCCTCAGAGAACCTAATAATAGTGGTTATTCAATACTACTCATACAACAGAAACCACATACCGTATTCATCGAGGGGAGCATCATAGTCATAGCTAGTAGCAATGAATGGACCACCAGCAGTTCGGCCAAAATTTGTTCCTCCATGGTACTGATATTGCAAAGAGAGCCTCAGTGCAGTTCAAACAAAACTAACTACATTTATGAATTTGAAGAAACTGCCGTAGTACCATATAGTAGTTGATGAACGCTCCACCCTTCTTTATGAATCTTGCAACTGAGAAGGCCAGATCTTCAACTGGACGGTTAGGAACTGGACCTCCAAACTCAGTGTACCTGCATGAAAGGAAAACAAAGGAATCAGAAAAAGGAAACACCATGACTGGTAAGACTTGCACAGCATTGAACTTCAAGAAAGGATGTAAGAATTTACCAGCCTGTCCATGCTTCTGTCCACATCTTGGGCTTATAAGCCTTGTTGGGAGAGAAATAGTCGCAGTAGAAGCCATTGCAAGTATTGATCTGTTGCAAAACGATGAGATGCAAGCGTTACCCAAATTGACATGACAGTAACTGAAACAACAGAAATCGATCCTCCAATGGACCATCTCTGGAAAGCACAAATTATAAGTGTGCTTTGAGCCAATCGAATATTACTGAGATCATTTCTTTTATGTTTCTAATCAGGTAAAATAAGTATTTACTTGTTACTGACGTTACTGAAGCTGAAATTTGAACTATTAGGAAAACTTAACAGTGACATGGGTCCCACTAACATTACAAGAAGACAATAGGATAAAGGAAGTTAAAACTGTACAGTGCAAGATATCTGATTTTAGAAAGTGTAAGAGTGAGCCATGTGCAATGTCAACTAATTATTAAAGCAGCCATGAGTTGTCTGGAGAGAACACTCTGTGTTGTTGCAACCCCACCAAACGATGAGGGATTGTGTCATGAGAAACATACATCTCAACAATAAGATCAGAAACATTCATGGTTCCAGAACCGAGAACTTCAAGAGGGTGCTCACAATAGGATCAGGGGCATCATCTTGCTTGCACATGACCCACGGGACACCAGTGCCTAGACCCACTGCCATTTCGGCTGCCCATTTGGTGTAAGCTCGACCCGATGCACCAATTTCGTACTCCATGGGTCCATATTCATTCTCAATCTGAATCACAGACAATAACAATCAGACACCGCCTAAAAGAGATATCTCAGTAAATTTTTTCATCCAATGATTAACAAGCAATGTCATTGGAACAGTGAATCATGAACCTGGGACAAGATTATGGGTCCACCCTGTGACTCAAACAGCCGTTCCGCTTTCATCATGTTGACAATCTTTGTTGTGAACTTTTGCATGTAATACTTCAAGATGGCAAGAAAAAATTCAGTAAATATAACAAATTCATTTTTAAGAGGAAGAAATTTGAAGACAATAAAAAATGTCTAACCTTGAATGGTCCATTATCTGTTCTGAAGCTAATACCACGGACGTATTTCAGCCAAACAGGGAACCCACTGGAAGCAGAAACAAGTTTAGAAAAGACTTGACAAAAACCTCACATGAAAATAGAAATTTTCTTCTATTTCTAGGACTAGGATAAATCATCTACATTACCCGAAATTCCACTCAGCACAGACATAAGGCCCGACTCTGAGATGGACGTAGAGGCCTGCTTGTTGCGCGAGCTTGACAAATTTCACGAGATCATAGTTTCCCTCAAAGTTGTACTGAAGCAAAATAAAGCAAATTTAATCAGAATTAAACCTTTTTTACTTTTATAAGTAGCCTAAATAATGAAAAGAAAAATGATGGACTAGTTCTGTTACTTTGCCAGGTGAAGGCTCATGGCCATTCCAGAAAACATAAGTCTGAATGACATCCAAACCTCCTTCTTTTGCCTTCCGAATGAGATCTGGCCACATCTGCAACCAAGCAAAGTTGAAGGCCATAAATTTTCCAGAAACAAATTCTTAAGCTGACCAGCAAAAAAAGAGCCTTTTTTTTTCAAAATAAAGCAGCTTTTTGCTAAGATAAGAAAAAATATGCTGTAGTGATAAAAAGCGCAATATAGAGACGCCCATTTCCAGCATGATAGCGAAAAGTGGGGGGGCGGAAAGATCATTCAGCCGAAAATGGAGACACATTCAACCTAAAAATAAGGAATAAAAGGACAAAAAAAAAAAGAAAAAAAAAAGGAGCTACCTCAGGAGTGCTTCTGGGGTAGTGAATGGACCCAGAAATGAGGATCCTTCTCTGCCCATTAATCGTAATGGCCTTAGCATCATAAGACACGGAGGCTCTCACAGAAGTACAGAAAACCCATGAAGCCAGTACCACCACAACCACATTCCACATTACTACATCCACCGCCCTCAAACCCATGCCACGAATGGATCAAAAAGAAGGAAGAAGGACCCTCGTCCCCAAAAAAGCGCGTTTCTTCTTATTTCTTGCTTGCGCCCACTTTAGTCTATTCCTGATCAGAGAAGGCAGCACGAGCAAGTGACGGGCAAGGCCAAGAAAAAGAGGTGCTCGTGAAATTCTTGTTCCCTAGCCGCCCTCTCTCTCTCTCTCTCTCTCTCTTTTGTTTTCTTGTCAACAAGGAAAAAAGAAATTTGAAAATGTGAGAACGGGCATGAAAGAGGGAAAAGAAAAAACAAGAACGAGGTTCACACTTCACAGTGCTTGCAGAGACCACTGACTGGGGATTAGCCTAGTGCTGATGCTTGCTGAAAAATGGAGCTCGCTGCTTCTTATAAACACCGGAGCACGGAGGGTTTGAAAACGAAGGCGGGACCAGCCCTTAGGACTTTCGGTCCCACCCTCGATGCTCTGGCTCCCACTGACATTTTAGAGCTTCTTCATCCAACAACAAAAGTGAACTTATTTCCTCCAATAAATTCAAGAAAATTCAAGACTGCCGGGCCGATTTTTCCATCGGCAAGAACAGGAAATGGCAGCATTGGGCAGGTGGTGGTTAAGGAACCATAATGGCTGTAAGAGGTTTTAAATGAATGCTGTACTAATTGCATGCGGGAACTGCAAATATTCATTTTCTGGACAAAACGAAAAAAAAATATTTATTTATTTATTTTATTTTTTTGTATTTTCGGAAAATATGGAAAAAGTTCTGAGCTTTAACTTTTCCTTCAGATGTCAGTAAAAATTCTACTGTTTGATTTGTTTAGCATTTGAAAGTTACAAAAAGATCATGAGGTCAAGACCACCCGAGCTACACAAAATGATTTACTCCCCTTTTTCCATTAAATAAATTCAAGAAATGGAAACGAATAATTCCAAATTAGATAAAAAAAAAAGAAGATATTTCCCCGTTTCCATTTTAATTTATGGAAAGAGGCGAAGGTTTTTTTTTTTTTTTGCCCAGAAGCACAAGCAAACCGACTCTTTCTATTCCCCATCTTCGTTACTATGCCTTCGTACTTGAATCGAGAATAGAAAGACAGGTACTTTTATTATCGTTGCACGCTCATCCCCTTTTCAAAGACCTGCTAAAAAAAATAATGAGCCACTCTTGTAGGCAACTTGAATGAGTCTATGTTTAATTTTTCTTCAAGTGAAAAGTATGTGAAATAGAATTTTAAATTCAATTGTTAATTTCCCGCGAAACTTATTTCTTTTTTCACGGACAATTTCACGTGATTGGCGCAACAATTTCACGGGCTTGGCAGTTAAAAACGACATGGTTTTGAGTTACAAGCTGATATATTCAAATTTAAATTAATTAGAAACCCAAGAAAAATTCCCCATTGTTTCGGTCTTACAGAGATTCTCTATTTAGTCCTAATATGGGAATCGTACGGCTCCCACCGTTTTGTCCGCTTCCTAATGTTGGTCTTACGAGCTCCCACAACCACGCGCGCACCGAAGAGCGTGGGCACACGGCCGACGTCGCTAGACCTTCGGCCTTTCGCAGGTGGCGTACACGTGCGACCGAGAGCGCGTGGGCTTATGTTGGGGTCGGTCGATCTTGTGATTTTACTAGTCCTTTTGTTTGGACATGATTTTGGCGATTTTAAACGTTTTTGGTATATACGTCCGTCCCCCCTCACGGGTCAAAATTAGGTTCTCCTAAAACGACGCCGCGTTAGCTAATAGCACCGGATAAACTAAATTATTTTCCATCCGAAAGATTCGAATCGCTACACGCCAGTCGCGGCAGTGTCCCCTTTCGAAGGTATTCTGATTTGCACATGTCATTCGGTAAAAAAATGCTGCTCCGAGACAAAAATAGCCGATGCGACAAGTGATCTATATTTTGGGTACAGATTTCTTACGAGGCACGTGAATTGCGGAGGGATATGGGTGCAAACTTTGCGGGTACGTGGTAAATGTGCATTGAAATTAATCTAATCAATGGGTAGTTCCAAAACTATAGTCGCTCTAAGTTGCTAGGGTTCATTAACTTAACATGATTGTCTTCCACCCTTTTTGAAGTATGGCCTATAAAAACCGTGAAGTGCTAGGGGATTATTAAGGGCCACAGGTTGGTACAGGTCGCACCAAATTCTGCTACTCATTGATCAATGATGTGCAAAGGAGAGGATTGAATCCGTATGATCGTTGCTTAACCGAAAACGAAGGATGACAATGGAAGTTCAGTTGATCGAGGAAAAATGCTTCCCTTTCAATGCTTCCCTTTCAACCTTTTCTCTCGTGCAATGAATTAATGACACTCACCATCAAACTAGAATTAGGACAGTTTCTGATTGAGAGAGGGAAAGGGATATGTAGTTGGAGAAAAGAATGGGAAGGTAAAATCTGTTCTAATGCATTCATTTATGTTCACTACATATACTAGAAGCATTATCCTAGCGAGGGCGATGTGCAATTAGAGACATGATTGGTGCCCAATATCCTCGATTTGTACGTTGATCAATACCTTAATTGGACAATTTGACATTAGCAAGTGTAGGCAGCTTAACCTAGCAGTTGCACCATAGCATGAAATTATCCTCTTTCGCCATATCTTATTGGCACTCGCACAACTTTAAAACATGTCCCTGTTGGTTGGAGCTTGTGTGTAACTTCTTATTTACCAATGCGAGCTGTGGGATCATATACAAATTTGGGGGCACCCAGCATCCTCCCCTACACCCTTAGATCTAACAACACTAAAGGCATATGGCATGTTGCCAATATGAGATTGTCCCATTCTAATCTTAGATTCTTGTGCTTGAACAATTTTAAAATGTGTCTTGCTAATTTGAAGTCACAAGAAACATAGGTACTGGTACAACAACGAACAACCTAGGCGCGAGTAATGTGGGTTGACGCCCAACAATGAAGAATTATGCTAACATCCTTTATAATTAATTAAGGAGTTTTCATAGTCCAATGAATATTTGTTTTTTGAAAAATTAATAGTCAATTGATCAAATAAGAATAAATCTTAACCGTTATTTGATCAACTTTTTTCAGTTTTCATGTGTCATGATGCCACAAAAACGACGGGTTACAATTAGGGTATCAATCTCCCTGAATTGATTGATTACAACTGCTGGACTCTTTCTTCTATCTACACCTGTAAGATTGATGCCATGAAAGAGAATGAGAAGCTTCAACTTTCAGAAAATGGAAATGGAGGAGGGATTACTTGGCGGGAGGAGCAAGAGAAAGAAAAGGGAAAAAGGCAAAAGAGAACCATTCTTGACTTTTTAATGGGATTTGGTTGGTTAGTGCTCTTGTTAGAAGTCTCATTAACTAAGCAATAGCAAGAAAGATTGCATGCACTTGACACCCCCATGCATGATTGGAAACACCAACCTCCCTCACCTTCTAATGCAAGATTTCAAGGATTAGGAATTGGGAAGCTTGTTAGGTAGTTCCCCTCCAGTACACGTGTTCTTTCGAATATATTCATGGCCCCCTCTCGTGCAAAAGGACGTGCGTGTCATTCAACTGAAAACCCTAGCTCGCTATGAAACTATTCATCTTTTTTGTCTCTTTATATCTTTTATTTGCATCGAAATTTGTGTATTTTACTTCGCACTGTATCAAGATAATTCAAGTTTGAAATTGTTCATGGTGATTTATTTATATCTCAATTGCTCATCTTTGTTTTTTGGAACATGTCACGACCTTAGAGGAAATCACATCCCTTTTTCAAATTATACGGCGAGACGAATGAAGTTTGAAAATATCAGATTAAAAAAAAAAATCTCCATTGACCAGCATCATCACTTGGGTTATACACAATTTCTTTTCTTGATTTTGGTCTAATTTAATTTCTAGACTTGTGGGACTAGAGTGAAAGTTTAGAGTGGGTCTAGTCCAGTCCGTTATTCTAGAATTGAATTAAAAGTTTCCTAAACAATAAGGAGTATCATGTGAGATTGAGAAAGAAGAAGGAAATTTGAAAGAGAAGAGAGGGGACACAAGAAGAAGAAGAAGATGGGGTCCTCATATTGAAGGGCTCGATATCAAGTTTCTTTGATTGAGCTAATTCTTTTTCTTTCTTCTTTATTTTGGCAATATTGATGTTATGTTATAATAAATTGGGGACTAGGAGGGCTAAGAAATTAGCTGTAAGGGTCACGATCTGCTGCCTCATAGAGCATACAGCTCATGTGGATTGAAATTTTCAACTACGTGTGGACCCAACTGTCTTCTCTCATGTGGGCTCATCGAGTAGGAGGCCAACTAGCTTACTCCATCATTCAATCAAGGATCAAATGCACACTAGTTCACCTTATGTTTCATTTTTTTAACCAAAAAAAAAAACCATACCCTAAATTAACTATACGAACACTTGATGCCTCAGCGTGTGGAATTCATCAACCATCGTATCTTTGAGGTGCTTGTGAATCTTGCTCCGATTTATTTCTCATGGTCCGACACGTTTTATCTTAAGAAACCTGCAATTTGATGTGAATCTCAATGTAAATCATGCTCTTTAAGGTCTGCAAAGAACTCAACATGTCATCTCTATGCTTAATCTCATTTTATTAATGCAATTCAAAATAGACTGCTAGCTAAAGGATTATTGAACTGTAATGAGATTGTTCAAATTGTTCTCATTTACTAAACGCAATGATATCTTCAAACTGCGTGGACCCTTTTGACCCGTTGACCCCACTTGTAGCGGCACGTTGGCCTTTGGGAAGCTATGATGACACGAAAGTAGATAAGGCATTTGTGTAATCCATGGAGCTATAGTCCCACCTACAAAAACTAAGGAAATGCACTATGGCATTTAACATAGATCAGGAGATCGATTCTTACAAATTCTCTTAGGGTGGTGTGTGAATTGAGGATGGACATCTGACGTAGGAGAGGATTAGGACGACACGTCGGCCAATGGAACGGTCCATGCTGAGGTGGCGAGACAGGGCGTCACATGTCAGCAAGCAGGCCCCCATGGGACAACAGGGACTGGACATGATCCATTGGAACGGTTTCTAGAGAAGTCTGTGCATGATGTGGAGTAGGAGCCAAAGAGGATTGAGTGAACCATCTATCATTCATGTAGTGGATCAGATTGCCACATAAACACTCCTTTTGTTTTGTGCTTGGCCAAGTGAAGTCCACATCTTTTGATATATCTCATTGAATGGATATAGAGGGCCTACAATTTCTTATGATCCATGGGAACAGCGATGATTTGGCTCGAGGCTGACGTTGCTCTTTTGCACTTTCGGGAGGGAGAGGAGAGGAAGGGGAAAGTGCAAAGTTCTAATAAATTCAAGAGGACCAAAAGTTGTGTGTATGTAAGTGTTTGTGTGGGTCAGATAGGGATCCACTTGAATTATCATGTGATAAAGAATTCATATCGTTGGGACCACATTTGATTCTCATTGATATCATGCCTGTATATGTACACGCAAGAAAAACGGAATCCATATCTTATAGTGTTTGCTTGCCCGATGTTTCATGAAATTATATTAGCTCATCTTGTTAAGCTAAATGCATTGCTCTAAACCTCTAGGATGATGTGGTAACGTCCACTTTGGCAAGCTTTAAGGTTTTAGTAGACCCCCTGTTTCCTAATTCGAATGTATTGCTTTTATGAATGCAATCAGACTAGATCATCCAAATGCAATGGGTAATTAGTTTATCGTTTGATTTTCTCATGCCACCTAGAGATTCTTAGTAATATCATTCGGGTCTAGGCCTTTACAAGCTCGCAAGATCACATAGGCAGCCAAATTGCACACGACTGTGGAAGGCCGTACTTATCACGATGTTGCCACCTCTGATCCATATCTCTGTCTTTGACTTGCGGTCTCTAATTAAAAAGATGAGTTGGGCTGATTAAGTTAATCAAAAGATAACCACGATTGTTCAGACGTCAAAGTATTGTCTTCAACTGAGATTCCCTGTTTTCTTGCGTTGATTCTTCTTTGCTTTTTAATTTTAATTAAGGAATGGTGGTTGAAGTGTCTTTGAGTACTCTAATTGCTTGATTCTTTAGCTATGCGTGAAGCCATGCACTTTGAGTTTGAGTCGAGATTGCGTAGCAGGAGAATCAAGAAAGCTTTCGGTGTCATGAAAGGTATTATGCATGGCACTTGTTAGTTTATTCATTATGACAAATTGGCAAGGTGCACATAACCCAATTGAGGAAAAAGAGAAGATTAAACAGGTCTCTCAACACACTAGCCCAAGTAGGTAAGTTCCAAACATGGATTGGCCGAGCGAATAAGCTATCGATTTGAGCGCAACGGTGTTTGTGCTTGATTCACAACGTTTGTCACTCATAGTAATTTTGAGGCTTTGCCCACCGCTCCATGCGCGAGCTTTACCTGATGCATGTCGACTGAGCTGTGCGAATGATAACCATTATTATCAAAAATTGATTTCTGGAACATAAATAAATTTTTCTTTTTTTTTTTTATTTTTTGATAAGTTTCTGAATAAAAATATGCGTTTGATAATGACACAAAATTTCTCCTCCCCAACAACGGCGAGTGGCAATGGGCGTGAGGGGCAGGTAATGGATGGTGACCAACAACAACGATGGTGGGGCGGGTGGCAATCGTGACCAGTTAAAGTGGTGGCAATCGGTGTTAGTGGTGGCTAGCGAGAGGTGGTAGTGATTGATGGCAACAAATAGTGAATGAGAAGATTTTTTATTTTTTATTTTTATTCCAAATCTATTTCTTGGCTAAAAATTTGTTCCGAAAATAGAAAAATGAAATTGGCAAAAACAAGTTTAGAACAGAAAAATAGTTATGAAACATAAATAAAATAGTTATCATGCATGCCCTTACCTACATTCATGAACTTTCGAAGCATCCTTAACATCCGTCCTCTGTTGGGGAAATTTGACTATTGATGAAAATGGAAAAATTTTAATAGATTCTTGATACTTTCATATGTGGTGATGATCATTGTCCTTGACGTATAATTTGCCCCCACTACTATTGCTACCAAGTTTAGAATAAATATACTCCAAGACATATACCAAAGCCGCAGAGAAATGAGTTAAGTAATTACTCAATTTCTCTTTTGAAATTTTATCTTAAATGTGTTAAAATTGCGTGTATGAAAAGAGAAGAAAAGATATTTTTGAAGTTGTAGCAACCAGGGGTTCGCGAGGCGAGGCTCGCGGCCACCCATGGAAGGGGGGGAGGTGAGGTTCAAATCCCCACCTCCTCGGGGGGAATGGGAGTAGGGACACGTAAGTTTCGAGAGTGGGTTGACTCCCACGCCCCCTCGCGTGTGCAAGAGCGACACAAGTCTCGGCAAGGAAGTAAGTGTAAAGTAGAAATAGAGTAGATCGACTAAAAAAAAAAAAAAGTTGTAGCATTTATGGATAGTCGTAGTTGTTATAAATAATATATAAATTAATTTCTATTCACAGACAACCAATCAACACATCTCTTGGGAATAGATATCTTATTCCCAACCATCACCACTTTTTATTTTAAGAATAACTTCCTCTCATAACCACCAATAACCTCCTTTTAGGACGAAGAGTCGTCTCTTTTTATAACCAAAAGTCACATCTTCTCTTAACTAAGAGTTGTGTATTATTTTAATAAAGAGATATCTCTTTTGTAATAATAAACTATTTCAACATCCTCTAGGAAACGACATAGGAGAAATCATTTTCTAAAACCATTCTCGCAAATGAACGATGAATTTAAAAAGAAAATGAGAAATAAAAGAAAAGAAAAAACGATAAACATAAAACAGCTCGCAAAAATATGCATTTTCTTTGCATTTCTACAACGAAATGGATTGGATAATTTATGTACCTGTCCAGTGAATTGGCTGGCTTCGATTCAGACGATCTTTTTCGTTGGTTTTTTTGGCTTGAGTTTGATTCATCGTTTCATTATAACCAATATCCGACTATAGTGTTTACCAACGAAAACAAAAAAAAATGAGTATACATATAAACAAGCATAGCTTGTTTTCCACTCATTTTTATCATTATGGCTCGAGAACATACAAAATTATGTCTTTCTTTGATTTTGGGCAATTACCGACTAATCATAATTTGAACTTTGCTTATTAATTATTAGTCTGGTTATGATGCATTTATAAGGGGAATAATTCAATTTGACAATGGACAAAAATTAGCTCAACCACCACCCTCTACCTATGTAGACCAAAACTATATGTCTCACTTGACTTAAATGCATTCCCCTCCCACTGCCAACATCTTTTGTGGGCTCAAATTGGAGCCAACCTCCATGTTCTATTCTAAACGGTGCTCGCGCTTTGGTAAACGTCTCCATCACTCACTTTGGACCATCTTCTGAATCAGCAAATGTGCAGCTCAATCTATTATTGGAAAATCCCCAAGAAAATGCAACTTCCACCTTTTTCCCCACCCTTTTCTTCAAGTATAAGAACCGAGCATTAATTATTAGACAGGGACTTGAATCTGTTAGAAATTCACGTCGATGTATCATTATCATGATTTCAATTCGCATTAATTTTAAAATGCCATAATATTATTTAACAAAATAAGTGATCGGCTTGCAACATAATTATAGTGGTATGTTATCGTGCCTTGTCATGTTCAAATTTTCTATGTGTATTTTGGTGTTCTTATCGTCTATCTAAATCGATCGTGTCTGAGTTTGATATTATTGGCCTGGACCCAATCGAGTGAAAGGAGAATTGCGGCCCCAAAGTTGGTCATTTTCGTTTTGTACACTCTACTCCACAAGTACACTTTACTCCACAAGAAAGGAGGCGAGAAACATGGCTTTCCTTGTGACACACGTGAAGTCCATTTCTCCTTCATTCCTTTTCTATGCCTTTCGTTTACTCTGCTTTTTTTTGTGAAATTTCCTTTTCTTTTGTTTTTTAGGAGGAAAGCTGATCAAGTTAAAATGAATCAAAAGGAATCGAAATTTAGTGCCGGAGACAATAGATTAGTATTGAGCAAACTAGAGTAGAGGAGCAAATCCAAATCCTTCTTATAAGTATTTAAACTAATAAATAGAGAGAGATAACGTGTATATAACGAGTATATAACCATGTAATCGGATGATACGGGATATTTTAATATCTCTCTCACATGTCAATCGAATGAGGAATGACATGTGAAATTTGACGAATGAGAGGCTGTGCACCCAAAATAAACCGAACAAAACCCGGCTTTTGTACCATTTAGATCGCGCTACCTGAAAAATTAAGTCAGCAGGCGAAGAGATTATTCACTAAATGCTTGTTAGCAAATGAACCCAGCCAACCTGTTGTTAACATACATGCAATTTAGAGGGTGAGGATGACGTGTGTGCACCACCTCCACGTCACCATTTCCATGCTGGATAACTCATAATCCTCTTTTGTTCTTTTTGTTTTTTAATAATATATTATCATGCATCATTTCAAAGAAAAGGGATAAGCTTTCATTCAATCCTCTCTTATCTTGAATTTGCCACTTCAAGAGAAAGCAACTCGTTTGGGAAATGCATGAGATCATTCATCTGGTCTATTCACATCAACAGCCGTTGTTATTCCATGCTTCTGCTAGGGACTTAATTGAAGTCTTATCCTTCCACGGCAGACAAAATTTGAAAAAGAAGAAGAAAATAATCGATTGATTTACCATGGATGGCCGCTAATTCCTTGACGAGGTAACCAAGGAAAAAATTTGGGAATCAATCACTTAGTAGCGTCGGATTGAATGAATTCTAAAACAAGATTGTGAACCGAATTAGTCTAAATCAAGTGTAATAAGGTGGCCAAAATAGAGCTGGAATGAGTGATTTAATCGGGCCACTGGACAATCCGTATCGTTGGGCCATGTGGACAGGCAGAATTGCTGGGTGAATTATTGTCTGGTGGGTTCCTGTTGGGCCTCCTGTCAAGCAAAGAGGGCCCATCTAATTGGTTTCTTAGTACTTCATTTTGGTCAATTCAATATCATTGCTCGAGAGACGGCAACAAAAGTGCGATCGAGACCTAAGCCAGCCATCGTGAGTTCTCGAGGAAAACCCGACATCCCCCGTGACCCTTTTAGATGCTGCTGTGTGACATGCGTCTTTGTCGCCGAGGATGACGCGGCGCTCTCTTCCTAAAAGCGACGTTACTCGAGGCTTTCGCTTCGAAATCCCTAAAAAAATCAGCCTGAAATGGTGGACTGAATTAGGATAGCCTTATCGTCCCAGTCAGGCGGGAGGACATTCCTTGATATTGATCCTGTCACCATCCTGACATTAACGTAAGCCAATGTCTAACCTTTTCATGTCCAAGAATATTTCAACTTCCTGTGGTATCTTGACTAATAAGTGATTAGCACGATCTGGAGATCTTACTCATAAAGACCAACAATTTTTATTTGCACCCCGATTTTCGTTGTCGGACCGATCCGAACATTTCCGCTCGTTTTCATGAGGGAAATTTTATAATAATCACGCCGAATTGAGGGCAACGAAACACAAATTTTCAGCCCACGGAAGAGGAAAATAAAATGGGGCATATGGATAAGTTTTCAATTTGGCTTTGAAGACAGATGACAAAATCTTGAAGGGCCAAGAAAATTTTCTTGAAGAAGAAAACGTGGCCATGTGAAAAATGTTATCAACTACGATAAATGGGAAGCAGATTGCCACAAATTGAGGTGTGTGAGAGAGAGAGAGCTATCCAAAATCTGGCGTTGGCTTGGTCCTACAGGGTCCTTTAGAATATGCATGGCCTGCCCTTTTTGCAGAGAGACATTCAGATATTGTTTCCATTGTCTGTTACTCAACTTGCCTTATCTATTAAAAAAAAATCTGCCTTATCTGCCTCTGCTCACTGTACCACACGCTACTCTGAGGTTCCATTGGGGCTGTGGATTGGAAAGCAGTTGCCATTGTCATTGGAGGGATGAATGAAACAATATCTCAAGAAGTCATGCCCAAATTACTCACCTATAACATGGGATTGGATGGGTTCGCAGCTCACGTAACAAACACAAATCGCTTCCCGAAATTAGTACTTGACATTAGAGGTAAATGCAAAGTTAGTATGTCTAGTAGAGCTTAAAATTATCATGTATGTTGAGGCACATTCAAAAGCCGGATTAAAAACACCACCTTAAATTTGATTAATAATTGACTTTCATACCATATGCATATAGGATTCATGATCAAGTGATATGATGTATTGATAATGCACAAATTACTTACTTAAGCGCCATTTATAAGTCTGATTTTCTGCCCAAGAAGGACTTGTAGAAAAAGTACGAAAAGAAACACATCTATCTTATGAGGGTACTGCCACATATTGGACATGGCCTTCAAAGGAGAACCACATATGAACTGTGGATAGGGTTGGGTTAAAATGGTCCGTCAGAATATCCATTAATGCACCCTAGTTCGTGACGGAACTGGCGAGAATAAGAACGAAGTACCATATACAGCCACAGTTCCGAAGAGGCACGTTTACTTGTAGGATTAAAATAACCTGACTTTTTAAAATATTAAAAAAAACCCCATGAATTTATTACTATAATAAGTTCTGCGGTTTATCTTTATTAGGTTCACTTCTTAGGTAATTTCAAAATCATACATCGTGACATCAAGGTTACTAAAGATGCATTTGGCAACTTGCCAGACACTAAAAATTTATATTCTTTCATTCTCGGAAGTAGATTTAAAATAAAAATCCATTTGGTAAAATTTTTGTTCTCGGAACAAATTTGTGAATCAAAAAGTAAAAAAAAAAGTTAATTCATTTGTTCTCGGGAATAATTCCATAATCAAGTCAACCAAATTTTTCTCTTTTCTCTTATTTTCTTCTTGTTCTTCTTCCTTCTATCTTCTTCTTCCACTGCTGTCGCCATCGTCAGTCGTCAGTGACCAATCAGAGGAGGTCCGATTGATAACATTCCTAGTCAGCAATCTTATCTCTTGTATCTAATTTAAGATATTGTTGATATTGTTTCTGTAATTTCTCTGCTTACCTTAAGCATCCTCAATAATCCTTAATTTATGACTCTTGTAATATCTTTATATACAGTCTGTACAAGAGAGATCAAAATACAATAAATAGAAACTACGATTTCTTTATGGTATCAGAGCTGCATTTGGCGTAATCCGCCTTACGATCCTCAAATCTCTTTCTCCACTCATTCTTCATCGACTTTCTTCTTCCCAAAGAAAATGTCGACAGGCTCTAATCCATCATCTCAGTCATCTTCATCTATCGCATCTCCTTCACTCGTTATCTCAAACATATCCAACTCGATACCCATCAAACTGAACAACTCGAACTATCTTCTTTGGAGTTCTCTTTTTGAACCAATTCTCAAAGGTCACAATCTCATGTCTTACATTGATGGAACCTCCCAAGCACCTGCTTCAACTGATGAAAATTACAAGACATGGATTGAAAAAGATAAGATGCTACTCTCCTGGATCAACGCTACTCTGTTAGAATCTGCACTTCCATATGTAGTTGGCGCTACATCTGCAAAAGTCGTGTAGGATGTCTCTCTCACTCCTGCTCATGTAATGTCTCTGAAAAGACAATTACATCACCTCAAGAAGGGCAACCTCACCATGCAAGAATATCTCCAACAATTCAAAACTTTAGTTGATAAACTCGCTTGCGGATCTCCAGTAAGGGATGATGATCTACTAATTTGCATTCTCGATAGATTACCTGCTGCTTACCGCTCCTTTGCATCCTCTATTCGTGTTTGTGCTCATCAAACTTCCATCACTATTGAAGATTTACACAATCTCCTACTCTCTGAAGAACTGAGTATCACTGATGATTCATTATCAAAAACTACTATTGCCTTCATTACAAATCGGCAACCTTGAACTCTTTCTCCTGGGCAACACTCATTCACACCTCGTCTCTATAGGAGTGGCACTGGTTATAGAGGACGCAGCAGGGGTCATTCCAATCAAGCCGAACTTCGCCCTACTCCATCATTTCAACCTCAAGGCCGTCAACTAAATACCGGTCGGCTGATCTATCAGATCTGCAACAAACATGGCCACAGTGCCATTGATTGCTATCATCGCATGAACTATGCATACCACGGTCGCAATCCTCCTGAAAAACTTGTTGCCATGGCTATTGCACCACCTACTGATGATGGCACTTGGTATACTGATACCAGCGCCAACCATCATATTACAACCGATCTGGATAATCTCTCCATCTCCGCTCCCTATAGTGGTTCTGATGAAGTTCGGGTTGGAAATGGCCAAAGTTTATCTATTACTCATGTTAGTTCCACTTCTCTCTCACATCCCATTTCTTCCATGCATTTAACTAATACACTTCGTTGTCCCTTAGCATCTACCAATTTAATTTCAGTTAGTCGTTTGCTAACGACGATAATTGCTATTTTTTATTTGATGATTCTCAATTTTTTTGTGAAGGACAAGCTAACGAAGCAAATTCTACATCACGGTTGAACTGAGAATGAGCTTTACCCTATGCGGTTCCCCAAACCTTGCTTCAAACCTCAAGTTTCATTTTCTTCCCACATCCCACATCAACTCCTCCACCTGGCATCATCGTCTTGGCCACCCTTCTGCAGCTATTCAAAATCTTTTTTTTAAACAGCTTCAAATATCAAATAAGCGTGACAACTCTCTCTCTCTCTCTGTTCTGCATGTTAGTTAGACAAAAGTTGCAAGTTACCATTTTCGTTGTCTCACACGCGCACTCAATTTCCACTTGAATTGATTCATTGTGATGTATGGGGACCAACCCTAGTGCCTTTTATTTTAAAATTCTCGTATTATGTACTGTTTGTTGATGATTTCTCTCGTTACAACTGGATATTTCCTATGCGTCATAAATCTGATTTTTATGAACTTTTTATGGCTTTTAAACTGCAAGTTGAAAATCAATTTAACCATCGAATTAAAATTTTCCTCTATATAAGCCGAAGATAAGAAAAATGACAAAATAAAACTTTGGGCTGCAAAAGTTAGTTTCTTGATGAAATTATTAGGAGAACCAAATAATAGACTTTTTCTCCTGTAGCTATTTTTGGAGTTGTGAGATCTTAATGCATAACTTAATGTTGTCGCATAAGTTATTTAGATGTGAATCATAAAAGCTTACATATTAGGTTGAGTTTGTTTATCTTGTCTTAGTATATTTTGGTTTTATTGTTTTTTGCTAATGCAAGTCTACCTAATGTCGATATCTACTCCAAAGTATGCCTCAATTGGGAAGCACATTGAAAAATCATATTTTTTTTTTTTTTTGTTGGAGTTGTGCTTCCAAAGTTGATAATTGGGCATCATCCGATTGACAAAAATTGAACCTTTGTTGAGGATGATATGGTTGACATAAATGTCATTTGGTAAAAACTATACTTTGTAAATGAATTTTACTAATTTTCTTTTTGTAAAAATCAAACTATTTGTTGACAAAACTTAACTATCGCTAGCAAGGGTGGCAATGGCTCGCCAGCCGCTCATTGGTAGCCGGGGCAAAGTTAGGGTTTTCAACGACATTTTTGGAATTATAAAAATTGAGTGAGTGCAAAGCTGGAAAAAATTATTTACATTCTGGAAGCCCAGCATTCCAAAGCACCTTTGAGCCTATCTTAAGTTAAAATCTTTAAGAGAGCTCTAGAAGTGTAATTGCATCTTCCTAAAGTACCCAAAAATTTTGCCAAACAATATTTAAATTTGTCCAAGGAGTTTTGGGGCTTCAAAACGCACCTGAAAACATGGAGATGATGAATCCCAATCACGATGGGCCGGGACCCTTGCTCTCTCTCTCATTTTTGAAACGTGAGACAGATTAGGCTTAAATCATAGGGATCGGAAAAGGCAACATTTTAGAGAAATGAGCCTTCTGATTTTTGCTGAAATGTCAACTCTTTTTTGCTTTTGCTCGCATGTCTTTTGTATACGTTAACATCGTTGATCACGTCCCACGCCCCATTGTTTGTGCACGGATGAAGAATATAACGGAGTGTGTGTTATCAACAAATCAGACTTCATGGAATTTTTTTAATTGTCCGAAAATTGGAGGTACTTTTATCCCAGGTTGAAAGTTCATGAGCCTTTCTAGGATTTGACCCACTAAATAGAGTACTCAGTAGACACTAGATACCGATGAACAGGCAGAAATACATGACACCCCTTTCTTTTTTTATTCTTTTGGGGTGAACGACCAGATGTTTCAGTTCAGTTCCTTATGATGCATGGGCCTTGATCTCCACAACTTCATGTCAGGGCAGAACATTCACGATTCCGCTTGCTGAATGAAATTACAGGTATAGCGAAAGTGTACATTGTGGGAGTCTCGCTCGTTCCCCTATACATTGCTTCGGCTCCGCCAGTGCCAAAGCCTATCCAAGGGTTGAATTGGGATTCATCCGAGAGAAAGGCGGAGGTTCTCAATCCGATAGGCCAAGCAACAATGCTATCCTTCTCATGATGGTGCCTTAACTTACATTGTCCATCGAGCGCAATCGACATGTTGACCACACACCAAAAGCACAAAAAACGGTGAGAAATGTTGATTTGAAGAACCCGTTCTGCTTTCGACCAAAAAAAAAGAACCCGTTCTGCACTGAGGTGTGAAGTTAGATCACACAATACATCATACATGATTCAATCGCCCAATTCGATGTATGTACCGAATCATCATTTTGTTGAAAAAAAAATAGAGTTCTCCGATGTCCTGCGTTCCAGAAATTCAGCCAGAGCTCTCTCATATTGAGGTACAAAGCAAGGGTTTTTCCCTGTCTTATCTCTTTTTGTTACCAGTTCGTAACAATGCGTGAAGAATCATCGAGGATCAAAGTAAAATGTATACAATAGAAAATGCAGACCAATTTCCAAGGAATCGGGTTATAACCTGTCAAAGACGAAGTTCAGCAAAATTTGAAAACGGTTTGCAAATAGGGACTGCAGGAGGAGAGGAGAGGTTAATTCTACTCTACTACTATTAATAGTTTTCCCAACACTGCAGATAAGGTAAAGCAACACAAGGTACAAATTATCATTGAAGGTACTCTTTTGTAACATACATCTGTGCTGGAAGTCTGACTCCGGTTTTTCAACTCCAGGGCCGCCCCCCACCGTAACCTCTACCACGATCTCTGAATCCTCCATGACCTGTACAGTGGGGGTGCAAGAGAAGCCGCACTCAGCAACAAAACCATGGTATAACTTGCATGAGTTTTTATTTTGGAAAACCAAAGGTGTTTTTCTTTTTTCCTTTTTTTTTTTTTTTTGAAGAGGGGGAGGGGGGTTGTTGTTGCAGGGTTGGTTTAATATGCATGTGCATTTGTATATGTAGTTGGGACCTTCTGGCTGGCTTTTCCAACGTACTCATTGAAAATACAAGAAGAAGCTCAGAAAGAGGGGTCATTTCATGACAGAAGCCATTGACTCTCGAACCACTACACAGTAGTTTCCTCTGAGGGCTCAACACTGACGTCATGTATCGCCTGTGGAACTGAGGAAAATTTACCCCAGAGACACGGTTCTCGATGACTGCAGGCTTTAGACTAACTGACCATCAATCAACAACCTGAAAGAGTACCAACCATGCTTTCCCCCATCCACCTTCCCTTAATAGAGACCATCCAGCTTGGAGTTCCAAATTGCACTTCTTCTGACAGTATTGACTTGCTCCGTTCTCACCAAGATTGCAGCCCATTCAAGAGAACCACCTCTAAACAAGCCTAAGAACAATCTCTCTTGCTCTCACTCTCCCTCACACACAAATGCGCAAGAAAAAGAAAACAAAGGAAAAACAGGGATTTCACAGTAACAAACCTGGAGGGGGAGGCGCAGCACGCCCCATGGCCGCCAAATCAGGACTGACCTTCTGCCCAGCTTCCTCAAGGATGGAAATCAATTCTTTTGCAAATCTCGCATTTGCAGCTGTGAAGAAAGTATATGCTGTCCCTTTTGCCCCTGCCCTTCCAGTACGACCAATGCGGTGGACGTAATCCTCAAGTGAGCCAGGAAAATCATAATTGATCACGTACTTCACATCCTTTACATCTACAAGGTAGAAGAAACGGTAAGCTCTTGCTTATCTATGGGAACCTGCCTATCCATACAAGATCATGAAGGAAGGACAGCAACATGCACATCCTATTGGAAGACTTAACTATATTAATTAAAGTCAAATAGATGACACAAAGATGCTTACTAAGGTGGAATCATTTAATGTGAAAGTGTCTTCACCTCATCAACTAGGTCAAGAGCACCAGAGTATGCAAAGCTAACATCAAAAAATCCATACATTGCAAATTAATGTCCATGCCACAACCAACTACTTGCAAATCAGAAACAACCAACAAAGCGTGGAGAACAAACAGCTACTGCAGATTCAGGTACAGGTACCATGGTAACTCTTGCATTACGTATTGAACAAGAACACAAACCTAGACCACGTGCAGCAACATCGGTTGCAGTCATTATAGGACTTTTGCCCGCTTTGAACTCAGAGAGGACCCAATCCCGTTCTGCTTGACTTTTATCCCCATGGATTGAGAGAGCTGGCCAACCATCCATACGCAGTTGCCGAGTTATCTGATCACACCCTTTCTTCGTATCCATAAAAATAAGTATTCGGCTTCCATCCATAATATCCTCCAGCAAATTTACCAATCTGTGTACAAGACAAATAGCTTTTGCTATCAATCAATCTTATATGATGTAATCAAGTATATAGAGAATATTAACTAGTAAATTGCATTCCCTACTTGTTATATTTTTTATTTTCAGGGACAATATCAACGATCTGGCGTATTGCATGGTTGGCCTTCAAATCTTCAGAACCAATTATCACCTGTGAAGGGGAAAAAGAATGAGACGTTCAATCCAACTAAACTGGACAACATGAAAAAAGGGGATGGGGAAAGATCGTCGTAACCTTCAGGTATCAAGTGACCCACTATTTCGCCACCGTTCCTATTGCAAATTTGATTGAGGTATGCTATATTAGGTGATGCAGTTACGTTGCACTGAACATGTGCTGAGAAGTCTCACCTTGTATGCATTATAGAGGAACTGCCTTGCTAAGTGTTCCACCTCCTTCGGCCAGGTAGCACTCCAATACAGAGTCTGACGATCTGGGCGAATCTGCATAAATGGCAAAACCAATAAAACGACGCCATAGTATTAGTCCCTGTGCAGGTGTTTGTATGTACCATTGTGCCTGAAGAAAAGTAAGATTATGCAAAACACAAGACTAAGTGGCTCCAGAGAGAGATGAAAATCTATGTAGAATAAGGATACAGTCCCAAAAATAGCGACAGAAGATAAACCTGTGAAACAATTTTCCTTATCTGAGGCTCGAACCCCATGTCTAGCATCCGATCAGCTTCATCCAATACGAGGTAGGTTACTCTTCTCAGGTTGGTATGATGCGACTCCAGCATATCAATCAACCTTCCTGGTGTAGCAATCACTATTTCGACGCCTGTGGCACAGATGACAAATGACAAGTAGAATTACTTTTAGGACATAGGAGACTCCCACACTTTGAAAATGGGGAAAAAGAGAACAAATTCAAGTTCAATTACCAAAGGATGTACAGTTTATGAAAGCCGCGCCTCTTCAGATCAGCATAACTTTAATCTAATCACCACCTACCTTTCTGCAGATCACGCACTTGAGGTCCCTTCGGAACCCCACCGTATATGCATGTATTTTTTATCCTTGATGATGCACCGAATTTTGTAGCTTCCTGCTGTATTTGAACAGCCAGTTCACGAGTTGGGGCCAACACTAACACAATGGGGCCATCTCCTGGGGCTGATGAGAAAGAGAAGTTACATGAGCCAGGTTGTAGATCAAAGAGGGTTAATGAAACGGAACTCCTCAATAAAACACTCACCCAAAATTGGCTGCGCATTAACATGGACAATTGCAGGCAATAGGTAGGCAATTGTCTTTCCCGACCCTGTTTCAGCAATACCAATTAGGTCACGACCCTTAAGAGCCATTGGCCATCCTTGAGATTGAATTGGCGTAGGTTCAACAAAGCCAGCTTTTGCAATTTCTTGCATGACATAATCTGGAGTATATGTGTAGAAAGTAGCAATTAAAAAGCTGTACTGAGTCTTTCAAAGTAACAGATTGCTCAATAGACAAATTAAGTGCTTCTATGGGACTTGAAAGATGTACAATGGAACAACGCACGGAAGCCCTGTATTCTCTCCTTTAGTGTCATCAATGAATATGAGAAAATTGCTAAATACCCAAAAGTTTTGCGAACAGAACATTGAGACCAGGGACAGCACCAGGACATTGTCCATAGCACATTTTTCAACCAACCATATTGCCCTTTTTAGAATAATTTGGTATGAAAGAGATCTCAAATCAACAATTCGACCAATCCTGAGTTCATTTTGAAAGTATTCATGAATAGATGAGAAATGAAAATATTTCACCATTTCTACTTCAAACCCAATTCTGAAACTCACATATAATAAAAGTTATAAGAACAATCCACTGAATTAGAAGTTTCACTAATAATATAAATGGATGCTTTGCCCCATGCTCCCCCCCCCTCCCAAAAAAAAAAAAAAAAAAAAAAAAAAAACAAAGGGGGTTTCTTCCAAAAAAAGAAACCTCCAATGAATTCATGCAATCAATTGCCAATAGAAATCGAATGTGTAGACAACTAAGAAAACTAACCTGGAAAGCCAACATCATCAAAACTTTTAACAGGCTTTGGGACATCTCGGCCCTCCACAGTAATTTCCCTTCGTTTCCTGTAATCCTCAACATCTTTATCCGACATAGCAGCCACCGACGGTGACTCGATATAGAAGTTCTTCTCGAAAGGAGTCAAACCATCCAAATCCGTCCTCCTTGGCGACTCACCACCATCATAATCCTTTCTACCTGCTGAAGTCCGGACTGGGGCAGCATAGCTGGAAGCTCCACCAAACCCGGAATCACTACAAAAAAAAAACACAGACAATCACAGTAAACAAATGCCCATCACAACATCCGTTTAATGAACTCGCCGTCACAGCCCACTAAAATCCTTCAGCAACAAGCCTAAGCTAAAGCAAACCGGTCTTCAGAAATGCTCAAAAATCACACCAAAGACAACATTTCCGCAAGGCTCCGTACAGATCACAGAAGTCCAATTCACCATCCGCAAAAAAACACACTCTAATGGACCGTTAAACGCCGACGGGAGCAAAGTTCGAAAAGCGAACAACACAATAGCTAACCACGACCATTCACTGCTGCCGAGCGAGCTCAACTCCACAGAATAAAGTCGAAACGACAACAACTACGAACGGGACGGAGCTCTGTGACAGCTCCTCACCGACCACAAAACCCGCTCGAGGCTAAAAGCAATCGCCGGCACGGCACGCGGTGAGCGACTGAATCGTTTACCTTCTCCGGTCGCGGTAGGAGGCGGGGTCGCCGGACCGACTGTCGTAGCGGCTCATGCTGCTGCTGCTGCGTCGGCGCCGCCGCGAATCGGGAGGCGGCGGAATTAGGGTTTCGCGAGGAGCGGCGGCGGGGGGACGGGATTTTCGCCGGAGGGGAGAGGAGCGAAACGGAAGAAAATCAGAGCGACCGCCAAGAAGAAGGAAGAAGAAGATGAATTTGCCCTCGCTCCCTCGCGCGCTAATTGGAGCTTTTGTTTGAGCCGCGGGGTTAGCAGAGAGTGGCGTGTGGCTGCGGCCGCGAGTCGGTGGTTGGTTCCTGAGCCCACCTCCGTCCAACGTCCGATCGGTGGGACTCGTGTAGCAGCCCAATTTCTCCAATTTATCATTTTAAACCTTTTTAAAAAAAAAAAAAAAAAAAAAAAAAAAAAAAAAAAGGCATGGCCTATGAGCTTAAAATAAATAATTTCTTTCTCGTTTTCCCAACCGAATTTTTAGATTATTGAAATCATAGAAAATTATGATAGAAGTTATATGTGAAATTCGATGTTTGAGGTTGTGGAAGCTTTGAATTCTATTAAACAAGTTATAAATATCGAAGGCCAATTTGATAGACTCGTATATGTTCCGGTAAACATTTTGTGGAATGAAAATTAGCCAGGCTCGTTAATGATGAGCAACAAACAGTTTATATAATGAAAATATACGCATTGACATTCATAATTTCTTCGAGCAATGCAAGGTGAAAGCTCGAAAGTAAAATATGTGCAAATAGTTTAAATATAAAATTCTTTTGTAGTGAGGTAAGATATTTGAGCTCGAAAGTTGTATGTATTCATATTATAAGTGATTAATCTGGCTACATTTGATTTGTTGCCACGATTGTCCATAGTAAAACTTACATGTTCAAGATTTTGGGGTTGAAACCAGCCGTCATGAACCCCACTTGGGCCGGACATAACCAAATCGCCTTGTCTCAACCCACCCAAAAGTTCTTATGTTGCCTAATTAATGATCACATCCGCTTCATAGGTATACATTAAAGAAATGATAATGCGTTAGGTTATTGGATGATGATATTATCACATGTTACAAGGAAAATAAAAGAGAGTGAAATTATGCAAAGGAAAGTAGAAGCTGCGATATCAATGGATTAAATAGATATGTAGAATAATCTTATTATTTGATTTTGTTAATTCATGCATTTTTTTTGCATTTGTTCTCAAATCATTGTGTTTAAAAATAGTGGTTAATTCATGCATTTGTTTTCAAATCATTGTGTTTAAAAATAGATTGTTAAATAACACTTTGGAAAGGGAGGTAGTAGGTCACTTCAAAACAGAAGCATCTTTTGCACTGTACAAAAGAAAGTAAACTTTAATAATTTGATTTATTTATTTGATAAAAATTATCACATATGATTATACATTAGAAGAACATGCAAATAAACAACATAATCAATCACAAGAGAATATTTACAAATTTTATAACTTGCCATGTTATTATCAATAAAGAAAATTTCAGGATATATTTATTTCATGAAAGATAAATGATTTAGAAAAAGAAAAAAAGCATTTTCTTCCCTCATAGATAACATCCAAACAAAGAATTTTCCTGGGCAAAAAATCAAGGAATCTTCTTTAAGAATTTTCACCAGTATTTTTGCCGACCCAAAAAAGAAAAGAAAAAAATTCACCAAATCTGGTTCTTTCGACGATTTCTAGAAAAGGAAATTTTCCTGTTCCTCAGAGACAAAAAAAAGGACGCAGCTTTTTTTAACGCAGCGGCGGTCGTCTTCCTCCTCCTCGAGCTAGGGTTCCGAATCGGTTCTTCATCTTCATCTCCTCCTCTCAGTTTCCTTCGATCCGCCATGCGGAACGCGCGTTCGAGATCGGAAATCGCAGGCTGACGAGCGACAGTAGGCCGTGCAGAACCGACCCCGCGCTTGCTTTCTTCCGATTGCGATGTCCTGAACCTCCGAGGTGGTCGCCGGATTCGAGCTGTTCCGATCGCCTCGCGGTCCCGATTGCCCCGGCCGCACCGACGCGAGAGGGAATCATCCCGCTGCGGGTCGGGAAATGGCGGGGAGGAATCGCGTGCTGCGCGAGCCGTTCAACGGCCGGCGCGGCTACCTTCCCGAAGGCCCTTACGTCCGCGGCCCGCCGATGCCCCGGCCGCCCCCTCCTCCCGCGCTGCTGGAGGAGGAGCTCGAGATGCAGCACGCCGAGCTCCGGAGGGTGCTGGCGGATAACCGGAGGTTGGTCGAGGACCGGATTGCGCTGCAGCGGGAGCTCGGCGCGGCCAAGGAGGAGATTCACCGGATGAACCTTGTCATCGGGGATGTACGCGCGGAGCACGAAATGCACTCGAGGGATTTCATCGAGAAGGGTATGAAGCTCGAGGCCGACCTTCGCGCGGCCGAGCCTTTGAAAAAGGAAGCTGCGCAGCTCCGCTCCGAAGTTCAGAAGCTGAGTAACGTGAAGCAGGATCTCGCCGGGCAGGTTCAAACGCTGACGCAGGACGTTGCTAGATTGAAGGCTGAAAATAAGCAGATTTCTCTCTTGAGGGCGGAGATTGATGGTCTCAACCAGGAGCTCATGCATGCTAGGTTTGTATGCCTTCGCTTATGGCGTTCTGGCTGAAACCTACCCTAATATGCAGTATATGGCTTGGAGTTCATTTGGTAGTTCCAACTTTATCAATATTGAAAGAAGAATATATTTCTGTAGATCTACTATCGAGTATGAGAGGAAAGCAAACATTGAATTGATGGAACAAAGACAGGCAATGGAGAATAATTTGGTTTCTATGGCGCGGGAGGTCGAGAAGCTGCGCGCCGAACTCACTGCTGGTGATGTCAGATCGTGGGGTGCTGGTACGGTATCCCGCCTTCCCTTTTAAGCGTCTTCTTTGATATGAGCACGTTTCTCTTCTTTGGTTTTACTTGGCATGATTGCAATTATCGATGAATTAAAAAGTTTCCTAACAAAGTCAATTTGGTGCATTCCTTCGTTGTAGAGTGCCACTTCTGCTTTTGCTGTTATGTTTTGTGTATTTTGATCCGACATAATCTAACTGTCTCAGTTTGTGGTGCCTTCAGGTGGAGGACCATACGGGAGGAAATTTAACCCTGGGGAAGGGAGTTTCGCTGCACCATATGGGGATGGCTATGGTGTTCACCTGGTTTGTGACCAATAAATTGTCATTGCCCCCATACATAATTGGACTTATAAAAATTACTTGTGGATATGGACAAGAAATGTTGGCATACTGTAGGGTTAAAGGTTGATAATTATATTTGCACCATTTAACATTCCGTCCCTGTGTTTGGCAGGGTTCTGGTAACGGTCCTCTTTATGGTCCTGGATCTGCTTCACGGGGAGGACATGACAAGCCTCGCATTAATCGTCGTTGAGAGTTGGACGGTGATTGTTGTAACTGAATATGCACGGCATGTCGTTTGCTGAGCAGTTGAATGAGTTAAGGGGAGGGAAGGCACAGATTTATCAATTCGCACACCACATCAATAGTCTATGATCTGAATGCATCGTTAGTATCTTTAACTTTCTATCTAGGAATCTCATGCTACTGTTTTATAGTTTCAAAGGACATCAGTTATTGTTCCTCCATGTGTGTTTATGAGATAAATATGAATTCTCTAGAATCCATGTAAACTCTCAATGATTGTTCAGTTTTAATGTTGCCTTTTTTTTAAATGTTGGATATGCAACTTGGGTCTTCATGTACTACCTTTGCAGTGGAGGTCTAAGGTCTGATAAGCTGTGTATTTTGCGAACTCATTAGCTGGAAAAGTCTTATCGTTTGGTTGGTTTCTATTGGGAGCCTGTGTCTTGCTACTCAGTTGAGTGGGTGTGTGTCTAAGCTGCTGGATTTGGACATCCATAAGAAAGGGTGTCACAGAAATTGAAAGCTGTTTTGTCCAATATTATACCACTAAGTTGATAAGGAAGGAGGCAAAGTTTTCCCACTAAAGGCATTATTGTTCAAGATGTTGCAATCAGGGTCTCTGAAGATTCAAAGTTTTCCTGGAGACCCATTTGTGGTTCTTATAGGGGATTTATCCAATTAATTGTTTGCTTGACTGGCTAACAGTCTGACTTCTATCTAAAGGGGAGGACTTTAGCTCTCTGTGGAGAGGTTTTTCTTGTAATAAAGAGCGTGAGTCAATTAGCCAATAAGTTCTGGAGATTTGCAGGCTAATAATGGCTTCAAGTGCCACTCTGTATATGATATAAGCATAAAAACTTTTTGGATGTACTTGTACCTGAATTCAACTTTTTAAGGGAGTTTATTTGGAATTCTGGTGCTAGTAGCAGATATGCTTTGCAGTCGAAAATTCTGATAGTTCGATGTTTTATCAAAAGGTATCATCGTTAGGAGATGCGTCTCTGCATCTTTATTGCAAGGTTTCCACTAGTGGCTTACGAGTATGAGGTCACAGTGTAAACTTTTTCCTATTTGGTAAGAAACAAATGGAAAGGTTAGAAAATGTTAAAGTGAAAGAACAAGTCAAGGTCTCTTGCCTTAATTTGAAGTGTTTTTCTCTGTGACCATTTTAGGTAGCTATTGGAGAATGCTTTGTGCATATTGGTGCACAGCATGCTTACTAGAGATGACTGTATTATGATTGACTATAGTGCAGAAGTTCTTAACTTGTTTTATTTGTAATATCTACCAAAGGGAAGTTTAGTAAGCTCCAATTGAAGTTGGTACAAGAAGGGGTGCTGTCCCATTAAGCATGTGAACATTTTGGTACTTAAGTTGTTGAGGTTGTCTTGAATTGCTAATAGATTCGAGTGCGCTCCTTTGTTCAATGCATCATTAGTTGCATGAAGTTGGCGAGGATGCTTGCCGGGAACTGGCACATTTTGAGTTTGTCTCGCCTCATTTTGTCCATTGGAGATGGTGAAATAGATGATATCACCTTTTTTAGGATAACACTTTCCACTGGAGATGTCGAAGAGACAATGGTCCAGGTTTCTAATTAGGATTTCTGCTAGAGTTAGTTAATAGTGGGTTATGGTGGAGTTGTGAGAGTGCTACTTGAGAAGCAAAGCTTGAGCATGCTGTGATCCAATGGGAGAAACAGGCAAGGATGGTCCGATACCCTGTGTACGCTTCTGTGCATGCTGAGCAGAGGAGGAGCTTCTGTTGTTGATTTTGGAACTCTGGATACTTGAGAAGAGCATCTAAGGCCATTGTCATCCCCTTAGGATGTTTGGGCCACATTTATTGTGGCACCCCATCTAATTTGATTGCACCATATCCTTGTTCTTTCTTTTTCCCAAGACTCTACCTGGGCACATCAGAAGTTGCTTCTTTGTGGATTGAGGTGAACCTGCATTATCTACCGAAATGCTACAAACTGGATTGAATTCCACCTCCTATAGGCAAGTATTCTCTCTTGAACGTGGATGCCACAGACATGGATTTCGTACCCTAATGTTTTCAGATGATTTATGTTAGCTATTCATCTGCTGCTGCTTTGTCATCCTATGAGCTGTGTAATCCGTTCTCTTTTTGGTTGTGCGCCATATTTGATATGCTCCTGCTGGTCAGTTTTGTCATTCCACCAGTGTTTAAATGACATATGGGTAGAGATTAGGAGCTTTCAAGATTTCCTTGTAGGATGGTGCTTGGAAAGTAGTTTGGGAGTTGTGCATTTTGGGATGCTCCTAAGATGTTGTTGCTGGTCTGTTAGGCATATAGATTTCAATTTCTAAACTTGGCTCTCGGCAGATAGACTCAATGGTCTTCTTATCTGAATAGCCTCGAGACTGTAATCGTTGCGCACAAGAGCATTAGAATTCTCAGTGTCAATACTGTACTAGACACTGAATGCTGAAATATCCTCTGCTTCAGCACTTGATATTTGGCAAAAATGGAGGCCCTTGAGTGATTAACAATATTATAGTGGATGGTGCACATCTGTTGAACTGTCAAATAGTTCTCCAAGATCATCTCTGGGAAGGAATTGTCCATAATTTGGCAGAAGCGAGACTTTTCTTTTGGCCAGCAGGCAGAAGCAAGATGAATAGGACCATTAATGTAGTAGGGTATGGCTTTAGGTTGAAATAGGTGATGCTCCTTTGGTTCTCAGTATGGGTTTTCTTTTTTTAATTGAGCAGATTGCTTGGAAAATTGCTTCCAGCTACAAGGAAAAAATATCTAAAGCTCCTATTATTGTAGTCTATATATGCCCATCTTTTGTAAATATGTTTCTGGTGGAGTCACCATTTGCAGCAGCCTTTTTAGTAATGATAGGTGTCATGTTACTTTTTCCCTAGATTTGAGTATCGGAGCCTCCTGAAATTCTTTTAGTGTTCGGAACCTCTGGAGAACAAGAATATTGTTACATTTAGGAACTCGCCTACCAGTGCTTCTTAGTCTTTTGTTTCATATCAGTATAGCTGCACGAATTTTGTGAATGAGACAATATAAGTTTGAAGTTTCTTCTAGAACCATGACTTCTCTTGTGGGTGAAACAGCATCTCATGACTGTCTCGTCCCTCTGTTGAGCAAGATTGTAGCCTTTTTGGGTCAGCATCAGCTTGAAGGTCTTGAGTTTTTCCTTCTAAGTATATCAGATGATGTGCCCTTTTCAGTATGGCTACTAGTTTCAGTATAAAAAAGAATGCGATCAGGTAGATCAAGCTGCATGGTTACATCGTTTCAGTCTCATCGAAAGTACTGAGGACTGCAGTTATCAGGCTTTTGGAACAGTCTTGTGTGCTTGTGGCTAAATGTTTGGACAAATAGCTTTTTCATGTGAATAGTCTGGATGTCCCCTCATCCCGTTGACACCTTCTGATGGTATATCTTTAGAAATGGAAGGTTATCGAGTTTTTTTATTTTTTATTTTTCATAGATAGTTTGCTGGGTAATATTAAAAGCTTTGATTATGAGTAGTGAAGTTTCACTAAATGCAAATGGTAGCATTAGCTTAGTGGCCTATGGTCCTTGGACAACTATCTATGCCTATCTTTGTTTGGCAAAAGCATTTGTAGTTTACTGCTGCTATCACCAGTAATTTAAGTGCACAAGCACCTCACTTAAGCAACGTGATCCAACCTACAGCAGCACCTGGATTGATTATTCCAATTCAGGCTAGAATTGTTAGATTGCTTTGTAGTTACAATTTTGTATATGGTCTTTACATTCGATTTCTTTTTGTTGATACTTTCTTCTCTCTTTGGGTGATATCTGTATTAGATATTTCAGTGATACTGGATTTGTTAATGATCTATTTGCTTATTTCTCCTAAAGTTGTCTTGCGCATATTTGCAGATGGAGAGATTTTCTTGCGATGCCTGACTTGGAGGATGTCACATTTTTCTGCTGGGGAGCCCAACGGGTTGGATGTCCATCCAATGACTATAGGTTAGACCTGAACCAGTTGAACTTGTGATAATTCATTTTCACTTTACACCCATCATTGACATTAATAGGAAAATCCTATCTGATCTACTACCAGAAAGAAGTTGGTTAATGGGGGATGCCAATTTTTTAATAGATCCTTTGTTCTTAGGAGCAGTGAAACTAGAAACATTTTTGTGGCAACTCTCCCTCCCTCTATTTCTCTCTCCTTATACGTATAGAAGATCGATGAATTTAGCCTGAGTGTGTGATGAAGACATTCCTATTCTGATAATTTGCATTCTTTAACTCAAGATGTGCAATATCATTTGGTGCCCTGCCTTAGCATCTCAAATTTGCTCCTATAGTTGCTATATACTAATTACCTTGTTCTTTTCTTGAATTGTCACCTAAGACAAAATTCTACGGCTGATATCTTTTTGGTGCCTTATCCTCATTGTCTGTCTTCTTGTAAGAGTTGATATGGGGCAATTTCAAAGATTTGTCATCTTAATGCATCCTGATGTCCATCTTGTGTGCTTTCTTTTTCTAAGTTGAGATTTTTTCTTTTTCTTGTTCAGCATAGTGGAAGAGTTCGTTGGGACACCGTTGCGCTGCTCGTAGACGCCATACACACTTAAAAAGTTGTTCATACTAGCAGAGGGCATCATATATTCAGATTCTTCATGGGTGAAATTGCCACATGAATACTGGTAGGATTGAGGCACAATGAGGTGCCTCCAGAGAGGCAATTTGATGAGGCAGTGATGCAGTGACTGTGTTTTTGGCTGATACTTTTCCTCGGTCACTGTCTATTTGTTCTCATTTTTCAAGTCGGAGTATGACTTGGAACTGTACGGGAGTTACAACTTACTTATACCTTATAGAGGTGGCCATATGAGAATAATTAATGAAATGTTTAGCAATTTGCCCTCTAGGAGAGGACTGGACCTTTGCCGGTGGATGAGCATTTTCCACCTGTAATTTGTTGACACGTTTCCAATTAGTTTAGACTCGAAACGCATCTATTGTGTTTTCTCTTAGTAACGAAATGAAATCCCGTATCATGCTGGAGAAATTCTCATGCTGTTATTCAGCTCTGCAGACAGTCGGGATGAATATCCATCACGTAAATCAGGGAGTCTCATGGTACTTTAGGGCAATCGACGTTGTAGTGTCCAGATTTGCATTGTCCGTAGAAACAAAAAGGGTAGCGTAGGAATGTCCAGGAGATGTTGTCAACCCTATGGTTGTGCCGTGTGGGAGTTGTTGCAGTTGAGTAAATAAAGAGACAACGAGGTTGGTCAAATATTGTTCAATAACGCAATGTGAAGGTTGATATAAGATAAGTTTGGCCATAAGAAGAATTTTATAAGATTTAGGACAAAGTATAAGCTGGGTTATGTTGTACAGTGGGGGAAGCTTCGAGAAATGCACGGGTCATGCATCAATTTCGCATGGATTATGTGACCAGCGATGAGTCTGATCCCCGAGTTGGACGAGAAATTGTCTGGGACCTGATCTAAAATGGATATGGATTGGAAAATTTGGGAGCGCAACAACTCGACCCGATCAACGTGCTCGATTCAAAATGCGTCCATTATTTTGAAGTAGGGAATCATTCATGATTCACTTTACAAGTCGTTATCCGGCAAGATTATTGAACGGTCACGGGCTATTTCTATCATCAGACTGAAAGAACAGGGTGTCGCAGCAGACAAGCTTCGCTGCACTTCGAAGCTAATTGATGATCGAGGATTTTGCTATTGCTTTATTTTATTCCTCGGCATTTTTTGGCCAAAGATTTCCGCTGTAAATATTTTCGCACCACATATCTGATGAGATCAGGTCAGATTTTACCTTTTTTCACCCAATTTTACCACCGGAAATCTCTTCGACTTCCTTGTCCATTGCTCTAAAATACCATCTGTATCTTATCTTTTCCTCTCCAATGTACATTTGAATCTTTTATTCCATGTTATGTACATACAATGTCCACAGTTGTCCCTACTTTCTCGGTCATGTCGTGAGTACTGGTGGAAGGAATATCGACCGCCTTCCTCTTACCGGAGTATTGGTGTCGGGAAAGTGGCCGTCGCCCAAATCCCCGACGCTGCCGTCTTGCTTTACGTTGATAGGGTACTTGACTAGGTGGACGCCTTCCATGTCCACCACTTCTTCACTGCTGTAGATTCTCCACATCTCCTCTCCGATGGAGCGCATCCTCTCCACGCATTGCAAAGTCTGAGGTTCTTGAAACATCTCTTCGGCTTGCCTTGTGTGCTCGTACCAAAGCGACATACGGTACGCGTGTATATCTCCACGAGCCATCTGGTTTTCGCTGCCTTCCGTCTGGTAACACCCGATGGCGATCTCCGTGTCTCTTTGGCCAGCCATCGATCTTTGGTTTACATTTGCGGATCCGATCAAGAGGTAGGAATCATCAACTGCAAGATACAGAACCACCACCAGACTCTAAGATGGATATTTGCAGTTTAGGAAAAGCATGGTTATAAGACTTATTTTTCTCTATAAAGATCATCCTTTAAAATCACAAATCATTATGATATGAGCAACTATAGCTTTATATGCCAGAAGGTTCCAATAATAATAAGTATAAGAAGAATTATCAGATGAATGT
This sequence comes from Eucalyptus cladocalyx, assembly GCA_017140615.1. Classification (NCBI taxonomy): domain Eukaryota; kingdom Viridiplantae; phylum Streptophyta; class Magnoliopsida; order Myrtales; family Myrtaceae; genus Eucalyptus; species Eucalyptus cladocalyx. The sequence goes on from CM029518.1 coordinate 17,885,062, forward strand.
GTAGTGATACCTATCATGAGCTTGGAATGAACATAAACCATGAACCTCCTGTGCTTCTGAGCATTCCAGTAGTGCGTCGCAGGTTGTGGAGAAGACTGAGGAGCCAACTCGCCTTTAATTTCTTCTTCTCTGTTTGCGAGGCAGAAGAAGTTCAAATAATCTCTCGGGTGCCCTGGTTCGTCGCTTTCTTGAATTGCTTCTCCGATCAACTTATACATCATCGCCATGGTTTGCCTAGTCCAATGTAATATGTCCTGCACCGGTTCGCTTTCGGGCATTCCTTCTGGCCACATTGGTATCACTATGTATATGGCGAATCTCTCTTTCGCTTTTATCTTGTTTGCCACCTTCAGCGCAATTTCGATCGGGATTAGATTTGAGCAACCACTGTTAGTGTCTCCCTCCCATAGATGGCAGCCACCTATGAAGTACTGGTTCTCAATGTATATAAACCTCTCCGCTCGCCTAATTGCTTCGACATAAGCTTCATGGATGCTTTTCTCCACAGTAACACTTCTGAACATTTGGCTGGTCGATACATGGTCAATCGAACGGAAGATTTGTGCATTCCAATCCCGTTCGGCTGAAATGCTGCAAGTAGTTTCTGGAGCCAGATTCTCTATGGTAGTGGCGGGAACTAACAGAGAAGGGTCGCATTGCTTGGTCCATCGCTGCTCGAAATTGGTCATCACATCCCAAGCAACCTTGCCCATGATACATGCATGAGTGTCGTGCCACGGTGCCCTTGGCCCGCCTTTTTGAAGGTTAGCTCCTGAAATGTTTGTTTGGTAAAAATCTTGGCGGTGGAGCTCCGTATTGAGTGTGCGAAACAAAGAATGTTCTTCCGTATCAAATCGGCCAGCACAGAGGTCTACTCCCCCTAGAAAACTCACAAGCTCTCGATTGCTTGGATTATTGTGCATCGGTGCGTCGACTGTAACAGTCTTCTGGTGGTGAGTAAACAAAGTAGGGAAGTTGTTATTTAATCTAGGGCATAATCTGCACACAACTCGGGAGTGCCTAAAGTAATCGAGGGCATCTTCATCATGAGTGTCCATTACTCCCTTGTTCTTGATTATATGCAGTGATGTTGTGTCGTCCCAAAGCATAATTCTCACTGCTACACCTTCCTCGGCCTTTCGCTTCAGCAATTTGCCTAGACTAACTCCGAAAGCATGTGGAATGCTCGTTTCCGGGTTGCGGACCTGCAGAGGAAAAATGTCAAACTCCTGAAAGGTGCAGGGTACAAGGTGGCGTTCTATGTTTTCACTTACCAGAACCATGTTTGGGTTGAGAGACCAGCTCGCAATGTAAATCAGATGCTTTGCACCTTCAATGGCCTCGAAGATATCCTCCCAGAGCCTCCTCGGAGTCCAGCAAAAGACAAATGGAGGGTTAAACCCAGAGAGATGATGAGCATCTTGATAAAGGGTGACTTGGCAATTCGATCTCTGAGGGAATGTGGCATTCCTGAGGCCACTGAATTTGCCGTTGGCAAGTATCTTCGACCAGCTCGGCTCTATCTCTGCTGGTTTGAACCACAGCATTAGCTGAAGTTTCAATTTCTCATTCTGCTGACCATTTTCCATCTGAAGAGGCAAATCCCCATGAATCAAACTAGCTTCATTTAGTAACTGATCTGCCTGTATATGTATCTTTCCCAGGATTACACAGCTTGCTCTCATCGGTGATGGTGATGGCTGAATTGAATGGATGAGCACAGAGGATCCGAAATGTTTGATTCCATATGCGATCACGTTTTTCGCTAGTCTTGGCAACTGTTTCATTGTTTATCTTGATTGTCACGTGGACGGGCCTTCCATATGCTAATATACACTGCATAATTTGAACTTTGAGCATTAAAAAAATGACAATCACTTAGCTTGAGATCAAACACACATCTCTCCAACCAGAAAATACAGCACCGTTATCATAACACACAAACAAAACTAGAAATTCTTCTGGGTGTCATGGAAAAGTTATTTCCAATTCAACTGTTTAAAACATTTGCAGATAACAATGCAATTCAATCTAAGTTGCAGCTTTGATCACTATAAAGATTTGGGCAAAGAATTTGACCACCATCTTTGTCTTGAACATCAACAACAATCCTTGATAATCCAACTGAAGAGGAGGAAGAGCTTGTGCACAAAGCTATGTTTCTATATTCCTATATTGGGAGTCATTAAGAATGTGGGCAAAAAAAAAAAAAGGCTTGGATTGCGCAGCCATCAGTAATATTCATTTTCCTTTTTCTTTTCAGTCCATCATAACTGAGTGGATACATTTCTCGACTACTCTGCAAGTAGTCAAGGCGCACGTGATTGATTTCATGCTCGAAAAATATTGTTTTCCATGACAAAACCGTCAGCTGCTCCAAGGTTGTAGCTTTTACAAGGTGCACGTGAGGGGTACGGTTTATATGTTGGGATTTATAAAGCAGAAGCTTTGAATGCTAGGATCATAATCATCATGTGAGCAATGCATTTGGTACACGATATACTTACGCTGAGTGGGAAAAACGGCGTATAAGTTGTCGCATGGAAGATGCTAGCCTCCAATGTCCCGTGAAGAAGCCTGTTCTTTCCCTCCATTCCTCAGGCCTTGAAAATCGAGAGAGAGAGAGAGAGAAAAAGAGAGAGAGATAGGGGTTGATTTCGATCGACGCTGGACTTGAGAAAGAAAATGTCGCAAAAAATGGGATTCATATAAGAAGCAAAGAAAACCAAGAACGTAATGGAGTTGAAGCTGGACAGACGTGGAAGAAATCGCCATGTTTCTTTCTACTTTCTTGGGGGCAACCCCACACACAAACGCTTTATCATCTGACTAAGTCTTTCACTTGGAGTGGAAGTTTCTCAAGCCCAATTCAAACCCTTTTTTCAAAAACACAGAAAGATGGGGCGTCAACCAATTAGATAATGTCTGGTCAACTCAGAAATTGTTGTTGACCAGTGAAGATTAACGGATATGCTTATCACAAATGACAATATTCTTCATCTGTATACCACGTTTTGGAACAATCGGAAGACTTGTTCGTATCCAGATCTGCATCTTTCCTAGAAATATGGCGTTGTCTTACTAGGATAGACGTGTAAAAAAAGGCTGAATGAAGCTTCCTTAACCATGTGTTCTATGTCCGTGTAATCAAGTACTTCCTGCCTTTCCTATCTCCGGATTGACATGAGAAAGCGATCATCATTTACATTCATAACAATTTAGACTATTAATCAATACCCACGTTCTTAATTTAGCTAACCATGTTTATCCCATGCTGAGATCAGGGGCTTGTGAGTATTGGAGAGAGAAAACATAAATTATTTTATAATTAGGAAGCTAATTAAGGTCGGACGTAAAAGTAATCAAAGTTAGGTTATTTGCTTGGAAATTTGGATGAGCTTTGGTTTTCCTTGAGGAAACGTAACAAATTCACATACTACGAGATACAGCTCTTCGTTTTAGAGCTTTGTTTCGAAATAAATCTCACCAAATATATTTTCAAGTTGAATTTTGTTGGTTTACTTCTTTTCTGTCTTCTGAATAACGAATCTGCTAATTTGGAAACTCAAAATGAGCCTATGAGCAATTTTTTGACTCGATCCCACACCACCATATGACGATTTTGACTATTTGACCAGCTTAACAACGAAGTCAATCCATAGCTCGTAAGAAAAAATGCCTCATACATTGTGATGCAATATAGAAAGTTTCCTCGGCGTCTCAATATTTTGCTATATAATCAATATTCTTCTCAAATGTACGAGGAATAACGATACTTAACTACATCGATATGAACTGCTCTTTCACTGTACATAAGAGAAAAATCTTAAAGTCAAGGGACAAAAGAGATGGCAAAGAATTACCGAAAGGGATTCGTGTGATATAATTATGCGATGACATGAGCTCTTCTGCTATTTCATAGACCATCCCCATATGATCTCCTCCTTGCCCTATCTCTCTCCCGCAGAGAAGTGTTTAATGCGTGAAGAGAGAGTTTTCTAGAGAAGGCTTGCCCGGTTTCATCCAACAAAGGACCGCTGTGGTATTGCTGCTCGTCCCGGATTCTTCCGCTATGGCTTCCAACATCGATCCCCGCAATCGACATGTAATCGCCGTCTATGTGCATGTCCCCTTCCAGGATTCGAAGCACCTTCTCGAAAAAAAAAAAAAAATGATACTTCAAAGTCTTTGAAACAAACCGTTGAGTAAGTCTTTCTGAAACGACCAACAAAATATAATTCAAGCATCTAACTCCAACAATAGGCGCTCCTGTTTAGGGTGTACCTACAAATGTTTTCTTACTGACATGTGACGACAATTGGGCGTTTCATTGTTCTGTCAAAGTCTTTACCTGTGACATGCGAGGTCTTGACTCAGGATCCCGTCGAATACATAGTGATGCGGCATGGAGCATGCAATAAACCTCTTGCTCTGAAAATTGATCTCCTAAGCGAGGGTCAATCAATTCGTGAATTGCATACTCTTCCAACAAAGGGCGTGCCTGTAGAAAAGATCAGTAGAATATAAAGAGACTCATGTTCCTGAAAATCAAAACTCAGACATGTTGGGGCTAGATTGAAACTTTATTCGCATCATACCCACTCTGCTAAACACTGCTGGCCCTTGGGCCTATTAAGATCTACTGCTTTTCTTCCTGTCACCAGCTCGATCAAGACCACCCCAAATGAATACACATCAGCTTTTTCTGTGATATGGCCTGTTTGCGCATACTCTGGAGCCAAATATCTTCACAGGGGAAATTAACCAACTGAATTTCTCAAATATACGAATACTCAGCAGCAATGCCAGAAAATAATGTTAAGACTAACCCAAAAGTTCCAAGTACTCGTGTTTCTACGCCGATATCTCCATCAGGTTGCCACCTTGCCAGTCCAAAATCACCGACCTAGCAAACAAGGCATTGAGGTAAGGAATTTAACAATCCAGAAACATACAAATCTATGATATTGGATAGCTTTTAATGTTCCCAGCACAAGCAGCACGCCTTATATGGTCAAAATGCTTTTGCAGATATGGATAGAAGATAAATTGAAGAATTTAGGGTGATGAATCAGTATGTCCGAGACTTCATAATCTGAACTTTGAATAACTATGAGGAGAACCGGTAAGTTTTCGTACCAAAGGTTCGAAATCATGAGTCAAAAGGATGTTGTTCGGCCGCATATCACGGTGGATAATGCAACCCACTCTACATTCTTCATGAAGATACCGTAGTCCTCGAGCAGCTCCAATGGCGATCTTTTGCCGTGATGACCATTCTAATGGCTCTTGATGACAGCCTGATAGCAAAATCCTTTATTAGCTCAGACAATTTAAAGTTATTTATCACTCGTGTTTAGACTACATAGTTATGTCTAGTACAGAACTTTCTTTATCTCATGAGGCATAGCTCCGAACTACACGATATTTATATCTGAATATTTGATCAACATGAACTGAATTGCATCTACATTCTACACAAGTACTGTATCGACAACTTGAGATATTTAGCCAGCTTCTTCGATATATGGCCTATCCTATATTGACGGCTGTTTATACAGAACATTCTATTTGATTTTATAGTTCAACTGAAGAATAACCATCATGTACTCAAGCTTCATCTAGGCTCTAGATATGCCGCTGCTAACTTGTGCAAGAAGAAAAGAACGTTACCATAAAGGTGCGAATCCAATGAACCATTGCATATGTACTCATAAACCAATAGCCTTCTATGGTCCTCTATACAAAATCCAATCAGCATAACAACATTTCGGTGTTGAGCGCAGCTCAGGACCTCAACTTCTGAACAGAACTCTTGATCCCCCTGAGAACTAGCCAATTTGTGTTGCTTGACGGCGACCACCTGGCCATCTGGAAGTACCCCTCTATGCACAGATCCAAAACCTCCCTCTGCCAAGAAATTAGCCTTTGAAAATCCTCCAGTAGCAAGCTCGAGCTCAGCATAGCTAAACCATTTTGGAGGTTTACCAAAAACGGGGGCCTTGTGCTGGCATATGGAACACAATGGAGGGGGACCAGGAAGCGCATGTCTGGATACTGAAGTTGCTTCTCTCACATTTCCATTGTATTCCAAATCATTCCTATGGTTTGGCACTCTCATATCAATTTTTCCATCCTGTTTTGAAAACTTATTTGGCGATGTCTTCAATACTGGCATATGGGCCTTATTATTTGTTCTTACTCCTACAGAGTCTTCTTGAGAGCATCTCGAGGGTTGACAGTGAGAACTAAGAACTTCTGCCATCCACGAATCAAACCTCAAGCTCGTTGAAGATAGTGACTGAGTTTCGCTTTCTGAGTCTGAAGTACATTGATCAAGATTCTTTGACTCTTCTATGGACATTAATTCTTGTTTTCTTATTTCTCTAGTCATTTCTGAGGTGAAAAATGGGGAAGTTGTTCCAGGATCAGAGCTGGACACTGATGACGTCCCCACTTCAGTATTATTTGTGAAGACCGTCCCTGATTCCGGACTACTACTTGGAGTCACTGCTGGCCCTCGGATAGAATTTGAAGCATCGCTTTTACAACTGTGATGCTTATCCAATGCTCGATCCATCTCAGAAGTCACCGTACCGGCATGATCAGATTCCTTTTTCAGTGATCCCACAAGATTCAAGCGGAGGACCTTGGGTTGCAACCGCTTCATAACCACAATATTGCACTGTAGCTCCTCCAGGCATTGTTTTTCCTCAGGCTTCAGCTGTCTGAAGAAAAACAGAAAGACCAACAAACTTCACATATTAAAAGATGTTCTCCGTGGTCAAACAATTGGTCAGAAACCCAACCTGACACAGTTTAGACACTCTCAATATTGACAAGTTCTATGGTCTTTTGATTGATTATATGAAACAAATAACTTACTTGTCTAATACCACCCAACTAGCTTGAGCTTTCTTGGCCTCAGCAGCCACAGCCCCACAAGGAGATCCGGAGATAATCTTTATCTTGACATTTATCTGCAAAAACCGGTGAAGGAAATCACATGACTAGGAGAGCAAACATGACTGAAGCTATTATGTTCAATACATATGACAACCACCTTATTCGGATCGTAGATATTATGGAGCTGAAGGATCATCTGGGAGCAGGAGTCTGTGATATCGCTTTTCTGCTCTGCACTAGATCCTGTGTAATACTTTGAACTACCGCTAGCACAATCCCCAGCAAATCTTGGGAAACCCCACAATCTTCTACCTGGTCTCAACGAAGAAGGACTATCAGCAGTTACTCACGGTTGTTGATAGGCAACATGGCAGAACATAAGCTTAGGATATATCAAGTCCCAGAATTTTGTATTACCATCAAAACTTTGAAACTAATCATTGCAACAGATTTAATCGTCTCAAAATTTAGACTGGGTATGTTTCAAGGAGGAAATTAGCTTCCGCAAAGTCTTATTGTATAGAACCTTGAATTTATTCGAGGATGACATGACCATTTCTAAACCAAGTACTTCCGCGCTTGCTCAGAAGGGCCTCCCCGAGCAACCAGATGACCATCATGATCAAACGGCAAATAAAATCTAATTCATCAGAAACATGAAAATGCCATGACGCTCAGCCTCAACGAATAGCAGATTCATTGTTAAATTCCAACCCAGGCAACTAGATTTCCAAGATAAGAGCAAGATTTATACATTTTTCTCGGGCCAAAAAGCAACATTGAGAAGTCAAATCTAACAAGCAGTGAGAATCTTGAAGCTTCATAGTTTAAAACCATGAAACAAGTGAAAATCGTTTCTGGCTTGCCGTCCTCCTATGCAAGCTAACATCTTTCACCTCGCTCGCTAGGAGAGGATGTAGAACAAGAATTTGCAGAAAAGAAAGGGTATACCTGAATTTGGCTGAGGAACCACAACCAACAACAGTATGCAATTCCCAGGTCGAACAACATGGGTCAGTGCCCACACGAGAGCAGTCCTAGGAATTTCTCTAGATACCTTGACAGCAACAACCACGGTTTCCCCCACATCAGTCGTCTCCTTTTCCGGCTTGCCTTGCTTCTTCTGTTGACTCATTGCTAAAGAACTCAAACACCCGCCGTCCCAGAAGTTTATGAGTACCAAGAACTACGAAACCATGGCAGAATCAAAGTTTCTGTCAAGCATTTCCAAATCGGAAATACGCTCGTCGAAGCTTCTCCCTCTGCAGCTCCTCATTGTCCCCGCAAATCGATATCTTCAAGCGTCATTCGGGTAATACTAAAGAAAATGGCCAAGGAATTCCTCGACAAGCTCAGACCAAGAAATGCGAGGAACCCAAGTACACGAACTTCGGTTCAGACTGCACTGAAACTTCACCTTCTCCTTCCTCTGCGGGGAGATGACAGAGCAGCTGCGGAAGGCGTCAAGACATTGCCCGAATTAGACTCCACTGACTACAAAAAAAAACACCCGCAGTTTCTTTCGAGCCTCGGATCGCCAAACTCAAACAAGAACAACTAAAAAAGAGTTGCTCTCTTCGGATAGAAACCCAAGCCGAGCGCGACGCCCCAAGTGACAGAAAACGTCAAAGGGCAGCAATATCGATCAGCATTCGGTTTCCAAGCGAACTAAGAAAAGCTTTTCTGTCCGCCTCGGACAAGCCGAATCGAACCCCCCCACCGGTGGTCGAGCCCGAACTATATTATAAAAATATATCCTGCACCGAGTACGAGAACAGTGCATGGACAAGATCCTCCTCCTGCCCGATCCGTGAATACCGAAACGCTTGTCATGGGAAGCAAGCAAGCTCTGCCGCGCGGTCAACACGGAAGCAATATGATATTCATCTCCCCTTCGGTCCTCGGTCTCCTCGCCAATCAGAGCGAAACTTCCAGCACGGAAAAAACTAGTCGAGGAAGCGCACGGCGACCAATGCCCGTCGCCAGCGAAGTCCAGATCGCGAGAAGAAGATCACCAACTACGACCCTACCGCCAGAGTCACGTGGAAGCTCAGTAGTGGCTCGAAGCTACGCACGCTGGTTCCGAAAATGGCGAGAAGAGAGAGAGAGAGAGAAAGAGAGAGAGAGGGGCAGGGAGGGCAGAGAGCAGAGAGAAGATGGCCAGGGGAGGATGAAGATGAGCAGAGAAGAAGATATGGGCTGGAGAGAGACAGAGAAAAAGTGATGGAAGAGCGCGAAAGTTAGCGTAAGAGTTGTTAAAAATGGAAATTGACTAAGCTATAATTTCTGACTTGTTATAACTTTTCTAATACTATTTTTTTGAAAAAAAAAATTTGTCGTGATTATAAAAAAATTATAATATTCAGGTTACGAAATCGGGTCATTTGTAGTGTTGTTAGCCAATTGCTTTCCGCTATGGGACCATGATGTTATATGCCTTTAATTCATAATGAAGAGAATATTAAATGCTGCATATTATTCGGTGATTCCTAAGGTTTCAATGGGATCTACAACAAAAAAAAAAAAAAAAAAAATTGTTTCATCGAGTTATTTTTAATGTTTCATGAAAAATATTATATCTTCGGAAAATATTGTTCAAGAAGTTATTTTCCAAGAAAATGACCATAATTTCGGTGTTACAAACTTGAAATTTAACTCGAAAATGTTTTGCACCATTCGTTATCTAATTTAATATTTTAGGAAAAATTACCAAAAAAATAAATTTTAATATTTTTAATTGACCAAAAAATTGATTTTAATTTATAAATTTTTTATTTTTTTATTTTTCTCTTTTTCTTTTCCTTCCTCCTCCTTCCTTCGTCACCACATGCCTCGACGATGGCCAGCTACCTAGCCGCTATGTGATAAAATTTATTTTCTTTTCGATTTCTTTGTTTTAACCCTTAGAACGGTTTGGAAAAATCCGTTTAAACGCATTTGATTTCTCTATTTCTCAAATGCATTTCATTCCGTAAATAGATTTGAAGAAAAAAAATCGGAAGCAAAATTTTTAAACTTTTCTCGCTTACAAATCAATTTCTCGGCGTAAATCAATTTCTTTTTCGAAATTTTATCACGCTGTACACTCAATGTAACCAACCAAGATATAATCGCTAGATTTGGCAAGCTCAAGGCTTAGCTAATCTAGGTGAATCACAAGCGTGTTGGCCTTAGCGGAGCTTGGGCAAGTTTGAGCCTCGCTCTCATCGGATCTGGCCTTGCCTTAGCTAGCGACCGACCAGGGAAGAAGTAAAAGAAAAGGGAGGAAGAAGAAATTAAAAACTCAATTTCTTTTAAAAAAAGAAAAAGAAGAAAAAGAAAACATAAAAATAAAGAAGAAAGAGGAAAAAAAGAAAAGAAAATTAAAAATAAGAAATAGTTCAAATTATATATTTTAAAAAAAAGGAGGAGGAATAAGTGAGGGCTTGGAGGGGTGGGAAATAAGAAAAACCAAGTGAATGAAATGTTTTCTATTTTTTAAAAATATAAAATATTTTCCCATACTTTAGATTATTTTTTTCCTTTCATGAAAAATATTTTTCCCAAGATTCATTTTCCGTAAAAAAAAAAAAAACATTGAAAAATTCGAAAAATATTTCCTTATAAGTTATTTTTCATGAAACTAATAGAGTCGTGGAAAATCCTAAATTCAATATCCAATCTAAAGAAAAGTATTAGAATATTTGGATATTAAAATTTCGTTTTTTTTTTAATGTGCTTATGAAGATGAATAAATGAAAAATATTTTTATATGAAGATATAAATTACCGCTGATAATAAAAATATTTTTCATTAATTAGTTATTTAAAACGATACAATTTATCATTTTTTAGAAAAATGAAAGTGCCTTAAATGAGAAGAGTGGGCAGCGACCTACGAAATGTCACGAACTTGAATCGTGGGACTCGAAATGGTCGCGAAATCTGGATTATCCGTTGCCAGAGACGGTGGTCACCACTCGTGCGCGTACAGTCGATAAAGCATGGCCGATTTCAAAAGGAAAAAAAGAAGACAAATTAGGATGTAATGATGGTCGTGTCGTCGATTCGCAAGCGATCGATCCAGACAGAGGCGTGATGATCGGTGATGATGACGCAGTCTTGTCCCCAGCGAGTCTGTCGTCCTCCCAGAGACGGGGCTCCAGTTTTCAGCGTCTGTAGGGGACCTGCGAATTTCATCGGACACGACAGATTCGGTGAAATAAAAAGATGAAAGAAACTGCGCAGGATCCGGTGAATAATCCCCCGGCGTTGACCCCCAGCAATTATACGGTCAAAGTTCTCCCGACCAGGTGCAATTATGTGACCGCAGGATTATGTTAATGAGTGTATGCGAGATTGTAGTCATCGAGCATGTATTATGCATGCAAAGTCGGGTTTGAGCGCCAATGGCCACCCTTCCAATATGAAAGGGGGAGGCTAAGGGTTCAAATCATTACCTTCTCATGGGGATGGGGTGGGGACGCGTAAGTTTCAGGAGTGGGTTTCGATTCTCACGTCCTGCAAAAGACATGGCAAAAGCCTAAGAATAAGTGTAGAGTAGAAATAGAGTATAACTGACAAAAAAAAAAAGTCGGGTTTGATGGTCCGGACCCTCGAAAGGCAATTGCTTGCCGAGACCCCTTCGTTTTGCTCTTCGAGCTAACTGGGCTTGGATGGCTTGGTATGACGTTTCTAATTTAGATTAATAATCAGAAGCACTGATAAGAAAAGCCTTTGATGCACAAATTATGAAAATAAATTATCTTTTGTTATGAAAATGGTTAATACACAAAAAATGCTCAAACTGATAAATTTATGACAAAGTTATCGTAAATTAATTTATGAGTTACAAAAATCTCAAACTGATATACTAGTGATATATTCACATTTCGTTAGCTTCCGTAAAATTTTATAATGAATTAACTAAACCGGATGGCACATGGCAACTCCATACTATTATTTGATGGTAAATTTGTTATGGGTGTACTGATTTGAGGCTTTTGATAATTAAAAAATTAGTTTTGGTTTTTTTGTGACTCAAAAATTAATTTGGGATAAGTTTATGTTTATGTATAAATTAAAAAAATTTCATGATACTAACCCTCATAGAAAAAGTTGGGATTTGGATTTTAGCGAAGACATTGTTAGGCGGGGTGGAGACAATGAAAAATCACCGGTGGGAGAAGGGTGGTCAGCTCTCATTTTCTTGATGCAAGGACCATGGTTCTTTTCGGCATCAATTTTTGGGACCATGGTTCGATATTTTAATTTCGTGATCAAAGAGGACCCTTGGGTGGGGACCCATTTGGATCCGATATTTGTCTTCCCCTTGTTACAATTAAGCGGTGACCATTTGATGAGTTCGGTCTAAATTGAGCCTTGAGATCGGACTTACTGATGATATCGTCTTGATTTGCACATTACGAAGACTATCTATAATGTCTTGACAGGATCGAGGAATTTAGCTTGAAGTGCACTGGTCCTATATTGGATATCATGATCAAACAAGCTTATTCAGATCGTCCAAATTGATCCTCAACCCTGTTTGACTCGAGCAAGCCCTGTGGGCACGCCACAATAACATGCAACAAACATTCATAGGCCCAACTGCACCCTGTCATGGGTGTAAAAAGTAGATGTCACTATGCGTATGTCATTTAAAAATTGAATGTGTCTCACTGAATCAAATCATTTGAAGGAATTTGATTAATACCATGAAAAACTATAAACTAGTACATTTATAACAAACGAATAATAAAATCACTGTATATTATATAACTTAGCAATTCGACAATAAAATTTAACGAAAATTGATGGAAAATAATTTTCACAGTTTTGAGTAGTCAAACTATTAATTTGAGATTAATCAATCACATGGGTACTATTTTAGAGTTTTTTATGATATTAATCATTCTCAAATGACTTTTAATGAGTATTTTGACATTATTTCTTCAATATCTAAATAAAATAAAATAAAATTTTAATTTGCATGGTATTATTGGTATTGAGAGGATCCTCGTTCAGAAGATCGTAACAAAATCTTTGAGGTTGATTTAAGTACCCATGACAACGTGGTGAAATGTACGGCAGGTTTGGTGTCAGACTGTCAGTGGAGAGATACGATCCCCTGGACGCGCCGCCGGACATGCAGATGTCAGCCGCCTCAACGCCGTCGCGTGGCGTCGGCGCGTGTGGCGCACTTACCCCGACAGGCGGGTCTCACTCCCACGCACCTCTGCCCAAACGCGGAGGCAACTTGCATCGGCGGTGCCACGTTTCTCGACTTTTCTTTTGTCTCTAGTCCTAAATTTTTAAAATTCAGATCTGCGATGCTGTCAGTTGGTCCCCCAACTTTCAAAAATCTCAATTTTAATCTCGTACCGAAAGTTTTTTTTGGTAAATAATCTCGTACCGAAGTGGGCCTCAGTAAAGTAATTTTTTCAGGCCGAAATAAATTAGCGGAGCTTGAAAACCTCAAATTATTTCCAAGCTTTTCTAAAGAAAGATATAGGGCTAGAAACCCATGTCACTATAAGTGATCAACTCTTAGGTTGAGTCGATTTCAATCTACAAGCCAAAATAAATTAGCCGAACTTGAAAACCTCGAACTATTTCCAAGCTTTTTAAAAGAAAAATAGAGGGCTAGAATCCCATGTCACTATGAGTGATTAGTTCTCGAGTTGGACCTACTTTGACCTAAAATCGAGAATCGAATCAGATTAAATTGATTGATCTTGATTTGGTTCTGGAATTGGACCGATTTATTGTTTTGACAATTTCTTTTTCTTTACTTTTTAGAAGAAAATGAAAAAAAAAAATTGATTGGTGATTTGGGTCTACTCTCGGTTCCGACGAGAATCAACAGCTGATTCTTAGGTCAGTCCGGTTTCCTAGCACACCCCTACATGTGAGGTCCATCCTTGCTTTGGCTAAGATGGCACAAGAGACGAAATCAGTCCTATCAAAGACACATTAACTGTCGCAATAAATCGAGATTAGATGAAAGAAATTTCTACTAGTCTTCGTAAAGCTCGCATGCATGCAAAATAGAGAAGTTTAATAGGTCATGTTCCCAACACCCGCAATCGGATTGAAAATTGTGAGGCTGTCTTAACCCTAGATAAAAAATAATAATATGATGGTGGCACGCACGTCTAAAGAAGGATTGTTCCGTTCATTAGACCATCTAAACTCGTGTAAACTACATTAGTGGGATAAAACGGACAAAGAAGAAACCCTCGAGTTCTTAACTCTCATGGCATTAAAAAAATTGTGGGAACTTGTCATCATCCAAGCCAAAAGCATCGAGCATTGCTCAACAAACAAACAAGCGAACTTCTCGAGTGACGATGAAGATAGACATGGTTAGGGGCGTGCAGCCGAATCGGTTTGGCTCGAAAATTGATTGCAATCCATGTGATTCTTGGCTAGTTGTCGAAAGAGCCAGTTTGATTTCTAATTCCAACAACTTTGAATCAATGTAGATTCGATTCAATGTCTCGTCCAAGCTCAAAATTGCCTATTCTAATTGAGAATTGAGGAAATTAGATCGATTCATACATTGAATTGGTTCTACTTTATCTCCAAACATAAAAAATTCCACGCTCCCAAAGAGTCGAAATATGGACTCCAATGCAAAATGAAACACTATGCCTGATGGGCTAGTTTGACCAAAGAATAGATCTTTGTCATGAGCTGGTTTCAAGGAAAATCGATTTAGTTCTCAATATTGAGTACCTAATTGGTTCCTTATTCCAAGGGGAACCAAGAAAGAATAACTCAACTAAATTCGCTTCCTTCCATAACCTATTTTAAATGGTTTTCCTTTACCTAAAAAAATTGGTGCTTTCCCAAAATTTCAATAGCGAATTCCAACTCATTTTTCTGAAAAGAGTAAAATTGAAAGCAAGAACGAGCCGCCAACGTCCACGGCACCCTATACATGTTACAACATAGGAGCTCAAAACCCATATAATCACTTCATCATGAGAAGTCCTCGGTTCTGAAAGACAACATTATGTAGCATGATAATCTTTTCAAATGTTCACATACAAAAGGCTTGGCTGCTTCTCGGCTAGAGCTAGGAATTGGGCAGCAGCATTAAATGGGGAAGAAGTTTATTGAATTGGTGCACTACAATAAAAGGAAATTGAATGAAGGAGCTCATAATTTAAAATCTAACCTATCTCTATGACTCTTTCACTCACTCACTCTATGTTTTCGCTTCAGTTTGTTTATGACTTATGGAAGCATTTTAGCAATATGAGTCAAATTGAGTGCGAATTGTATATGAGATAAATTGAATATATCACTAAATGGATTAAAATATAGTAGACGAGACAATTTGGATCAGATTTTTTTTTTTTTTGTGTGTGATCCACAACATTCCCTACCTGTTGCAACACCAGAGTTCAACACCCATATTATGTCACATAATAATTTCTTTTTGAACTTTCGCACACAAAAGGCTTGGCTGCTTCGCGGCTAGAGCTGCCAATCGGGCAGCAGCAGCATTCAATGGGGAGGAAGTTCAACGAATAGGAGCACTACAATCGAAGGAAATTGAATGAAGGAGCTGAAAACTTAAATGTCCCTCCTCTCATTATTTCGATCAAAGCAAGGAAGAATCGTTGGAAAGCAGCCTGTTTTCCTGCTCGCAGCTGGATTTCGCATTGAATGCGAGGATACGAGTGGTGCGATCTTTCGCTTTGGGATACTGACACAAGCCATTAGAGAGAGAATTAGCTCGACCTGTTCCCGTAGATGGTGGCACTTTCTAATCAAATGGACCAAAACTCTCCACACGTGTTCTCATTCAATTGCTGTCTTTTCTGTTTCTTATTACGTCGACGCTGCTGTTTTCGAGGATCTATCTCCATTATTTTTTTTTTTTATAAATTCTCGTGCGGTATAATTTCCGCTAGCGTGCAAGGCCTATCGAGACGATTCTAATCTCTCCAGGCCCGGCCAGATTGGGTTTGTGACTTCGTTTGAGGCCCGTTTGACCAAGCAGCTGAATGTGAACCTAACGAAGTAAGGGAAAGTCTCAGACTCCAACGTTCGATGTCGATGATTGAGATTTCACTATGGCAGATATCTGTTGATGTTAGAGCACTGGCGAGTGATCATTTTATCTCGACATAGTTTAAAGATAAAGGCGCTGTATAGAGATATAAACAGGAGAACGACTTGGATAGTCCTTGAATCACCTATCTTATGTATAAACACACTTAGACACTGCATTAGTAACTATCCAGCAATTTCAGGAGATTGGAGAGCATTAAACCATGTCCCAAAGCTGTCCTTTTTACATAGAGGTTAATGCTTTTTTTTTTTTTTTTCCTTTTTGGAATTTGAGTAGACATTGACATTTCAGGATCAAATTGCTTGAATTTGTCGATGTTAGAGCATTGACGAGTGATCATTTCATCTCGACATCGTTTAAAGATCACGGCACTGTTTGATGAAATAGGATGAAGGATTGGATTTACTTCAAGACATCCTCGGCACGGTTGTCTTAGAATGACTTTCGAAAGAGAAGCTCATGTAAAGTTTAGCTATACAGGGAGGACTCTCCACTGCATTGTTTTCTACTGAAAAAAGGGAAGTGTCGAACTTCTATACGTCCGAGGGGCAGATGAAAATTATGTTCGGTGGGCGAGCCGGCATCCAAATTCAAGTTGGGAAAACGATTTTTTTTCTTAGAATCAAACTGCCTTTTCTTGAAGAATTTCATATTTTGGGGGTCGTGCAGCAAATGAAATGATCATGACGCATGATTGCCACATTGCCAGTCAAAAACAAAGTTGTGGAAACTCCAGAAATGTTGTGAAGCAAACCGAGTTTCTAGGCATTGGGTTAAGAGAGCGTAAACAAGAAGGGATAGCGTCCCGATTCATGTGGGGGTCATGCAAGCTCTTGATCCAAGAAGAGTCGGGTTCAAATGAAGCTCGGATCAGCAGTCATTTGGGCCTTAGTGTAGCTTTAGTAAACAGTAAATGTTCCCTATCATCACATGATGATTAAACAGCTTAGCTTGCGCCACAAGCCTCGTGGTTTGCGTCCCAAGAATTGATACACGACATACCCGCCTCTTCAGGCAATGCCATCGCCGCCCAAAGTGCTTCCATTTGCGTTTCCTCTCCAGTTTTCTTTATCATTTCAGGTTCCTCCTCCCAAAAACAACCTCTCGGGGAAGAGGAGGTCCCTCTACCCGCGGCCCCATTCTCAGTGCCATTTCCTTTGCTTTCTTTGATCGCTCGCTCTCTTTCCGAGCACATTGTGTGGGTGAATGATTTTTGGCCATGTTGAAAAGGAAGTAGGCGATGGCATTGCTTGTATTTATGGTCTCGATGAAGAAATGGTGGGTGAATTAGTAGAATCTGAAGAGGGTACAATAAGGATAGAAGGTGTTGAGAGATGGCAATGTAGGGAAAACCAAAGGAAAAGATAGTTAGGGGGTGTTTGGTTGGGCATTCCCAAAGCCCCTTGGACCCCCAAAGCCCATTGGGGGAAAATTTTGGTATTTGGCAAATTTTTTGGAAGCTCCTTTGCCCAAGTATGAGCATTTGGAATGCTCAATGCCCAATGCCGGGGAGGGGCAGCATTGGGCATTCGGCATTTGGGAAATGCTACGCGTACTGTTCATCATTTTTCTTCCCGTCGGCTTCTTCTTCTTCTCGTCTTCTTCTTCTTCTTCTTTCCGGCCACCGAGTTTCTTCGGCAGCCACCGCCGCTGCCGCCTGAGGGTCGCGCATCGCCGGTGACACCGTCTGGGGGTGAGGTGACGCGCGACCCAGGCGGCGCGGACCTCACGCGACGCCGCTTGAGGTTCACGTCGCCTAAGGTCGCTTGAGGTCACGCGGACCTTAGGCCACCAGATTTGGCGGTTCGGAGGCCGAGATCGGCCGTTCGGCGGCCAAATCGGCCTCTACGACCTCAGGCGCCGAGGTCGTGCCTCCGGCGACATCGGTCGCGCTGCGCGCCGCTTGGCTCCGCGCGACCTCAGGCCGCCAGATCTGGTCTCTGCGCCTCTAGGCGCCTGAGGTCGCAGCGACGGCGTCGTCGGTCGCCGGATTTGATTTTCAGATTTTTTAAAAAAAGAAAATTAAAAGCAAAAGCCCATTTGGAATAAATTTTGCCAAACGGTATTTTCGCACAAGCAACTTTTCAATGCGTAATTTGCCAAACGGCCGAGCATTCCGAAAACCCTTTATCCTAAAGATATTTGCATTTGGCTAAAGACATTACCCAAAAGTTCGAAAAAGATAGTTAAAGCAACTCTTTGATCATAACATTTTTGTTTAAAGAGTTGAGAATAATAATATGAAGAGAGAATGATGGAGTTTTTTTTTTTTGTATATTTTGATGTATATATTAATGAAGAATATATCAGTATATTTGTAGGCTTTATTAGATAATTATTTAAATACAATATCTTACTTAAGATATTCACGATTATAAGGAGATATGCATGCAATATGTGTGCAACATTAGTGCAATATTGAAAGATATGGATAACCAATTCAATTATTGAAATATCTCTAATAGAGGAAATTATCCTAGAGAATTCCCTAATCATCTTTGTCATAAATCATGTTGGTAATTGCAATATAATGTCGAGTTAGGTGAAAAGTAAGTAAGCGTTAAAAAATAAGAGGGAGACTATGGAAATGGTATTTGGCAGTGTAAATGGGTTTGAATTTGGGTTACCATACAATTTAAGAGAACCCCGATTCGCCACATTTGGGATTTTTCTTCTGTGAAGTACGTTCTAGTATCTTTGTGCCCAAAGTCTCCAACCACCAAAACACACAGCGAAGAAGAAAAGCAGAACGTAGAAATCTCAACCTTTAACGTTTATATAGTTGCTAACTCAGTGTAAAAGATTGAACTCAGACCTTTGACAAAAACAAGACAAGAACCATTCGCGTAATTTATGTTTATTAAAGTTATTCGATTAATTACGCTAAACAGTAGAACGAGTTGGATATCTTGATATATGTACATATAAACATTCGTATACAGATATAAACACACTCAAACACTGCATTAGTAACTATCCAGCAATTTCAGGAGAGTGGAGAGCATCTCCTAGAGCTGTCCTCTTTACAGAGAGTTTAATTATTTTTTCTTCATTTTTCCTTTTTGTAATTTGAGTAGACATTGAGATATTTCTGGAATCAAATTGCCTCTTCTCAAGACGTTCGTGTTTTTGGTCCTACAGCAAGTGAACTGGTCGTGATACATGATTGTCACTTTGCTACTCTTGGCACAAGAAAGAGGATCCGATCATATTTCCGTCAGTCAAAACCAACGTTCAAATAGTAGCAATTGTTGCAATCCTAAAGGGTAGCGATTATTGCTTTTTAAAAGATGGAAAGAAACAAATTATTTGCGAAAAAGAAGGAACAAGAGACGATAATAATTCAAACTAGGTATATGGTCCAAAGAGAGCACCCGGTTCGTTGAAACTAAATTGAAAAGCCCATAACGCGCGTGCGCACATACACATATACACACATATATTTACCCAATCATTTTGACGGTGTGCCAAAGATGTCTTCGTATATAGTGTTCAATAAGCGGTCTGTGCGTAGAAGAGTTTATCGAAAGATGATTCTAATAATTTTTTTTTCTTGAACAGCCTAATATGAATGCTTCTATTAAATATTTGGCCCTGCCTGGTGGAAAATAAATGACATATAATATTTTTCTTCTCTTATTGGTGCTAGTTAATGGAAGAAATAATTTTTTTTTCTTGAACAGCCTAATATGAATGCTTCTATTAATTACTTGGCCCTGCCTGGTGGAAAAGAAATGATATATAATATTTTTCTTCTCTTATTGGTGCTAGTTAATGGAAGAAATGTATTAATGAAAACTTGCAGAAATTTTTACAAGTGTCGTGAAGAAACCCGAGTTAGGAAATACTAAGCACGAATCTTGGAATGGGCTTAAAAGCCTAAGGACAAAAGAAGTTGTCCCTATTAATTGATGTTTAACTCTAGTTTTATTCCCTATCATCACATGATTGAATAGCATAGCTTATGGTTTTCGTCCCAAGAATAATAATGATGTAAATGGGAAGTCATTCTTTCTGCTTTTTCCTAATGATAGCCAACCAATACATATTGATGTCAAGAAATATTGATTGGTCAAGAATGTGTGTATTTGGTAGGACTGGCGATTCGTGGGCATCTGTTGAATTCAAGTTATGAGTTTGTGTAGTTAAACGGTGTAATTTTGTTGAACTTTTTGAAATGTTGTCGTGTTACTTGTTTGTGCTAGTTTGTCTCGCTCTCCTTTTTGCTTAAAATATGCTTTCACAAGTATATGATATCGTGCCAAGGTGTTGAAACTTGATGGCTCATAATCTTTAATTTTGCTCGACAAACCAAATAGATTGGAGTTTAAAATATAAACGTGAAGCGTTTAACAAAGAATTTCACGGGGCATTGAAGTGTTTTAACAAAGAAGGAACATGAAGCTCCGTAAGCACAAATCTGTTGATAATGAATGGATCAACAACGAACAATAGTTGCTAGTAATTTCACGTTATTCGAGATTGAAAATCTTGCTAGAGGAAAAATCGACGGCTGTAACACATTGAGAAACTTTGTAGAAAATGGAAAAATCATAAAATGGTTTTTACTTTGATATTGAATTCTCTGTCGGATTTATTTCGACCATGTACACTATTAGTTTAATTTAATTTCTTTCGTGTAAGGCCCATTAAAATTATTCTAATATCTTTAGGCCCAGATATACTGGGTTTATTAATTTCTATTGAGGCCCATTTGACTATGGAGCGCATTTGAACGGAGAAAGAAAATCTCAAGAGTCCAATGTTCGACATTGATTATTGATATTTCACCATGGCAAATATTATCAATGTTGATCATTGGTTAGTAATCATTTTATCTCTAAATACATTAAAAATCATGTCATAATCAGGTACTTGCCACCATTTTGCTGAAATAGGATGAAGGGTCGAATTCTCTTTGTATCATTTAAAGTACTGACGTCTTCAAAAACTAGTTCTATTATTTTATAATGACTTTCGGATGAGAAGGTTAGCGATATAGGGACGATGATATATACCCTTTTGTTTTATACTAAGAAAAGGAGAGTGTCAGACTTAACAAGAGCATTAGATTTATTATTTTCATTGAACTTAAAGGGAAGCTCAAATTGGTAGTCATTTGGCCCGTAGTTTAGCTTTAATAGTAGTACTATTCCCTATCATCGCATGATTAAATAGCTTGGCATTTGGTTTGAGTCCCAAAGAACGATAGAAAATATTAGAGATGCGGACTCCTAAAATGCCATAACTTACAAAAAAGACACTTTTTAAGTGTCAAAATCGGAACAAAATAGATCACTCGAGTGCCAATCTGGCCAAAATCCGGCCAAATTGCGTACGTGGCCTTTTTCCGGCAAAGCAAGCCCAAAACAATACTGTTTTGCATGCTGACGTGGCCAAATAATACAAAAATGACGTCGTTTTGGGTTGATATGATTAAAAAAAATATAAAAATTAATTAAATTAAATTGAAAATTAAATTAAGTTAAAATATTAAAAAAAATAATTTTAAAATTTAAAAAAAAGGGGAGGAGGGGGGGGCGGGTGAGGGCTGCCCTCGCTACCGCCATCGCCTCCCCATCACCAGGAAGGGTTGGTGATGGAGGGGGAGGGTCCGCGGGATTGCCGGGCCTTGGCTAGGGGCGGCGACCTTGGTCGATCGGCGGCCCTCACCACTCACCATAGATCTGGGCGAGGGTTGTGGCCCTCGCCTAGATCTAGTGAGGGTTGGCGTTGACCCTCACCAGATCTAGGCAAGGGTCGCAACCCTCGCCCCGATATGGGGCGAGGGCTCGCAAGCCCTCGTTGCCGGTTGGCTGAGGTTACCAGCCCTTCCCGGTGACGGCACGAAGGTAGCGGCAGTGGCTGAGGACACTAAATTTAATTTTAAAATTATTATTTTTTAATATTTTAACTAAATTTAATTTTTAATTTAATTTAATTATTTTTTATATTATTTTTTTACCATGTCAGCCCAAAATGACGCTGTTTTTGCATTATTTTGCCACATTAGCGTGCAAAACGGCATTGTTTTGCACTCGCTTCGCCGGAAAAATGCTACGTTAGCGTTTTGGTCGGATTTTGGCCGGAGTAGTACTTAAGTTCGAATGTGATACTTAAGTGTACATTTCGTAAGTTATGACACTTAAGTGTCATTTTATGTCAAGTTATCGCATTTGAGGTATACTTTTGCCGACAATATTAAATGGCAAGTCTTGCTTTGTCATTTTTCTTATGATAACCAAACAAATCTACAAATGATCTAGAGAAATCATATCGGGTGTATTAGAAATTTGGAGATCCTCGTGTTAAAATATCAACTATTCATGGTGGCATGTGTTTGGTAGGATTGTCAATTCACGATCACATGTCGAATTGAGGGTATGAATTCCTGTGGTTGGAGATGTGACGGATGTGTTTTTTTTTGGGGTCGAAACAGAGACTTGTTATATATTAGTTAACCAAAGGTGCCACCGTAGGGCAGAATGTCAGTACAAAGCAAGTCCAACAGAGGTGGGGGAGGAGAAATAGCCTAGTTCAAGGGTAGACTTTGGTTCCGAGATGTGACGTATGTTAAGAGTATAGTATAATACGCGCTTCCACAATACATATATCGAGGCGACGCATTAAAAATTGACAGTTCAATCTTTAATTTTAATTGACAAACCAACATTCCCTTTTTCCATTGGCTAAATGCCGTTGAAAGTGGAGATCAATTTTATATAAGTAGCGTCCCACGGCGAGGAACTTTAATCGAATTTTTGTTGACAAATGGTAGAATAAAGAATGAAGAAAACGGAGGAGTCAAAGTTTGCAATAATCATGCTTTTTCGCACATCGTTAAGGCGTCCCGCTTTCATGTTCTCATCATGACCTCATGATATCGACAACGTTGAAGCGGTCGAAATCTTTACTTGTTGGAAAAAATTCCGCGACTATGTTCTGGCATGTCATCTGGACTTTAGGGAATCAAAAGGAATTTTTTTTTTTTAAAACTGTGGAATGATTTTTAAAACGATAATAACTAAGGAAAATTGTTGATTATATGATTCTCAATGTTATTATTGCTCAAGGAATATTAAAAAAAAGAAGAAGAAGAGGACAATCACTTACTGATAGAGCTTTCATATGTGCAATCTGTGAGGGAGTGTTAAGATCATGGAGGTAAATTATTAAAGATAGGGAAAAAAAAGATTTACATGGATGCCTTTACTCCATTGAAAATTTCATGATAAAAGAAAATATTTTTCATAAACATTATTTTCAAGGAAAATTGTTAGTTTTCATTTGCTTTGATTTATAGGTAAAGTGATTTCCTTCTTGCTAAAAAGGGGAAGTTGTTTCTCCTCAATTTAAATTTATTGCTTTCAGATGTGGTATGCAGCTGAGACATCCCTAGATGTGGTCACCATTAGAGCTTTTAACACGGTAGACATATTCTTCTGCAATTTCCTGAAACTTGTGGACGCAGATGCGAAACTTTTTTTCCACTCCAATGGACTAATGGCGTGGCCAGTTTTGAGAGTAGAAGCACTTCAGAACCTGACGCTGCTCACTGCTGCTCTTCTTCTGGTTCTACTTGCTAAGGGATATGTGCCTCCAGGTCACTGCAAATTTACATGACATTTGTGAGAACTTACTAAATTGTCGAAAGTTGAAATTAAATTTGCTTATCCTGTTCTTGCAGGGCTTGTGGGGCTATCTCTTTCTTATGCTTTTACTTTGACGGGTGCACATGTTCTTGTGACCCGGTGGCATTGCTACTTTTCAAATTACATCATCTCGGTCGAGCGGATCAAACAGTTCATGCACATACCATCTGAGCCTGAAGGGGTCTTGGAGAATCATAGGCCACCGTCTTCATGGCCATCAAAGGGTCAGATTGAGCTGGAAGAACTAAAGGTACAAATTGCATTAAAGGATAACAACTTTTTTCAGGTCGCTAATAGGAGTTCCTACTTGATTTCAGCTAAGGTACCGTCCCAACACACCGCTTGTGCTGAAGGGAATCACTTGCACATTCAAAGAAGGAAGCAGAGTCGGCGTTGTCGGAAGATCAGGAAGTGGGAAATTGACTCTGATCAGTGCATTATTTCGATTAATTGAGCCAGCAAGCTGGAAGATCTACATTGACGGGCTAGATATTACTTCCATTGGATTGAAGGACTTGAGGATGAAGCTCAGCATCATCCCTCAAGAGTCCACTTTGTTCAGAGGCAGTGTTAGGACTAAGATTGACCCTTTTGGGCTTTACTCTGACCATGAGATTTGGACGGTAATATGCACAAAAGTGCCCATTTTTGGATTTCAATCTTCATAATATGCCTCCCAATTAGATCATCTTTTTCATGGATGTGGCGCACCAACCCTCGATCATTTCATGATCTGTAGGCTCAGGAAAAATGTCAGCTCAAGGCTACAATTAGCAGCCTTCCGGATCAGCTCGATTCTTCCGGCGAGCATCCTGTGTTACATTACATGTCAAAATTTAGTCACAGCTTGAAAGTCACTAAAATCCTACTCAGATCCGACAATAATTGCTTGTAGCTATGCAACAGTACTTTACACTAAATGCATGTGCCAATATCATCAGACATTCCATCAAAATGACTTGAATCTTTTTAATGCTAATGGGAATGCGAACCACTTGTTCAAATTTCAAACAGTGGGTGATGAAGGAGAGAATTGGAGTGCTGGGCAGAGGCAGCTAATTTGCTTGGGAAGAGTTCTATTGAGGAGGAACAGAATCCTAGCTCTTGATGAAGCCACTGCTTCGATTGATTCGGCAACTGATGATGTTCTTCAGTGGATAATCAGGCGAGAGTTCTCAGATTGCACTGTGATCACTGTGGCTCACAGAGTCCCACTGTCATAGATAGTGACATGGTCATGGTCCTCTCTTACGGTAAGTATAGTTTACGATACACTTTTAAGAGTTAAAACAAATCTGTCTCATTGTAACTTGCGAAGGAAAGTTTAATGCTGCATGGATTGGGATTGCGGAAAACATATTCAAAGATCAGACCATGCTAAGCCGATGATTTTCCAGTTATCCGTGGAGCAATTAAGCAAAAATTGCTATTGCAAATATTACTATGATGGGAAGTCCTAAAAGGAGTCTTTTTATAGATTACTCAATCAGGTACAATATAATGACTTTTATCTGACACGTTGGTTGTGTGAAAAAAATCATTACACAGGCAAGATTTAATTTTAAATGTTGTGACTATATCTATTCCATTAGTAAAAATATCTTACACTGGTGTTTTTTGCTCGTGTTTTTTTTAGGAAATCCAGTGGAGTATGAGGAGCCCACAAGTACGATGGAGACCAACTCCTACTTCTACAAGCTGGTAGCTGAATACTGGTCAAGTTACAGGAGAAGCTTCTACCACAATTTTGGCAAATATCACTGCTACGGCACTCTTATTTATTATTAATTAGATAATTAATTTTCCTCTGCGCCTTTAATGTAATATCTTTATAATAAAGTGCATCGCAATGTTAGTCGATGGTATTATATGATGATAAGAAACGAGATGATGGAATCAAAAGCTAAGTTACAAGGAATTGATCTACCGTGCATAATGTGTCTGACATAGTGCACGAAAGTTGTATTTAGTATATAAAGATTAATCTACAGAAGTTGATATATATCATATGAAATACTCTAGAGCTAGGTATTGAAATAATCTGAATACATTCACTCTACCATTGTCTGCTGTGAAGTCACGCATTGTGTGGGCGTGATCATAATCTATTCTCAAAAGCCAAACTAAATATTACAAAAATATTATAGAATACGCGATAATATTTAATAGTCTTAATCTTCACGGGTAAATCTAAAATGGCGCTAAATACTGCGCAAAAAGAACCCGCTCAAGAAAGCTAATCACACTAATATTCTCTTACGGAAGCTTAGAACATCCTCATTGAATGTATTCCAGGAAAACGATCTATTGCCTTCTTAGTTCTTAATAGAAGGAAAAAGCCAATCACAAATATCACATTGCAATTTATGGGGAGCAATTACAAAAAAAATTATGGGGAGCAATAAAAATGTAAAACGTGCTCATACAAATAGAAATATTCACATCTCCAAAGTCATATGGCCGGCAATATCACTCAATTCAATCAAATTTAAAAGTTAGAAGGAACTATAATGATTTATCGAAACCGTTAAGTCCCCTCCCTAGAAATATTAATGAGAAGAAAATAAAAAAAGAGTCAATTGTGGAGGCAACCCTTAGGCAATGATTATATATGTATGCATATACATATACATAAATACATACATACATACAAACATATCTATATATATATATATAAATTAGTAGCATACCCAAGCGCTTACGGACGTTATTTTTTCATTTGTTTAAAATGGAAATACGTATTTTCGTATAAATCGTTGCTTAAATTGTATACTATCTCATATAAATTTTGCTATTTTGGATATAATAAAGGTAAAAATTTTGAGTCATATGGGACTAGATAACAGTAAAAAAATTCCTAGTTGTCGCTGGTATATCACGAAAGGATATTTCACATCGCAGTATTGAGAGAAAATAATGAAAAAAAATTACTTTGTTGTATTTGTGTTTGATTATTTCATTATTGCTATTTTCGACCATCCATTGCTTGTTGGAAGGTGAATCGGAAATAAAAACTTGCGCACTGTTTATTTGATTGAGAAGTTTAGTAATTGCCACAGATAAGATACTTAGAGATTGATTTGTCTGCCTTAAAAACCTATCTGGTCGCCTTCTTTGAAATTATTTGCTCATAAGAATCATATAACCCATAAGAAACCCATTATTAAGTAGGCAAATTTATGGATTAGAAGTATACTTATAATTACATGGGGATGATCAAATGTTTTTGTTTATTTTAAATGAGATGAAAAAAATACGTTTTCAGAATTTTGAATAAGGGTGCTTCATATCTGGCCAAGCACATTGAAATGCATCCAACCTTTTTCCCTTTTTAGGGAAAGGAATAAAGAGAGGATTCATAATTTCCGTTATTGTAAGATCTAGCAAAACTATTCTAGTCTCCATAGGCCCAGCTAGATTGGTTTTCTAATTTTTACGCAATACAATATCTTTTCAGGCAATTGAACGAGGAAATGTTATTAGCGTCGGGCATTGATGATTAGAAGTTATATCATAATCATATACTTGCCATCGTTTGATGAAATAGGACGAAGGGTTGGATTTTCTTTGAATCACTTGCTTTAGTTATGGAGATTGCTCAAAAGCCCACGTAATTATTTTATACCAACTTTTAGATGAAGAGTGCATGTAAGGTTAATCGATACAAGGAGGACGATATATCCTTTTGATGTAATGTTATTATCACGACAATCTTTCTTGCGTCAAATGGACGGACGATATATACCGTCCATCCGTCCACCCGGGGTTTCCCCCGACCTTTCATTTCCCTGTACCATACCCCTATGTTTCAAGGAGGAAGGCATCGTGAGGATCCAAGCTGCCCTCCCTTACCTCGTAAGAGGGTTGTGAACAGGAGGAGCAATGGGGTCAGAATCTTTTTCGAGGCCTAAACCCGCCTCTATCCGGACTTTTCCGGTGGTCAGAGCCTTTTAAGGTCCTGCTCAAGACCAACGGCAATCTTTCTTGCGTCAAATGGAAGGTGGGTTTGGTGAGCTAGCAACTAGCATAGAGTCAGCTACATATCCTAGGAGGTCGTCTTATGATTAGGTGCAATGGTCGTGTTCTTAGGTGAGAGATTTCAACCTGCAACATCTATATTTAGACCATTGAGGATAACAAGGCAAGAACTATTCGGGCGATTGTTTGCTTATTAAAGTTACTTGTTCAATTATACTAACACAATAACCAGTTTGATGGTCCATGAAACGCCTTTTATTATATGTTAAAATATGTTTCGGTTTTGAGCCTATCAATGAAACGGAGCTGAGATAAGTTCTTATTATTTTTGGATGCTCAAATATTTGCTGTGGAAATTTAGATCTCGTTTGAGCTATGGTGGATAAGGATCACAAACAAAACGAGTGGAGGAAAGATTAGGTGAGAGAAAGAATAAAAGAAAAAGATTTAGAAATATTATTTCCTAATTCTCGTTTAAGTTATGTTCAAGAAAAGGAAAGTCCAAAAGTTGGACTTGTTGACCGGTTGACAGAACTTGCACGATTTCCTATCGCGTGCTGTCCTTCCTCCATACGTATATGTACATGCACCAGATGCAAAACGAAGGCCGGAGCGTTGTTGATACAAGCGAATACTGAAGCATCGCCTGAGTGCTTGGAAAGAAGCGTGTGCCGTGGTTGCTCTACCACGAGGAATGTCCGTAGGCGCTGAAGTGCTTGGCAGCAGGTCTTCTTGTTGTCCGTGTGGTGAAGCTTATTCATGAATTATATTTAAGAAGTTTAGTGTTGAAGCCGATTAAATATTGTGGTAAGATTTTCGTGTAATTCCTTCATGAGATCGAAAGGTTATTCCACGAGGAATTTTGGAGCTAAACATTGCATGCATTTTTGGGTGTAATTGAAGTATAATCTCTATTGTATCACTTGATTCATGGTGAATTTATCGTTGCTCTTCCCGTGGATGTAGATTTCTACGATTGAATCATAAAAATCTTGTGTCCGATATGTTTTCTTCTTTTGTATATATTATTGTTCGATCATTCGCTTTCCGCAACATTATAAACACAATTTGATGGTAGATTAATACAGTAAACCTCACATGATTAAATTGTGTCTATATTTGAAAGTGGCAATCAAACGAAAAGATGAGTGAAAGTTAGGTGGATGAACTTGGAGGGCAATCCAGGGCCAATTTGAACTAAAAACTGGCCACCAATTTGAGGAGAGTGGATAACATCAAACCACGTCCAAAAGCTGTCAATTCTCCATTTCACAGAAAGCCTAATGATTTTCTCTTTGGGGATTTTCCCAGGGACATAGGAATTTCAGTGGAAAATGATATTTCTAGGACAAAACTGCCGTTTTCTGAAGATGTTTGGTCTACAGCAAATGAGGTGATCATGACACATGATTGGCACATTACTGCTCATGGGTGCAAGAAATTGGATTGAATTATTTTTCTGTCAGTCAAAACCAACGTTCAAAGAGCAGCCATTGTTCTAGAATCCCAAAAAAGAAAAAAAAAAAAAAAAAGAAGCACCCATTGTTCATGCCCAAAAGCGTAGTGGGTATTACTTTCCTAAAAATGGGAAAATATACAAATAATTTGCGAAAAAAGAAGGAAGAAGAAGCAATAATCATTAAATTTCATGGCTTCATCGTGCTAGGAAGTGTTTTTCTTTTTCTTTTTCTAGAGACAATGTTTGCATATACAGTGTTCGATAAGCGGGCTATGCATGTAGGAGAGTTAGTATATACCTTTTTTTTTTTTTTAAAAACTCCTTAGATTTCATCATTTACCTAATAAAAATGCTTATAATAGTTAAGTACTTGGCCCTGTCTTGTGGAAAGAAAATAGACATATATTATTTTCCTTTTCTCTTATCGGTGCTAGCTAATGGGAGAAATATATTCATGAACAACTTGTAGATATTTTTTCAGAAATTTTTTGGTAATAACGAAGCACGAATCTTGGAATGTGGTTAAAAGCGTAAGGACAAAAGAAGTTGTCCCTATCAAATAATGTCGGGGCGTCGTGCAAGCCCTAGATCCAAGAAGAGCCGTGTTCAAACGAAGCTCGAATTGACAGTCATTTGGGCCGTCGTTTTTTTTTAATACTGGTCACATGATTGAAATGCTTAGCCTGGGGTTGTCGTACCAAGAATGATAATGATATAAAAGGCAAGTCCCTCTTTGTCCTTTTTCTAATGACAGTCAACACATACAGAATGGTCCCAAGAAATATCGATTGTTCACAACATCATATATTTGGTAGGATTGGTGATTCGTGGGCACTTGTCGAACTCCACTTTTAAGTTCGTGGAGCTGGGAAAACAATGTGTCCTTGTCTCGCTCTCATGCTTATTTAAAATATGCTTCTACAAAGATATTATATCGTGCCAACTTGGTGAAAATCGGCGGCTCGTAATCTTTAATTTCTCTGGACAAACCAAAATAGATTATAATAAAAAGTAATAACGTGAAGGATTTAACAAAGAATTTCATTGGGCATCGAAGTGTTTTAGATAAGAACGCGAAGCTAATGGGTCTTTTAATGATGGACAGATCAAACGAGCAATCGTTGTTGTTAGTAAGTTCATATTGCTTGAGATTGAGAACTAGAGCAAAAATGGAAAATCATAAAATGGTTTATTTACTACTTTGTAGAGTTGATTTTGTATTTTTAACTGATTTATATTGAGCATGTAGAGCGTTAGTTGTTCCCCTACATTTTAAAGTAGACTAACATTAAATCCTTACTAGGAGAAAACAATAGGCCAATAAGAACATCCTAATGAGACAAAAATAGGCCAGGATCCTAACTCCAATTTTTAAATTCACCTTAAGTGTAGCACGCTTCGATGGTACCACCAATCATGGTTGGAGGAAATAAATTGGACAAGTTGCCAGAAATCAAATTAAATTCGGGATTTATAAGGTGGAGTGAAACTTTATTATCATCATAGGCCCATTGTAATGATCTAAACAGAGAAAACTGATGCTTTTCCCTATAATTATGTCGACCTTGATGGGTATCGTATTTAATCCGGACTCTTTTTTTATTTTTTATTTTGTTGATTGAGGAACCACCGGAGATTACCCTTCGGGGATCACACGACCTCTAGTACCTGGTGGCACTGTCGGGCCTTGCCATAAGCTGTTATTTAGACGTAAACCTCGGAAGATGATAGCTCAGGACTCCAACACCAGGACCCCCCACTTTAGACACTTTAGCAACAAGAGGGTTCGAACGCTCAACCTCTGCGATGAGGGAGAGAACTCGCACCAACTGTGTTGCTTGTATTTAATTCGGACTCATCTAATTTGGCCCTTTATCACATTGAAATTTTATAGTTTAGTCTAGCAATCAACGAGATTGGTGTCGTGTGTAAATTTAAGAAGATAGCAACTTATGCAAATTTATGGAAAACTGTTGACCATAAATTGCAAATGTTACCATAAATTACGCAAAATTACAACATATGAGGATAGTTATTTACCGATAGGGCCTTTGAGTTTATTAACCGTGAAGGAATGTTCCAAGCATAGAGGTAAATTCGGGTCGACTCCAAATTTTTCACAGGAAGTTATGGACGCTCGAGTGCTAAACCTTACGAGAGTTTGGGGTATATTATTGCATGTGAAGAATGGTGTTTGCTAACTCCTCAATTAGAAAAATATAATTTACTCAACATGAACCTGTTGATTAGATTTCTCTAGAATGCATATGTCATATGCATTATACAATTTATTCACATTCATATAATATACAAGTATATATATTTTTTTCCCCGGATAAGTATACATAGATATTGCTCTCATATTTTTAACCAAAGGGTCTGACATAAATAAGAGATATGCGCACGATGCGACGTCAAAGTAATTCATCCAAAAGCATATGAAATGGAGGAAGTGAACCATTTCTGTGAATTCTATAAAGATAGCGTTCATGAGCAACCTTCATTTTGGTAAAGTGAACTTGTATCCCTTGGAAGCTAAGGGAATGGTTTCGGGATCCAACTTGGATTCCGAAAAGCATCTGCAACCTAAACCCTTCATTAAAACGTGTCCAGGAAAATATGTGGTTTTCATCAATTGAAGCTGCGGCATGCACGTTTGTGTCTTGGTTAGATCCATAGTGCCAAAAGCCGCGTGGTCTGTGAACAGGCGCTTAGAATTTAATGATTGAACTGCCAAAAGATGGCAAGGTAGGATATGTATTATCCAAATTTGAAATGTTGCAAAGTCTCTCTTTCTCTCTCTGTGGGGGTTAGTTTTACGGTAATTGCGTGAGAGGAGGTGATCAAGGTTCAGACAAAGACCATCTGCGTGCAGTTTTATACAGGTAGGAGCACCATGAGATGCATGTTTGTGACATAGATAAAGACAAGCGATCGCCTAACGTTCAAAAGTTTTCCAATCTACAAAACCCGACAACCAGCCACAACTATCAATCGAATGCATATATATAAAGCCGATACGTATTCTGAGCACAGAGATTTCTTGTCTGGTCAGCGTCGAATCTGGGCCCAGAACATTATTATTATTAGCTTCTTCGTTCTCATTCACTGGACAGCCCTTCATGTTTTATGTCTGAACTACTACGTCAGTCGGTGTGCTCGAGGAGAAGCGAAAGCTCAGAGCCCAAATAACCTAGCTTCTTCCATCCATGGCTCTCCTCTGGACCTTACCCGGTACGTTAATACTATCGTGACCAGTGTCTCTGCGATGAAACTGACGTGGTTTGTTTTGTATGAATGGAACTTATTTGTCCATAGTACTGTATCGTTGAGGCTTTGCCATGTTTTTTCGCCTTTCGATGTATGCTTTTGCTTAGTTGGTAACGACAGAGGCTTACTCCAGTTTTAGCTTTTCATTCTCTTTCCTTATATGCTGAAATCAGAGGCATTCTCTTGGATATGTGATGGAGAGCTTGATTTCGGCACTTGCACCCAGAGTAGCGTAATTGATGGCGCCAACCTGCTTTTCCTCTGCTCTTTCTACGTCTTGTGGATCGCCAACAGCCTTAGGAAGCGCAACACCAATGGAAACAGCACTAGGAAGGACTTGGTACTCATTATCGTTGCTGTTTGTTGTGCATTTAGTAGCCTCGCGCACTTCGGTATCGCCCTCCAGAGTCTTATACTTCAAGCCGACATAAATAGACCGCAGAGCTGGTTGCTTCACTTTGTTAGAGGATTGATATGGATGTCTTTGGCAGTTTCGTTGCTTGTTGCGAAATCCAAGTGGATGAGAACCATAGTCACTCTTTGGTGGGTTGCCTACTGTTTGCTCGTCACTGCTCTGAACATCTGGCTCTTGTTGAGAGGGCTCGGAATCGGAGTTTTAGACATTGTGACTTGGCCTATAAACTTTCTCCTTCTGTTCTGTGCCTTCAGGAAATATGTTGTGGTTCCGAAACCGAACTCAGATGATAAATTATACGAACCTCTATTAGGTGCGAAACCTGATGAATCCCACTCACGGCTCGGCTGTGCCAGCTGCCTCAGCAAGTTGACATTTTCTTGGATTAATCCATTGTTACGCTTGGGGTACTCAAAGCCGCTAGAGTTAGAGGACATCCCATCTCTTGTCTCCGAGGACGAAGCTGATCTGGCCTATCAAAAATTTGCAATCGCGTGGGATTCGGTTGTAAGCGAACAAAAGGGTTCACAGAGTTACTCGGTTATTAAGACCATTGCGAAAGTATATTTCCAGGAGAACATTTTCATAGGCTTATGTGCGCTTTCCCGAACGATATCTGTCATTGTTTCCCCTTTGTTACTGTACTGGTTTGTGAATTACTCGAATGGAGAGCAGGAAAATTTGTCAGAAGGGTTCACTATTATTGGATGCATGATTCTTGCCAAGCTAGTGGAGTCCTTTTCGCAGAGACATTACTTCTTTGATTCCAGGAGGTCCGGAATGAGAATGAGATCGGCTCTTATGGTAGCGGTCTACAAGAAGCAGTTGAAAATTTCGAACACCGGAAGAAAACAACACTCAACTGGCGAAATCGTGAATTACATCGCTGTGGATGCGTATCGGATGGGTGAATTCCCTTGGTGGTTCCATTCCACTTGGAGCCTCACGCTACAACTCTTCCTGTCCATTGGTGTCCTCTTCACGGTGATCGGCATTGGCGCTCTTCCAGGCTTAATCCCGCTCCTAATTTGCGGACTCCTGAATGTGCCTATCGCCAAGATCCTCCAAAACTGCCAGTCCCAGTTCATGAACGCCCAAGACGAGCGGCTCCGGTCTACTTCAGAGATCCTGAACAGCATGAAGATCATAAAGTTGCAGTCGTGGGAAGAAAAATTCAGGAACTTGATCGAGTCACGCCGTGCCACTGAGATGAAGTGGCTGGCTGAAGCCCAGTTCAAGAGGCCTTACGGGACAGTGCTTTATTGGATGTCCCCGACTATAATTTCTTCGGTAATTTTCTTAGGTTGCGCTCTCTTGCAGAGTGCCCCATTAAACGCTAGTACTATCTTCACGGTTCTTGCGACGTTGCGGGCTATGGGTGAGCCTGTTAGGATGATCCCTGAGGCCCTGTCTATATTGATCCAGATGATGGTGTCATTCGATCGTATCAATGCATTTTTGGTGGACGACGAGCTAAAGAACGACAGAATAAGGGAAGTCCCTGTGGGGGATTCATCTAGTACCACGAGCATACAGATTTTGTCAGGAAATTTTTCTTGGGACGTGGAATCTGCAATCCTGACTCTGAAAGACATATACTTGGAAGCGAAATGCGGGCAAAAGATTGCGGTCTGTGGTCCAGTTGGGGCGGGCAAATCATCGCTTCTTTGTGCTATACTCGGAGAAATACCCAAAACCACAGGCACTGTGAGTTTTCAAGACATCTATGCCCGTAAGATGTGCGCCTCTGTCACGCACCTAACTTTAATTATTTCATGCATCTTGATTTAGGTTAAAATATGTGGATCGACCGCCTATGTTTCTCAAACTTCCTGGATCCAAAGCGGGACGATTAGGGACAACATACTCTACGGACAACCAATGGATGAGGCCCGATACAGGAAGGCCATAAAAGCGTGCGCACTGGATAAAGATATCAGCAGCTTCAGTCATGGAGATCTCACAGAAATAGGCCAGAGAGGGCTCAACATGAGTGGTGGACAGAAGCAGAGGATTCAACTAGCTCGGGCCGTCTATAACGATGCAGATATTTATCTTCTTGATGATCCTTTCAGTGCGGTCGATGCGCACACTGCTGCAATGCTTTTCAATGTAAGAAGTTGAGGTCATATTTTCCTAGGGAAAAAATAATCGAGAGAAACACTAATCATTAAAAATCCCGTTGTTCTTAAGTCGAGTCTTTTACTGCAGGACTGTGTCATGGGCGCGCTCGAAAATAAGATGGTCATCCTAGTGACTCACCAAGTGGAATTTCTCTCAGATATGGATCGAATTTTGGTAAGAACTGGTATTCGTACTTCTCATATGCATAACTAGAAAAGTTTAGGCCAGTGGTACTTTCTTTTTCAATATGCTAAACATGAATCGCCTTTTGTGCTGCGAAGCTCATGGAGGATGGACGTGTTACACAGTCAGGGAGCTACCAGGAGCTCTTGATTGCAGGAACGGCATTTGAACAGCTTGTGAATGCTCACAAAGAAGTTTTAACCACATTTGGACCTTCAAACAGTGAAATCCCCGGTGAAACTGCGGATTTCGTTTTAGTGAAGCACGAGGAATCTAAAGAGAGTAAGCAAGTTGAGATATCTGAGAAGGCCCAACCGGGAGTGCAACTTACAGAAGAAGAAGAGAAGGAGATTGGTGATGCTGGGTGGAAGCCGTTCTGGGATTACATAATGGTGTCAAAAGGATTAACCCTTCTGTTTTTGGGCTTAACGACGCAGTTAGCATTTGTGGCGCTTCAGGCTGCATCGACCTATTGGCTAGCACTAGCCATTCAATTTCCCGACATTAGTAGTGGCACTTTAATAGGTGTCTTCACGGGCATTTCCTCGCTTAGTGCTGTGTTCGTGTACTTGAGATCCTTCTTTGCAGCTCATCTGGGTCTAAAGGCCTCCAAGGCCTTCTTTTCAGGTTTCACCGATTCGATATTCAAAGCTCCCATGCTTTTCTTTGATTCTACTCCAGTGGGGAGGATTCTGACCCGAGTAAGATCATTCTCACAATTCATGTTTCAATATCTTCACCACTGTCATTTTGTATCAAGCACTTACCACATGAAGAATCAGGCTGACATTTAAAATCTTGCAGGCTTCATCAGATTTCAGTGTACTAGACTTCGACATCCCTTTCTCCATCATCTTTGTGATAGCTGCTGGAGTTGAGCTTCTGACTACAATCGGGATCATGGCCTCAGTCACGTGGCAAGTTCTCATCGTTGCGACTTTTGCGATGGTTGCTGGAAAATATATTCAGGTGATTTTTTAAGTCTATACCTTTTGAATTTGACCATAACTACTGATCAAGAAGGGCTAACCATGTTAAGTCCCTCAACTATAAAGGCATATTACTTGGCATCGGCACGAGAATTAATAAGAATCAACGGAACGACAAAAGCTCCTCTCATGAACTATGCGGCCGAGACATCACTAGGTGTGGTCACCATTAGAGCTTTTAACGAAGTAGACAGATTCTTCTGCAATTTCGTGAAACTCGTGGACGCTGATGCGAAACTTTTATTCCACTCCAATGCACTTATGGAGTGGCTAATTCTGAGAATAGAAGCACTTCAGAACCTGACGCTACTCACTGCTTCTCTTCTTCTGATTCTACTTCCTAAAGGATATGTGCCTCCAGGTAAATGAAAACTTACACTAAAACAGCGAGAACTTATCAAATTGTCTAAAGTACTAGTTAAATTTGTTTATCCTGGTCTTGCAGAGCTTGTTGGGTTATCTCTCTCTTATGCTTTTACGTTGACGGGTACGCATGTTTTCGTGACCCGGTGGTATTGCTACTTGTCAAACTACATTATCTCAGTTGAGCGGATCAAACAGTTCATGCACATACCATCTGAGCCTGCAGCGGTTGTGGAGAATCATAGGCCACCTTCTTCATGGCCATCAAAGGGTCGAATCGAGCTGCAAGAACTAAAGGTATAAATTGCAACTCAAAATCAGAAATTTTTTGCAGGTTGCTAATACGAAGGGTTTTTTCCTACTTGGTTTCAGCTAAGGTACCGTCCCAACGCACCGCTTGTGTTGAAGGGTATCACTTGCACATTCAAAGAAGGAAGCAGAGTGGGCGTTGTTGGAAGAACAGGAAGTGGGAAAACGACTCTGATCAGCGCTTTGTTTCGATTGGTTGAGCCAGCAAGCGGGAAGATCTACATCGATGGGCTAGACATTACTTCAATTGGATTGAAGGACTTGAGGATGAAGCTCAGCATCATCCCTCAGGAACCCACTTTGTTCAGAGGCAGTGTTAGGACTAACATGGACCCTCTTGGCCTTTACTCTGACCATGACATTTGGATGGTAATATGTACAATAGTGCTCATTTTTGGTTTTCAATCTTCATAATATGTCTCCCAATTAGATCATCCTTTTCATAGATGTGGCGAACCAACCCTCGATCATTTCATAATTTGTAGGCTCTGGAAAAATGTCAGCTCAAGGCCACAATTAGCAGCCTTCCGAATCAGCTGGATTCTTCTGGTGAGCATCATGTGTCACATTACATGTCAAAATCTAGTCGCAGATTGGAAGTCACTAAAATCCTACTAAGATCCGACACTAATAGCTTGTAGCTATGCATGTATCAATATCGCGTACCTTCAATCAAAATGATTCTGACTCTTTTTTATGCTAATGGGAATGTGAACGACTTTGTTCAAAATTCAAACAGTGAGTGATGAAGGAGAGAATTGGAGTGCTGGGCAGAGGCAGCTATTTTGCTTGGGAAGAGTTCTATTGAGGAGGAACAGAGTCCTAGTTCTTGATGAAGCCACTGCTTCGATTGATTCAGCAACTGATGCTGTTCTTCAGAGGATAATCAGGCAAGAGTTCTCAGATTGCACTGTGATCACTGTGGCTCACAGAGTCCCCACTGTCATAGATAGTGACATGGTCATGGTCCTCTCTTATGGTAAGTTTCTAACCATCCTCTACATTTACAGTTTCTCTCAGGATACAATTACGATTCCATTGTCTCTTTGTAGTTTACGAAAAATCTTTAAGAGTTAAAAAAATCTGCCTCGTTGTAACTTGCGAAGGGAAGTTTAATGCTGCATGGATTGGGATCGCAGAAAACACATTCAAAGATCAGACCATGTTACGCCAATGATTTTCCAGTTATCCATGAATCAATTAAGCAAAAATTACCACTGGCCGCGGTGGCTCCGCTGGATAAGGCCATGCTGATCCTCAGCCTAGAGGTGAAAGGTTCAAAACCTAGGGGAGGCGCTAGGTGTATTAAGTGTGACTCAGGGTTGGTGGGTTATTCTGCTTAAGTGTCACCTGGGGGTTTATGGTGTAGGCGTCGTTTGGTTCCGATTCTCCAAAGACAAAAAAAAAAAAAAAAAAAAAAAGCAAAAATTGCAATTGAAAATATTACTTCGATAATAAGTCCTGAAAGGAGTCTTTTTATAGTTTACTCGACTAGGTATAATAAAATGACTTTTATCTGACACATTGGCTGTGTGGATAAAAATCATTACGCAGGCAAGATTTAATTTTTAATTGTTGTTACTATATGAATTTTCATTTCATGATTGTTTGTACAAAGTAAAAATATCTTGCCCTGGTGTTTTTTGCTTGTGTTTTTTTAGGAAATCTGGTGGAGTATGAGGAGCCCACAAGGTTGATGGAGACCAACTCCTACTTCTCCAAGCTGGTAGCTGAATACTGGTCAAGTTGCAGGAGAAGTTCCAGCCACAGTTTTGGCAAATATCACTGCTAAGGCACTCTTATTTATTATCAATTAGATAATTAATATTCCCATGTGCCTTTAATGTAATATCTTTATGATAAAGTGCATCGCAATGTTAGTCGATGGTATTATACAATAATAAGAAATGAGATGATGGAATCAAAAGCTAAGTTACAAGGAATTGAGCTACCGTACATTATGTGTCTGATATTGTGCATGCAAGTTGTATTTAGTATATAAAGATTATTCTACAAAAGTTGATACATAAAATCATATGAAAAACTCTAGAGTTAGGTGTTAAAATAATCCGAACACATTCACTCTACCGTTGTCTGCTATGAACTCACACATTGTGCATAGCGGTGTGCATGGTTTGAGTGGGCAATTCCCACCTTAGAATTGGGAACTATCCACTAAGGACTGGTTCCGAAAAATTGGAACCAAACCACCCGTTGATTATATGGATTCACCTGAGTCTGGTTCTTGGATGGATCCATGGAACTGGTCTCACCAAACATCAACCAAATATTGTCATTCTTTTTACTATAAAGTCTATGCAACCAGAAAGTTTCTGGTTTGAACATAATACATGCTGACTTCATTTAGGAATTCCATCAAGTAGAGGGCATGCATCTCAATTCGATAATCCAAATGCAAGAGAATATTACCGATTCACAACAATCACTTGATAACATCATCAACAGAGAGTAATGTACACCTACTTCATTCAAAACACATTCTTAACTACACCATGATCATTTTTGACAATTAATATTGCCCACCTCAGGATCAATGCCACCACTCACAAGCCACCGCGCATATACAACCAGAGCGAAGATATCCGAAGAATCCATCTGCTCCTTCACTGCAACTTGCTGCAAAGTGATAAGTGTTGTATGAAGGTAAATCACAATTCAAGATGACAAATCAATGAAAACTAATGACAATGTCTTAATCACGGCAATACTAGCAGTCTTACTTCATCCTCGTCGTCGTCATCATGAGTGCTAAAAGAAGGCCTAGATGCCTCTCCAAGCTCATCGTTCTTCGCGAATCTTCCCCTCACCCAAGGATGACTATTTGCTAGAGTTTTGCGACAAGCATACTGCATATAAATAGTACGATTGATGAGTTATTTGCCAAGGTAAAGACGCTGATTATATTGATATGAGAGAGAGAGAGAGAGAGAGAGAGAGAGAGAGAGACCTTGATTTATTGCTAACGTTCCTTTCATTCCTTTTCTTCATGTACCGATGGATCTTCTCTTTCCTTTCCTCAATGGAGAGCTTCCCCACTTTATATGATTAGTCCTCAAAGCTTGAAACCTCTGTCGCTAATGGTGAAG
This sequence comes from Eucalyptus cladocalyx, assembly GCA_017140615.1. Classification (NCBI taxonomy): domain Eukaryota; kingdom Viridiplantae; phylum Streptophyta; class Magnoliopsida; order Myrtales; family Myrtaceae; genus Eucalyptus; species Eucalyptus cladocalyx. The sequence goes on from CM029518.1 coordinate 17,924,883, forward strand.
AAGAGCCTGCCAGGCCATTAAGTAGCTTTTGACTTTCAATATTAAGTGCCTTCATTGCCAAAAAGAAAACTTTCTTTCGGGCCGCAAAATAAGCCCTAAATTTCAAATTTAGTGATTTTGAATTTTCATTTTTTAATATTTAAAATTAATATATTATTATAATATTGGTCCAGTTCGATCTCGGTGGGTAGATTCACCCATGGAACTAGGAACATCCATTTGTTTCCATAAATTGGAATTGAGAACCGAACCGGTTCTCTTAAGAACCACTTGTTCAAAGCCGGTCCAATCTAGTTCTAAGCGATTTGGGCGATTTCTAATTCCTTAACAAACCCCTAATTGTGCCAAACTAAATATTGCAAAAATACTATAGTGTACATGATAAGAGAAAAGTACAAAAAAAAGTTTTAAACCTATTGCATTAATATTGATTCAATCCTAAACTTTTCAATTTGATCAATTTAGTCTTAAATATTTTCCCATTGATACCAATTCAGTCCATTGGCAAATTTAGTTCGGAAATCGCTAATGTGGACGCTAGCCATCCTACATGGCACAACTAGCGTTGATGTGGACCTTTTAAAATAATTTTTTTTTCTTAATTTTTTTTTTCATGTTCTTCTTCCTTTGCTTTGTGGCTGGTATCGGCCATGGTTGCCACAACTGAGGGTTGGCAAGTTTATTGTAGCCGTGAGGGCAATCCTCACCTATGGCTAGCGAGGGCCACAACACCCTTGCCGATCCTTAGCTATGGCCAGTTGCCTTCCATGGCTGGTATGAGCCACAGGGCAAAGGAGAAATAACAAGAAAAAAAAAAAAAAAAAGGAAAAAAATTAAAAAGAATTAAAAATTGAAAAAAAATATTTAAAATATTTAAAAATGTCAACATTAGCACCGTCCGTGCCACCTAGGACGCCCAGCATCCACATCAGCGATTTCCAATCGAAATCGGCTGGGTGGACTGAATTGGTATTAATTGAAAAATGTTTAGGATTAAATTGGTCTAAATTGAAAAGTTTATGATTGAATTGATACCAATACAATGGGTTTATGATTTTTTTGATACTTTTCCCTACACAATAATCTTTCATAGTCACCATTGCCTGCGGTGGCCCAGTTGGATAAGGCTCCCATGATCCTTTGCAAGGAGGAGAGGAGTTTGAATCCCGCTAGCCGCACGGGATCTTAAGTGCGACGTCGGGGTGGTGGGTCCTCCGCTAGCGTCGCCCCAGGGTTTGCCCGCCGGCTTTCGGCTTACGGGGTTCCCTGGGTCATTAAAAAAAAAAAAAAACTTTCATAGTCTTAATTTTCACGGTTAAATCTAAAATTGCAAATACAAGGCAAAAAAAAAAAAAACAGCTCAAGAAAGCCAATCACACTAATGCTCTCTTACGGAAGTTTAGAACATCCTCATTGAATGAATTCCTGTAAAATGATCTATTGTCTTCTTCATAGAAGAAATAAGCCAGTCACAAATATCACATTGCAATTTATGGGAGCAATAATTTTATTTTTATTTTTATGGGGAGCAATAAAAATGTAAAACGTGCTCATACAAATTGAAATTTTCACATCTCAAAAGTCATATGGTCGGCAATATCACTCAATTCAATCAACTTTAAAAGTTAGAAGGATGTACAATGGTTTATCGAAATCATTAGAGTCCCCATCTTCGAAATATTAATGAGAAGATGACATGTCTAGTTATGTTACAATTGTGGAGGCAACCCTTCGGCAATAACTTGTAATTATAAATAAAATATTATATATGTATATGTATATGTATATGTATATACTGTATACAATACACACAAACATATATATAAAGTACTAGCATACCCAAGCGCTGCACGGACGTGATTTTTTCATTTGTTTAAAATGGGAATATGTATTTTATTATACAATGTTCCTTAAATTGTATCACATCTCATATAAATATTGCTATTTTGAATATAATAAAGGTAAAAATTTGGAGTCATATGGGACTAGATAACAGTCAGAAAATTCCTAATTATCGCTGGTATATCACATTGTAAGGATATTTCACATTGTAGTATTGAGAGAAAATAATGAAAAGAATTACCTTGCTGTATTTGTGTCTAATTATTTCGTTATTGCTATTTTCGACCGTCCATTGCTTGCTGGAAGGTGAATTGGAAATGATAGAAAAATCGTGCACCACTTATTTGATTGAGAAGTTTAGTAATTGCCACAAATAAGATACTTAGAGATTGATTTGTCTGCCTTAAAAACCTATCTGTTCGCCTTCTTTGAAATTATTTGCTTAAAAGAATCATATAACCCATGAGAAAACCATTATTAAGTAGGCAAATTTATGGATTAGAAGTATACTCATCATTACATGGGGCATGAGCAGATCAAATGTTTTTGTTTATTTTAAATGAGAAGAAAAAATACATTTTTTAGAATTTTGAATAAGGGTACTTTATATCTGGCCAAGCACATTGAAATGCATCCAAACTTTTTTCCTTTTTTGGGAAAGGCATAAAGAGAGAAATCATAATTTCCGTTATTGTAAGACCTGTCAAAATTATTCTAGTCTCTACAGGCCCAATTAGATTTTTTTTTTGACGGTAAAAGAGCGACATATATTAATGATAGTAATCCGTACATCCAGCTGCAAGAGCATCCGCACATAACAAGTTCAATAGAGGAAAGGGCGGATGAAGAGAGGATATGCTAATCGTAGGATTTCTACTATGGGCTTACAGGCCCAGTCAGCAACCGTGTTAGCCTCCCTAGGGCAAAACCCTAGCGAAAGATTGGGGAAGAGAGAGAACAGAAAGGCCCCCTCTGAGAAGAGAGCACGATCCGGCCATGGTGGCTGTGCTCGTCGATTTAGTGCTTCCACCAGGGAGAGGTTGTCAGAATCAACAACAAGTGATGCGTTTTGGAGCCCCGATCGAGAAGATGTCGAAGCGTTAAAGATAGGGCACGGATCTCCACACGGAGGCGGAGGAAGCTTCAACCCTTCGAGAAAATATCGGTAAGTCTGCCTTGGTGATCCCTACAAATACTAGCGATACTGCCGTGATTATTGCCTTGGTGATGAGATCCGTCAATGTTAATCTTCAGTGTACTAGGATTTGGGGGACGCCGGAGATGACCCATTTGAATGACTGAGGGCTTCTGGTGTGCAGTGGATGGCGAAGACAGTCGATCTACTTGGGTATTAGTGAAAGCTGCTTCCACAACAATGGTCGGATTAGGAAATTTACCTCGGAAGAGGAAGCCGTTTCGAGCCTTCCAGATCTGCCACAGTACATTAGCTATCAACGCGAGTCGAGGTAGGCGGTTCCCATTGCCAATCGTGGATACAATCCATGAGTCCAGCCTCTGTATATTGGTAGGATCAATTGATATGCCAATCTGAGAGTGCGACCATACCTGTTTAGTCCACGAACATAGTAAAAACAAATGTTCTGAAGTTTCAGGAATCTGTTTTTTATAGATTGGGCAACACGGACTATCTATGATGTGCCTTCTATGCGGGTTGTATCTCGTTGCTATGGAGTCATTACAAATGGACCCGAGGAGGAATATCACGGATTTTAGGAGCTGCGAGGCATCTTCCAAAGATTTCGCCAAAACCGGTAGGAGTTACGTATGAAGTAGAAGCACCATCTGTTAATCCACTGGTGTTAGTCTGAGTGATTGCATGGTATGCCGACTTTACAGTATACGTACCCTGAGTTGTAGCTGTCCATATGAGTGCATCTTTGGTAAAATTTGGTTGAATCTGAATGGCTGTGATTTCTTGAATTATTGGCAAGTCGGAGAATCTATGCATTAAGTCTGTTTTCCATGAACCAGTAGATTGATCAATAAGATCAGCTACTAGGAGGGGTTCTGCTTGGGCCTTTGGTCCACTTAGAATACCCATGGGTAGCCATCTATCTCCTCTGATACTGATGCATTTGCCATCCCTAACTGACCAACGGATGTTGGGTAAGATAGCTGCTCGTCCACTCAAGAGGCTCTGCCAGCCCCATGATGGGCGGGAACCCTTGACAGCTTTAATAAAGGTGGATGAATGAAAATATAATCCTTTAAAGAACTTAGCCCATAATGAGAATGGTTGATGAATAAGACGCCACGCTTGCTTACCAAGCATGGCTTCATTGAAACTGATAAACTTTCTGAAACCCAAACCCCCTTCCTCCTTTCGGTGCTGTAGTCTTTCCCAACATTGCCAATGAATTCCAGCTTTGCTTGTGTCATTGTTCCACCAAAATTTAGCCATACGCTGTTCTATAATTTTACATAAAGACCTAGGAATCTTAAAAACAGACATGGCATATTGGGGAATAGATTGAATCACGATTTTTAGCAGAACTTCCTTCCCTCCCTTAGATATAAGCTTCTCCTTCCACCCCTCTAATTTCAATTGAACTCTAGTCAGAATCCAAGAAAACATATCCCTCTTAGATCTGCCCCAATCAGTAGGTATCCCTAGGTATTTACCACATCGCTGCAAAATAGGAACCCTTAATTCACTTGCCAAATTCTCTTGAAGTGACATAGGACAAGATGGACTGAAGAAAATTCCAGATTTGTTTCGGTTAATAGCTTGTCCAGTGGCCAAACAATACTGATTTAGGATGTTAGATAGATTCTGGCACTCCATCAAGGTACTATTGAGGAAAAACACAGCGTCATTAGCGAAGAACAAATGAGATAAAGTGGGACACCACTGATTCAATTTGATACATTTGAGTAATCTCGTATCGATAGCATTCCGAATGAGAAGTGATAGGAGGTTAACAATGAGAATGAATAAGTAAGGGGATAAAGGATCACCCTGCCGAAGCCCTCTGGTAGGATGAAAGCTCTGAAGATAATCACCATTCATTTTAACACACAAAGTTGTAGTTGAGATGCATTGCATGATTAGCTGTACCCAATGAGACTGAAAGCCTAGACAAAGTAGGTAATCTTGAAGAAAATCCCATTCGATGCGATCATAGGCCTTCTGCATATCAACTTTGAGCACAACTTGAAAATGACTCTTTCTTTTCCTAGTTTTAAGTTGGTGAATCACTTCCTGAACCATAAGAACATTATCTTGTATCTGTCTTCCAGCAACAAACGCACTCTGTTCCTCAGAAATTAATGCAAGCAGTAAAGGTTTTAACCTGTTAGCAAGTACTTTAGAGAAAATTTTATAAGCATAGTTGCACAAGCTAATAGGTCTATATTGGTCCAAGCACTCTGGGTTTGGGGTTTTGGGGATCAACGTTATAGCAGTTCGATTTAAAGCCACCGGTAAGGATCTAGAACTGAAAAAAATTTGCACTGCTCAATAGATATCTTCCTTAATTACCTCCCAATGAGATTGATAGAATATACCAGTCAAACCATGGGGCCTGGGGCTTTTGAAGCACCTAATTGAAAGGTGGCCTCTTTAACTTCTTCCATTGTTACCTGTGCTAGAAGCATGTTGTTCATTTCTGTGGTAACCATCTGTGGACATTGTTGTAGAATTTGTTCATAACATATGGGGCCGGAGGTTGTATAGAGGAGTGAAAAATAATCTGTGGTCATTTGTTGTAGCTGGTCAGGGTCCTGAATCTAGTGTTGATGATTATCTCGCAAGATTGAAATATGATTACGTTGTCGTCTTTGGAGAGTCGTGGCATGAAAGAATCTAGTATTACGGTCACCCCACCTTAACCAATTTATCCGAGAGCGCATTGCCCAATATTGCTCTTCCCTACGCCATGCTTTGTGAAGTTACTGTTTTTAAATGTTGTTCTTTGTGCTTGATTTAGAGATGTAGGATCTTGATTAGTCAGCATTTCTAACTGGTGCTCCAACTGTGTTGCCTATTGCCTGTTGTGAGAAAACCTCGTGCGACTCCAAATGGACAAATCAATAGCAATTGCACGTAGTTTTACTGAGAGCGGGGAATCCTTTCTTGAACTGGATTGCCAAGAGGTTTGAATGGCCGCGCGACAATCAGGATCCTGATTCCAGAAGACTTCAAAGGTGAAATGTCTTTTTCTTCGAACCATGCGAGGTTGTGTATTTAAAACCCGGTGGACTATGGTCGAACCGATTGCGGGGAGTGCAAGCACTGAGCATTTGGAAACAAAACGCGCGATCGACATTACACACAACTCTATCAAGACGTTCCTTTACCAAGGCATCCCCCTCTCGATTATTAGACCGGTGAAAGCGCAACCATGAGAAGGAAGAACCGATGGCCGCAATCATTAAGAACCTCTTGAAAAGAAGTTATGCGGTAAGAGTCGATGGAGGTCGAGCTCCCATTTTCTCCCGGCGATGAAGAATTTCATTGAAATCACCAAGGCATACCCAAGGTAACGCATTGGATCTGCTATATTGTCTCAATGTACGCAAATATACTGACGATCTTGAAAAACTGCAGGAGCATGAAGACAAGTAATCCGCATTGACCTTCCTTCCGAAATGTCTTGGCTGATGAAATCAAAAAAATGCTGAGTGGAGGTAAAATCAGTCAACTGAAAGCCATCACTCCAAAAAAGAGCCAAGCCACCCGCAGAGCCAATAGGGTTGAAAACTCGAAGATGCAAAAAACGCAAGGTACGTTTCAAACGAAATAAAACATCATCACCATTCTTTGTTTCCATAAAAAACAACAAGTCAGGCTTTTCTTTTGCCATTAGGGCTTTTAAAGCTTGAACTGTCAGGGGATTGCCCAAACCACGACGGTTCCAAGCTGATGATTTTCATCTCTGCACAGGTGGCTGTTGTGGGCCAGCCACCGACGCCCTTATGTTGTCTTCAGTCGCCATTACAATTGGTGTATCCAATAAGAGTGAATCATCAAAACCTCCTAGGTGCCCTGCAGGTATATCATATGGAGTATAATGTCTAGGTTTCTTTGCAGGGCCTATTTTAATACTCTGATGAGCACTTTTGCCTTTCTGTGCCTGGGGAGGCGAGGTCTGCATCTGCACCCCTTTAAGCTTGTCCTCCGTTGGAATTAAGGCAGTAGTAATATTATGATGTGTTGGGGTAGCAGAGTTCAATATTGCAGAACAGCCCTTTGAGATAGAGGATTTCATTTGCTGCGCAGGAAAAGGTGCTTGGGGAGAGGTGGTGGTAAAAGAGGGAGAGGTTGAGCATTGGAAGGAGGTGTCTCAGGTACTGATTCCTCCCTTTCCTCCTCCCCAGATGAATTTCCATAATAAACTTTCCAGTATGGGCTATATTGCTGAACTTCGGCTTTTAACGAGGGACCATAAGGTGTTTTCTCAGAGTCTGTGATCATAGTTTCCTCAAAAGGTATAGACGGACAAGCATCAGTGTAATGACCCAATCGACCACATGAGTAACAGTAGTGAGGTAACCTTTCGTACTGGAAATCCAGCCAGAGAGTTTGGTTATTGTATTTAATGAGTCGACCGACCTTCAATGGTTCAGATAAAGGCAGCTCGATCCGTGCTCGACCTGATCTCAGAGTTGAACCAGGTACAAAATCTGATTTTATTTGTAAAACAGGGCCAACTATACTTACTGCCTTACGAATCATATCATCTGTACAGCATTCAAGAGGCAGCCCAATGACCTGAACCCAGAACGCACAGGTGGAAAAATCATAACAGTGCAGAGGTGTGTTGGCTACCCAAGGTTTGAAATTAATTAGATGTCCCGAAAATTGCCAAGGTCCAGTTTCTAGGATTCTTTGTTTTTCAGCTTGAGACCGGAATTTTGCTAGATAAATGCCCTCTTCTCGCTGCAGAATATCAACCTTCTCGGACTTCCATGCCCTCTTCAATACTGATTGGAAAGCTTGGAAGTTAAGTTAAAGGAAGGATTCGAAGAAATCTTACCGATTAAAGTCAACTTGCATTCCTCGACTGCTTCAGGTGGGGGTTGAACATGCCATTCATCAATTTCTTTTTCTGAGCATAAACGTCCCAATTTTTGACAGAGTGCTGCAATTCGAGATGTGCCTATATCATCGTCGCTAGCCATTAGCAGAGAGGGAGTGTCTCCCGATAAGATGAAGACAGAGACTAAGAAAAGGTGGACATGCAGATGGAGCTGGAACCCAGGAAGAAAAACCCAAAATCATCAAGCCATTGCGAGAGAGGGTGAGTTGCCTTAGAAGAAAATGCCGTATACAGAGAAAATGTGGACATGCAGGAAGAGAAACCCAGATGATGAAAGAACGAAACACAGGAAGGATGAGTTAAGTGGAGAAAGTATGTGGACGGTGGGTAAGCTGCGGAGAGTATGGATTGGAAGAAGAGAGTAGAGGACGATGACGAATTGCCACTCGCATTGTGACGGCGAGGTGATAATCATCTGATGAAGAAAACAGAGTTAAACGTAGAAGAAGAACTCTATCCAGTGATAGAGAGAAAACTCGACAAGACGAGAGGATTTTTTAGTTGCTGTTGCTTTGTTAGACAAATGTCTGCAACGCATGGGATGCTGTGGCGATCCGACTTTTGCGATTACAGGCCCAATTAGATTGGTTTCTGTAATTTTTACGCAATACAATGTCTTTTCGGGCCCATTTGACTATGGTGTGCAATTGAACGGGAAAATGTTGTCAGTGCTGAGCATTGATGATTAGAAATTATGTCAAAATCAGATACTCGCTACCGTTTGGTGAAATAGGACGAAGGTTTGGATTTTCTTTAAACGCTTGTTTTAGTTGTAGACAATACTAGCTCACGTAATTATTTTATACTGACTTTCAGATGAAGAGTGCACGTAAAAGTTAATCGATACAAGGAGGACGATATACCCTTTTGCTTTTCGCGAAGAAAGGAAACTATTGAACTAACGTATGTTCGAGGGCAAATGAAAAGCATGACTACGATCTTTATTGCATCAAATGGAAAGATGGGTTTGGTTAGCTGGCAACCAATATTGAGTCAGCTATATATCCTAGAAGGTCGTCTTATGATTAGGCGCAATGGTGTGTTCTTAGGTGAGAGATTTCAACCTACAGCATCTATGTTTAGACCACTGAGGATAACAAGGCGAGAACTATTCGAGCAATTCTTGTCTATTAAAGTTACTTGTTCAATTATAGTGACACGATAACGAGTTTGATGATCCATGAAACACCTATCTTATAAACACAATTTGACGGTAGAATAGTACAGTAAGTCTCATGTGATTAATTTGTGTCTATGCTTGAAAGTGGCAATCAAACGAAAAGAATGTGGAGGTCACCACTAGCTGAAGTGTGAAGTCCCTCTTCAACTTATGCCCATAGGGAGAGCTCAAATGAGTGGAAGTTAGGTGGATGAACTTGAAGGCCAATCCAGGGCCAATTTGAACTAATAGTGGCCGCCAATTTCAGGAGAGTGGAGAACATCGAACCATGTCCAAAAGCTGTAATTCTCCAATTCACAGAAAGCCTGATGATTTTCTCCTTTGGGATTTTCCCAGGAGCATAGGAATTTTAGTGGAGAATGACATTTCTAGGACAAAACTGCCTCTTTCTCAAGATGTTTATTGTTTTTGGTCCTACAGCGAATGAGGTGATCATGACCCATAATCGCCACCTTGCTACTCATGGTTGCAAGAAATGGGATTGAATTATTTTTCAGTCAGTCAAAACAAACGTTCAAATAGTAGCCATTGTTCTAGAACCCAAAAGAAAAAAAAAAAAAAGCGGCCACTGTTCATACCCCAAAGAGTAGTGGCTATTGCTTTCCTAAAAATGGGGAAAAAATACAAATAATTTGCAAAAAAGGAAGGGACAAGAAGCAATAATCATTAAATTTCATGGCTTCATTGTGCTAGGAAGTGTTTTTCTTTTTCTTTTTGTAGCGACAATGTTTGCATATACAGTGTTCGATAAGCGAGCTATGCATGTAGGAGAGTTAGCATATACCCTTTTTTTTAAAAAAAAAAACTCCTTAGATTTCATCATTACCTAATAAAAATGCTTCTAATGGTTAGGGACTTCACCCTGTCTTGCGGAAAGAAAACAGACATATATTATTTTCCTTTTTCTCTTATTGGTGCTAGCTAATGGTAGAAATATATTTATGAACAACTTGTAGAAATTTTTTTCAGAAATGTTGTGGCAATAACGAAGCAGGAATCTTCGGATGGGGTCAACAGCGTAAGGACAAAAGAAGTTGTCCCTATTAATAATGTTGGGGCGTCATGCAAGCCCCAGAGCCAAGAAGAGTCGTGTTCAAATGAAGCTCGAATTGACAGTCATTTGGGCCGTCGTTTTATTTAATTACTGGCCACATAATTGAATAGCTTAGCTTGGGGTTTTCGTCCCAAGAATGATAATGATATAAAAGGCAAGTCCCTGTTTGTCCTTTTTCTAATGACAGCCAACAAATACAAAATGGTCCCAAAAAAATATTGATTGGTCATGACGTCGCGTATTTGGTAGGATTGGCGATTCATGGGCACATGTTGAACTCCAATTTTGAGTATGTGTAGCTAGGAAAACAATGTATCTTTGTCTTGCTCTCATTTTTATTTAAAATATGCTTCGACAAAAATATTATATTATGCCAACTTGTTGAAATTCGGCGGCTCGTAATCTTTAATTTCGCTTGACAAACCAAAATAAATTAGAATAAAAAACTAACGAACGTGAAGCGTTTAACAAAGAATTTTATTGGGCATTGAATCATTTTAAAGAAGAACCTGAAGCTCACGAGGCTTTTAATGATGGAAGTATCAAACAGGCAATCATTGTTGCTAGTAAGTTCATATTCCTTGAGATTGAGAACCTTAATAGAGGAAAAATCGACGAGTGAATTACATCGAGAAGTTCTGCAGAAAATGGAAAATCATAAAATGGTTTATTTACTGCCTTGTAGAGTTGATTTTGTATTTTTCACTGATTTATTTTGAGCATGTAGAGCGTTAGTCGTTTCCCTACATTTTAAAGTAGACTAAATCCTTATTAGAAGAAAAAAAAAAAAAAAAAGGCCAATAAGAACATCCTAATGAGACAAAAATAGGCCAGGATCCTAACTCCAATTTTTAAATTCACCTTAAGGGTAGCACGCTTCGATGGTACCACCAATCATGGTTGGAGGACATAAATTGGATTAAGTTGCCAGAAATCAAATTCAATTTGGGAACTATAAGGTGGAGTGGAACTTTACAATCATCATCATAGGCCCACTGTCATTATCTAAACAGAGAAAACTGATGCATTTCCCTATAATTATGTCGACCATGGGTGTCGTATGTAATCCAGACTCTTTGATCAAACGGAAAAAGGATATTTACCTGGACTCTCCTAATCTGGCCCTTTGTCACTTGAAGTTTTATAGTTCAGTCTAGCAATCAACGGGATTGGTGTCGTGTGTAAATTTAAGAAGATAGCAACTTATACAAATTTAAGGAAAATTGTTCACTATAAATTGCCAATGTTACTGTAAATTATGCAAAATTACGACATATGAGGACAGTTATTTACTGCTAGTGCCTTTAAGTTTATAAACCGTGAATGAATGTTACAATCATAGGGGTAAATTCAGGTCGACTCCAATTTTACACAAGAAGTTATGGATGCATGAATGTGCAGCCTTATGAGACTTTGGGGTGTATTATTGCATGCGAAGAACAGTATTTACTAACTCCTCAATTAGAAAAATATAATTTACTCAACATGAACCTATTGATTAGATTTCCTCTAGAATGCGTATGTTATATACATTATATAATTTATTCACACTCATGCACTTGGCTAGAACCATAGTGCCAAAAGACAATTCCAATGGCTTGGGCAAAGTCTACCGAATCTATGCTTAGAACCAAGGAAAATCATATTAGTCGCGACAAGTATACTATCCTTTAGTAGGCGAATCTCACATTCAAACCCTTCAGGAACTGCCTTTTAGCTGCAGACTACCCACAAATTTAGTTCAGAGTATAGAGACGCTCAAGAATGTTAGAATGGTAACATTTTTAACTAGGTGAACTATATTTTTTAAAGAACCCTACCAGGCTGGAGAAGATGAGGTGTCTTAGAGAGACATGAGAGATTTTTTAAAAGCACACACTTTACTTCAAAAGATTGACAAAAACATTACATCATTTTTACCTTATATAGGCTCCAAGAGGTCATATAAAACAAAGACCATGCTCTCGGGTCTTGATACAAACACAAGTTCTGAGAATCCTGGTTGGGAATTAATTTAGGTGATATGAATAGTAACTACAAACAATGATTTCTCTAGTCTATTGCTACAGTACTGCTACAGTGACCTATACTATAGTAATCTTGTTATAGGTCTATATCCCATCTTGGGAGTTGTAGTCATAGTCTAAACTATCCGAATCGTGATGCGCAAGTTGCTCTTCCATGTGGCGTAGTTCAAGACCAATGTTAGGAGCACGAGGACTATTTGGGCTGTGAGCAAATTCTCTTTGTGAGATCAAGGTTTCCTATATAACTAGACCGCTAGAAAAGGAACCTTCTTCACAAGTCTTGGAGGGTCCTAGAGTGTTAGTATTTATTCTTTCAATTATGATTGGCTGAGGCCAATTGGATGTTTGGATATAATGAGAGATGGTATTTGAGTCTAACCCAAGAGATAGGGATAAAGGTCCTTGATTATAGGGGTCTTGAGAGAAAGGTCCTCGCTTCCTAATTGGGCATAGGATTCTTAAGAGGATTATGCAAGATGGTCTGTGTCTGTCATTTATTGCTCTTGTGATTGAGGTGTCCTTGCTCGATTATGTGCTTTATTGAATTCTTCAAGTGCTTGTTTGGCTACAGGTGCAAGTCCATAGTGATCCAATGGGACAGGTCTTGAGTTATCTCATGCTTTTTCAAGAATGGTCTAATTTTCTTGGCATAGGATTCTCTGGAGTTCCCAACGCAATCGAGAAATGATTTATAAACATGAGCTTCCTAAGAATGTGGCTAAGGTTTGTAAATTGTAGTTCCTACTCTGGCTGGAGCACTAGATAGAGTACTATTATTGTGCACAAAAGTCCATGGTCGTTAGAGAAACACAATGGTGTTTCTGGCTTTGCTTGGGCAGTTCTCAATTCCTCTAGAAAGAGGTGCTTCTAGTAAGCAAGAGGATAAAACCATTTGAGTACAGTCAGGGGGTTTCTATCATTTTCATTTTCATTGTTGTTCTTGAATGTAATTAGCTTGGTTAGCTTGAAAAATGAATTTTCTTATGGGAAACTCAATAGTTATTAAATACTTATTGGTTAAGTACCACAACAACTATCGAAGTTTTTCAAGAAAATCATATTCCTTCCGAATTAGTGGATGTATAAATGGATACCTGGGTTTAATTTGAAATGATGAAAAATTGAGCCTCCATGATATTTGAAGAGATTTGTATGAGATTATCAAGATTTTAAGTGAGGTGGTTGTTCTAGATTTTCTCAATGATCTCCTAAGGGTATTCTAGACTTGGCCATTCCTGCATCCTTTCAATCTTGTATATTTTCTTGCGGGGGAAAAATGCCTTAGAATGTACATGTTGATCTATACCGGTGCCTTTGATTTGAAGAGAAAATCATCAAGTATATTTTTCTTTCCTACAATGTGTTTGGCTTCAAAAGAATATTTGGAAAATCATTTAGCCCATCGAGATAGCTGGGAATAAGGAATCTGCTTGTACTTAAACTTGGTCATTTGAGGAAAAGATACCATATTCAATTCTATTGGAAAATGATGGCCAATAAGATGGAATTTAAACTTTTTTTATTTCACTCTTGACTCCCTGTCTTTTTTTGAAAGTAGAATGATAGTACATTTTAGCTTGCGAGAACTTTCCACTTTTGTAAGTGTAAAGATGTCGCTTACCATTGATTTCTTCAAATAGTATGGCTACTTAGTATTCATCACTGGTATCAATATGAAGTATAAGGGAAATCTCTTATGATATTTTGAAGATAACAAAATAAATTAAAGGCTACTACCGTGTTTAATGGTTGAGTAATAGACTATGTAGATGATAGAACGTGTAAATGATATTGTCGAAGTTTATATTTGAAAGAACCATAAGATAGACTCAATGTTGAAGTTGAACTAATTTAAATTGTGTCCAAATTTAAGGTTACATATGTTTAGAAGCAAAATATGTTTAGACTTACGTACAGATTGTAAAGTCTACTTCAAACGGAAGATACTCAGACTTTATTTCCGACAGAACACACTCAGACTTTACATACAAAACGAGACACAAGTTCAAAACGTGACAAGGTCCAAAACGAGTCACAAGTTCAAAACGTAACAAATTCAAAACGAAGCATGTTCAAAACGAGACAACTTGATAGAACGTAACACAAACCCCAACGTATAATGGCTAGTGATTTGGTATGAATTATACATCAAGATAAATTTGATTGACTCAATCTAATTGACTGACAATTGGATTTTGAAGACAATAACTTTCTAAACAAAGAAGCTCTACTTATGGAAATCAAGATTCTGTTTGTATGGATGATCAAAATCAACTTGGAATTATATTTTTATCACTCAACGACTATTAAATCTTATTGATATAGATCTGTCCAATGGGTAAATTGGAAGATGATCATCTAGATACTATCCAACGGCTAGTTTAGAAGTGAAGAAGTATTTAAGAAGACCAAAGACTGAGGAGCAAGCAAGGACGGAGCGTAAAATCTAAAATTTGAAAGTTTTAGTGAACTTCGATCATATACTTGTATTTTATAAGCTTAAACGTTTGTGATCGTTAGAGAAATACAAAAAAAGTGACTTAGTGAGATAGTGTGATTTATCACTAAGTGTTGGCCCACAAAGTTGTAATCTCTTATTGATCATATAATGGAATTCAGCTAGAAGGCTACTAGTGTGGGAGAGTGGACGTAGGCTTAATCTAAGCTGAACCACTATAAAGCTTACGTGCAATTTTCTCCTCCCTACTCTTATTATTTAAGTCTATTGCATACTTACAAGTTATTTCAGAAATTTGTTTCATCGTATAGTATATTCTGAACATCTATCAGAAGTCCGGTGGCTTGTTTGTCGGACTTTGATCTTATTCAAACTTTGCTTGCAACTTGTTTTATTCCACATTTATTTGTCAATACTTTTTTTAAACACCTATTTACCGCCTCGAGGTGTTCATACTAGCATCATCAATTGGTATCAGAGCCAAGTGCTCGTTTTATTAAAGTGTTTTTACTTCTGAACTAAATATCTTCTATGACTAGTATCTTGGCTCTAGGGGTTGGTTGAAGGGCAAAGCAACACCGGGCCACCCTATTTTGATGGAAATAAATACAATGTTTGGAAAAACAAAATGAAGGCATTCCTAAGATCTAGAGATCTTTTGCAATGGGATGTTGTGAAAAAATGAATCAATCCCGTTGTTGCGTTTACATCAAATAAGAATGACAAAGACAAAGAGACCAAACCCCCTGCTCTTATGCCTCGAATTGAGATGTACAAAAGAGAAGATCTTAATGCAAGAGCCATTTATTCTTTATATTGCGCCTTATTTCTTACTGAGTATAATAGAATCTCTTCATATGAAATAATTAAAGAAGTTTGTGATAGACTTTATGTTACTTATGAAGGGAATGATTGTGTAAAAGAGACAAAAATAAACTTTATGCTTGGAAAATATGAATCCTTCAAGATGAAGCTAGGAGAGTCAATTGGAGATATGTTCAGCCGTTTTACAGAAATTGTAAATGGTTTAACATATCAAGGACAACCAATTTCTGCTTCTATGAAAATTATTAAACTTATGTGAGGTCTTTCAAAAGATTGGAACCATGTTAAGACATCAATCTGAGAGACTTAGAGAATTATGACACTCTTAGTTGATGAACTCATTGGCACCCTTCAATCCTATGAAGTGGAACAAATTATTGATGAAGATCCTGAAGGTAAAAAGTCCATTGCACTTAAATCTAACATTGATTCTGATGATATAGACTCAGAAAATGACATGGACAACAAAGAACTTGCTTTATGATCGAGAAATTAAAAAAACTGAGTAGAAAAGGAAGAAAATTCAATGGAAGAAGACAATACAAGCAGAATGGGCAGAAAAGAAAAATGAAAGAATATGACAAGCAAGGAAATATATGCTTGATGGCACATTTAGACTCAAGCTCAAATTTAGAATTAGAATCAGAATCCGACTTAGATACAGACTCAGAATCTGACAAGAAAAACAAGGTAAGTCAAATTCCTATTAAAGTTTCTAAGTACATAAATGAGCTTTGCTTAAACCTTAAATTTTCTCTTAAAAGAATAATCGAACTAGAAAAGGAGAATTCATGCCTTAGGCAATAGGATCTTTTTCAAAAAGAAAATTTTGAAATTTTGCAAAAAGATTTTCTACAAACAAAAGAAAGTCGAGATTTACTTATCAAAGAAAATGATTCTTTAAAAAAAGAATTTTCGAATATTTCGACAAAATTTTTAAAGGGTTCAAAAAAATTAAAGCGTATCCTTTATTTGCAAATACTTTACTATAATAAGTTAGGACTTGGTTTCAATAAGGAAAGTGATTCTCTAATAGACTTTCCTAAAGTCAACGAGAAACTTAGACAAAGACCTCCTAGACTTGCGTACAAGAAGCATTTTCAAAGGATCTTTACAAAACTCGTTGGTTGAAATGTCCTCAAGTGTTCAAATTGTGGAGACTCCAAACACTTTGAGAATTAATGTCCTAAAGTCTGGAGACCAATTAAGAGAGATTCGATAAAAACAACATACTCTACTAACTCTCATGAACCCAAGAAAATAAGTGGAAAATTGTTTTATGAGATATAATTCATTATGCAAGATATTCTCCCTTAACTACTTTGTTATGATGAGTTTAGAAAGAATATTTGATTATTTATGAAAATTGCATATTTTGCTTTAACGAAATTGAATGATCCAAATTCATGGATACCAAAAAGGAAATGAGTTCACTGGAGGAAATTCTATAGAGGGAGAATGTTTGTGAATTTACGTAAATTTTGGTGCAATCAAAAAAGTATCTCATGCAAAGATTGGGAAATAATCATCTTTTAAATCAATGGTATATTTCAAACATATCCCTTGGGTAAGAGAATATTTTTTTTTTATTATCCCACCTTGCAAATTTCTACTCGATTTTATATAGATTTTAGATGATTGTCTATGAATTGTATAGGATTTATATTGCAAATATCTCTTGTTATAAACATAAGGCATTGCATTTTTTTATTGCTTGATTTGGCATGTGATAGAAATATCTGCTTTCTTTTTGCAAAATGCATTAATAATATGTTTTTGAGATTTATGCTCAAGGAAATCCTTTTTATTCATGAAAGATATTATTTCTTGTTCATGGATGCTCTTGCTATATTTTTAGAAGATATCTTATATCTAGCAAGTTTGATTAGTAAATTAAAGGAAGATGTTACGTGATATTTTTGCAATGATTGTTATATATTATACAAGAATTTGCAAGTAGCAAAATAATCTTTCATATGGATTTTGGAAAGCTCGATCCGAAAATTGTGAGATTCTATATTATTTTCTGGAGGCTAAAAAATTCTCTTCCTTGTTCTCGCAAATTATTGAGCAAGTCCCTAATGTGTCGTATGAAAGGTTGAGTAGTTTTGAATTTAAATATTTGATAATCTTATATATGGTATTCAATTTATTTATTTAAAGAAAGTGTATTATATATTATGTGGATATTACAACAGCTTATTTGTGCAAAAAGTTTGTTAAGTTTATGCAGATTGAATAAATAATTTTTTGACTCGAATTTCAAAAAGCAAATGATCGTTATGGACGTTTTTTTTTTTTTTTTTTTTTTTTTTGATACCTAAGGAATCCCGTCATGGCCGTGACCAGTAGGTAAACCCGCGAAGTGACACTAGCGGAGGACCCACCAACCCAATGTCACACTTCGTTACGGACGTTGTTGTTACAAAGGAAATAATGGAAAAAATATTCTGTTCAACGTGCACAAGCTACAATTAGTGCAATTTGCAAATTTTGTCCTTATGACAGGGGGAGAAAATGAATTCAAAAGAAAGGAAAGACAATTAATTGTGGGGGAGCATTGATCAATTATGAAAAAATATTTTTGAATTAATCATAATCTTTTTATTATGGAAGGGAGGAAAATGTGAATAGAGCTTATTAAGTTCTATAAAATCCGGTTAGTGCATCTTTTATTACTTTTTTTCATTAACAAATCTCTTATTTATATTATTACTTTATTATGACAAAAAGAGTAAGTTAATTTTATAATGCATCTGTGATTTTAATTAGATATTTGTTAATATATACGATCGAAGTGAGCTATATTACATATATTTGATGTTTAACTTACTTTGCAGAAAACTAATTTTTTGGAAATTGTGTTTCATGCAAAATATATATTTTTTTTATCACTTTATATACTCTAAGTGATACCATTTTCATTGTTATCGATTTTTTATTATGACAAAAAAAAGGGAGAGAATATAGATATGCATATGTGTTGATATTATTCATTGCATAAGATTGAGTTGTGATTATATTTCTACATATTATTATGCTCAATCTATTTGCTTTCTTTTGATTCAAATCACATCTTTTGAAAATCTAAAATTTTGATTTATCATTATTTTAGAAAGTATGATTACACATATGCATATTCAAAGATTATTTTGCATCATAAAAAATGGAGAGATTATTAGGGAAATCCCTTATGATGTTTTGAAAATGATAAAATAAATTAAAGGCTACTAACGTGTTTAATAGTTGAGTAATAGACTATGTAGATGATAGAACGTGTAAAGATATTGTCGAAATTTATACTTGAAAGAACTAGAAGATAGACTCTATGTTGAAGTTGAACTTATTTAGACTGTGTCTAGACCTTAAGGTTAAATATGTTCAGAAACAGAATATGTTTAGACTTATGTACATATTGTAAAGTCTACTTTAGACGGAAGATATTCAGACTTTACTTCCGATAGAACACACTCAGATTTTACATACAGAATGAGACATAATTCCAGAACGTGACAAGATCCAGAATGGGACACAAGTTCAGAACGTAACAAATTCAAAATGAAGAATGCTCAGAACAAGACAACTTGACATAACGTAACACAAGCCCCAACGTATAACGGCTAATGATTTGGTTTGGATTTTACATCAATATAGATTTGATTGACTCAATTTAATTTATTGACAATTGGATCTTGAAGACAATAACTTTCTAAACGAAGAAACTCTATTTATGGAATCAAGATTCTGTCAGTATGGACAATCAGAATCAACATGGAATTCTATTTCTATCACTCAATTGCTACTAAATCTTCTTGATATAGATTTGTCCAATAGGTAAATTAGAAGACAATCCTCTAGATACCATCCAACGGCTAATTTAAAAGTGAAGGAGTATTTAAGAAGACCAAAGATCAAGGAGCAAACAAGAGACGGAGCGTAGAATCTAGAATTCCAAAGTCTGAGGGAACTTTGATCATACACTTATCTTTCATGAGCTTAAACGTTTGTGATCGTGAGAAAAATACAAAAAGAGTGACTTAGTGAGATAATGCGATCTATTACTAAGTGTTTGCACTCAAAATTGTAATATCTTGTTAATCATATAGTGGAATCCAGCCAGAAGGCTGCCAACGTGGAAGAGCGGACGTAGGCTTAATTTAAGCCGAACTACTATAAATTTTGTGTGCAATTTTCTCCTCTCTTAACTCTTCTTATTTAAGTCTGTTGCATACTTACAGGTTATTTTAGAAGTTGTTCCATTGTATAACGGATCTAAACATCTACTAGAAGTTTGGTGGCTTGTTTGTGAGACTTTGATCCTCATTCAGACTTTGCTCGCAACTTATTTTATTCCACATTTATTCATCAAAACTTTTTTTAAACACATATTTACCTCCTCTAAGTGTTTGTACTAGTATTATCATGAATAAGTCTTTTCCTTGTAGATGGTATTTGCAACGGGGGAGGAGTCTGCATAATTTATTTTAGTTCTTCTATTGCCTTAGTTTGAGTCTTTTCTCAAGGTGAGGGATTTTTCTTCAACATCAATTACAATGTAATCAACAACTTTGCAATGTTTGAAACAAAATCTCTAAGAGAATTAATTATCCTAATAAATTAGTGAACTTGCTTTGCGGTGAAATCCTTTTTTTTTTTTTTTGGAAATTTCAATAATTACCTAATAATGTGTGACCTTGGATAGTATGTACTCATGTTAAGGTGCATACTTAGGAATTCAATTTCCGTCTAAGCAATGTTCATCTTTCTTTGAGAGAGCATGATTCCATATGTCTTTACAATTTCTGCAAATTGCTTGAGAAGTTGATAGTGTGATTCTTCATTTGGGCTGTGAAGTAATATTTTATCAATATAAATTGTTGCGCTAGGCAGAATTAGTTGAAACATGCGGCACATGGCTTTTTGGAACAAGGAATGGGCTACTTTGAGATTGAAAGGGAGAATCTTCCATTAAAAATGCTGGTTTGGAATACAAAATCTTATTTTGCGGATGAATGCCCAATTGCTAGAATTCGGCTTTGAGATTAGATTTGGAGTAGATGTGCGCTTTGGTTAGTCCAGCAAAAAGGGAATTTTGAGATGGCAAATGAAATTTATCATCTTGGAAGAAAAATGTTGAGAGGTTGGTAATTTATGACCAATTGCATCTTTCCTCGATTTTACTCAGTTGGTTTGTTGACATAAAAGGCTTCACGAGCCCATTGGGAGTCTAATATTTTAGTAAGGCATTGTTGACATAAAAGCCTTTAATAATTGAAGTATCAGACACAAGAAGTCCAGAATTCTTTAAAAAAAAACTCTAGTATCTAAAATTGAAGAACTAGCATCAGTATCCATAAGAGCAATGATTGAGACTAATTTATCAAACTTTGAGGTAAAAATTTTCATAGGAAAATGGGGACAATAAACTTGACTATAATATATACTAGGGTCTAGGTCTGCAGATGTTAGGGATAAGTGAAAAAGATCTTTAGAATATGAATTAGAATCGGTTTTGCTAGCGGTTTAATGGCAAGGAATGACACAAAATTTTTGTTCAGTTGGATCTTCATCAATAGAAAACAATGATTTAGCATCATCATTCTCAATAAAGACACTATTTTGAATTTTAATATAGTGTATTAGATGATTTTGACATTTTTTCACTTGGGAGCAATTTTTGGCGAAATGATCTTTTTTGTTGCAAATGAAGCATTGGATTGATTTTTTGTGGTTTGAATGATCTTTCCATTTTTGTAGAAATCGCTGTTTTTTCTTTCTTCGAAACTATTTAAATCCATGCTTGGATCTTCCTAACTTGTATCTCTTGAAATGCTTCTTTTTCTTGGAGTATATTTTTACAGGAACCATTGCAATCTTTCTTAGAGCATTTAATCTTAAGGTGTTGGTGAGAGCAAACACCATTAGCTCTCGATCATCTTTGCTAAAGTTTTTCATCATTTGTCATCTGAGACATAAATCATCAAGACAAAGATGAATTTTTTGTTGGATTTTTCCAGGGGGAATGTCCACAATTCTCCTTTGTTTTGTTAGGAGAGTTTTTTTAGGAATAGAGGTTAGAAAAACTTGTTTCAAGTTTATATCAACTCCAAGGCTATAGAAGAGTTTGAGCATCTCTTGATAATGTTTGTCGAGATGCCTTTTCTAGAAAGAGAAACATTTTCTTTTGAAATATTCTCTTCTTTTGAGCTCAAGTAAATCGGTGGGTTTACCTATGGAAAAAATTATAGATAATTCCAATGGCTTGGGCAAAGTCTACCATGAGCGGGAATTGCATTTGGTTTGAGTATGAGGTTGATCGCCACTAATGTCTGAGGCTTCCAGTAAACCTTGTGACAAATTCAAAAAGAATCTTATATTCGCTTTCAACAGTTAAAGCTTGAGTATTTAGCTAGTAGTGGAATTTTTCAAATCTTTTTGGCCATTTGGAATAGGGAGTATCATTGATGGTGAAAAATTATTTGAAAGAGGAAATGAGACTTTGGGACGGGTTGTTTGGTTGAATAACCTCTAGTTCAAAAGGATTTGATTCCATTTCCTATTTTGGTGGATCAGCCATAAATATTGAAAGTTGAGAGTGTTAGTATGAATACCTAGATGGGGTGAATAGGTGTATAAAATAAACCTTGGCAAATATATGCGGAATAAAATAAATTTCGAGTAAAATAAATGAGTTAAGGAAGAGAATAAGAACACAAGATTTATAGTGGTTTGGCTTAATCCAAGCCTACGTCCACTCTCCCACGCTAACAGAGATTACAACTTTGAGTGCAAACACTTAATAATAGATCACACTATCTCACTAAGTCACTCTTTTGGTATTTCTCTCACGATCACAAACGTTTAAGCTTTCCAAAGACAAGTGTATGAATAAAGATCGCTTGGACTTTGGAATTATAAATTCTACGCTCTATCTCTTACTTGCTCATCGGTCCATGATCTCCTTAAATACTCATCCACTTCCAAACTACCCATTGGACAGTATCCCAGAGAATCGTCTTCCAATATACCCATTGGACAGCTCTGTATCTAGAAGATTTGGTAGCCATTGAGTGACAAAGGTAGAATCTAAAATTGATTCCAATCGCCCATACAAATAGAATCTTGGTTTCCATAAGTAAAGCTTCTTCGTATAGAAAGTTTTTGTCTTCAAGATCCAATCGTCAATCAAATAGATTGAATCAATCAAATCAATCTTGATGTGGAATCCAAACCAAACCACTAGCCGTTATATGATTGGGCTTGAGTTACGTTCTGTCGAATCTAGATGTAAAGTCTGAGAGCAATAGACTTTACAATCTGACTCTGAGTGCAATAGACTTTACAATCTAGATTTGAACATATCTGCTTCTGAACAGATTTAGCTTTAAGATCTATACCCGGTCCGACTTCGAATAGAGTCTATCTTCTCGGTTCAAATTCGCATAAAGTCTCTTCCGGTTCAGCATTCACGTTCAATCTAGAATTAGTCAGAGTTGACAGACTTCTGATGTAGAACAGACTTTGACACTAAAGTCTGGCAGTCTTTAGACTTTGACACAGAAGTTTGGAAATCTTCATAATATACTTTGGACATATATTACGTTCAGTCTTCTAGCCGTCTTCAAACTTTGACAATATCCTTTACATGTTCTATTATCTGCATGGTCTATTACTTAACCATTAAATATGTTAGTAGTCTTTAATTTATTTTGTCATCTTCAAAACATCATAAGGGATTTCCCTAACAAAAGTGTGGCTAGTACAATAGGAAAGGTTTCAACAGTAGGAATTGAAAAAGAAGAAGAAAATGAAAGAGATACTAAGTTAGAGTCCGATGTTGTGTCTATTGGAAACATTGAGTCTGAAGGAATTTGTTCTTTTGAGGTTGTAGGATCAACTTGTTCACCTTCCTAACTACTCAGGTCTTTTATGAATAAGATAGCATCAACTGATTTGAATCCTCTTTCGCATATTTGAAGGATTCCTCAAGAATCTTTTTTCCCCCTTCTCCCTCCTTAGCCTTTCCATTTCTCAGAGGCGATTTTGCATTTCTACCACATCAATTCTATCTTGTCAGGTAGAGTTTTTGCAAAGACAACAAAGACTGAAGTAGTGGTGGTGGAAAAGAGTACTCAATCCTAAGCAACACGGGGAATGGATCAGAAGGCTTAAACTTTCCTTCTTCAAGGAGCTGGATCTGCTTTTTGAGCTTCTCTATTTCAGTCTTTGGGCTTTTAAGATAGTGATATCCTAAATACTATCATGATTGTAGGGCATGAAGCATTTTCTGGAAACCTAAAGGCATTTTTTTTTGGGTGAATTCATCATATCTTTTGAGATTTCGTTGCACATCAACAATCCTAGAGTCAATCGTCTTGAAGGCATTATTGTGCGTGAAAAAAGTATTTGGTTGCCAATTCAAAATAGTTTCAGCAATGAGTTTTTTTTTTTTGCCAACTATGTTCATCCACATTAGTTGGGGTGGGAATTTTTGGGACATGGTGATATCTCCCCCATGGATCAATAAATTATTTAGTGGCAGGGAAAAAAAGCTTAGAGCCTTCTCGAACAAGAGGGGGAAAATCTGCCTCTTGGAACATGGAAATAGAAAGGTTAACTTCTTTTTGACAGTTTTGACAAGATGGTGTTACTTTTGGTGGTTCAAGTGGGATTAAATTCCTTTTCATCCACTAAAGAATTGGCTTGTAAAATGAAGAAACAACTGGTTCTTTTATAAGGAGGCAAGGGTGGTGAAGCTGAGGGTGATGAGGGTCACAATGCATATGAGGGTAATGGAGATGGGGCATAGGAAATCATAAATTAAAACTTATTACTTTTACCAAAAGTATCAACAGAGGGATCTCCATTAAAGTGCCTTTGATATAAACCATCTCTAGCTTTTCAGGCTTTTCGCTTGGGCTTTGTGGCCGAGTCTACTTCATTAGGAGAATTTTATACATGAAGAAAAATGGCAAAAAGGATCCCAAAAACAATTATCATAAAGGTCTTTGTAGTAATGGATATGATTTCCATTACTTTGGAAGTACTAGACAAGTTTCTTTAGGTCTAGCTCAGGGATCGGATTTGGAACACAAGGTTAGATCATAAACAAAGTTTGGAAGATGGAGGGGCTTTCTTCATTTTTTTTTTTTGTTGCCAAATTTGATAGCAATAGTGCCATCCTTCTTCCTTATGAATTCAAAATATGAGGATTGGAGTGGCTTGTTATTTTGATGCAAGTTTTTGTAATTGGTAATCCAGGTCTCTAGAAGGAGCTTAGACAATTTTTCTTTAGGAATTTGCCTAGGAAAATGGATACAAGAAGCTTGGTCATTCTACATGGAGATGAATAAAGCATATTCATTTCCATTCTGGAAATTGAGATCAAAGGCATGATTTTGTACTCAGTAGACCATTTGATAATGAAGGGTTGCCGTGATAAAGTTGGCAGTTTGGGGTGCTCTGTGAGTTGGATTTGAACCTTCAAAAAAGAAAACAACTGAAGATATGAAAGAGCAACATTGAAGTTCAAATACAAGATTACAAAGATTGTCCCAGCATTTAAGGTGGTTTGGACAGAGCCAATACAAAAATGCTGATATTCTAAGAACCAAGTATCCAATAGGGTCATTCTCACCACAATTGGTAAGCCTTTTCAACCATGAAAAGTGAGTGCAAGTCGCATAGCACCATAATGGATATGAAAATATCCTTGTTGAGTCCACTATTTAGGAAATTCCGGAGGAATCTATATAGTAACAAAATACTCATTTTCAGTGGTTAGAATAAGGTGCTAGTCAAACTTGGAAGACTGCATATAATCTCTTACTTCTTTCAGAGTATAACAAATAGAGTTGTATAGAGTGGATTAGAGAAAACGAAGAGGATGGTTTAACAAAAGCTAAATAGGGGTTCATAAGAGGAAGCTAGATTTTAGAGATTTTAGTATCATCATCAAGAGAGACTCCATAAAGATAGATGATCTTAGAAGCATTTGATACTTGAAACTTAGATAAAGATGAAGAAGATGAAAATGGAGTAAGAGTTATAGGAGCATTGAGAGTTACTTGAGTAATATCCAGATCGGTCATGATGAAGAGAAAATTTCTCTACATTAAATTCACCATCTAAGCGCATAGAACATACTAAGTTATAGGGGTGAGCATGGTCCGGGTTGGTCCGAGCCACTCCCTAACCCTAGGACCAACCCGTACAGTGTTGGTCCTCAATTTTTAGGACCGAGGACCGACCCTATTGAGCCTGGGACCAAGAACCGGATTGACCCAATGGGTTCGGTCCGGTTCTAGGGTCAACCCGGGACCGATTGATAATTTTTTTCATTTTATTTTTTATACTCCCTAAAAAAGCAAACCTACAAATTCAAATTACACATCTATTGACAATGTGACATTATGCAACTAAACTATAAATACCAATACATATTTAGCAAATTTAAGATGACACAATAATAGAAATTTTATACCTGCTAACCGCTCATCGAGATATGGGACAAGATGGAAAGTTCTTGTAATCATCTATCTTTAATATTCATAACACCATATGCAAAAGCGTTTTCCTACATTTGATCATGTAGAGTATATTCAACCAAAAAATGAGCTTCACACCAGTTGACTTAGTAAATCATCGTAGCAACTGCAATACTACTCTACTCTTCAAAAACTTCTACCATTTGACACAAATTGAAAAGCAAAGTGCATGCGAAATTCATTAGTAAAATACAATTAAACCATAAAAAGTTCAAAATACCTAATATAAACCATGAATATATAACTTCACATCTTGTTAATTCACTTAAACTTCTAAATACCTGAAAATAAAACAAACGACACATAATTAATACTCAACAAAAGTTTTAAATTGAAATTATATAATATAATATAACATACATTTTACTTATGTTTGAATATATAAAAGAATTATAAATAATATAATATAATATACAGGATTGGTCCAGGGTTGGACCGACCCAAAACTCTTAGGACCAAGGACTAACCCGCACAGTATTGGTCCTGGAATTTCAGGACCAAGGACCGACCCAATCCCCTTGGGAACTGGATCAGGACCGGCAAGGTTGGGCTGGTCTAAGGTCGGTCCAGGGTCAACCCTAGACCGCTGCTCACCCCTACTAAGTTGCAAATGGAACCATGACTCTGATATCAATGAGGAGATCTATGTTTAGAATCAGGGAAAACCAAATTAGTTGCAGTAGATATGCCATCCCTCAATAGGTGAACCTCGTGTTCAAGCCCTTCACGGACTGCATTTTAGCTGTAAATTACCAAGAGATTTAGTTTAGAGCATAGAGACGCTTAAGAATGCCAATAATTTAATGATTGAACTATCAAAAGATGGTAAGGTAGGATAGGTATAATCCAAATTTGAAATGTTGCAAAGTCTCTCTCTCTCTCTCTCTCTCTCTCTCTCTCTCTCTCTCTATGTGGGTTAGTTTTATGGTAAGTGTGTGATAGGAGGCCTTTGAGGTTCAGACAAAGACCATCTGCGTGCATTTTTATATGGGAAGGAGTACCATGAGATGCATTTTTATGACAAAGATAAAGACAAGCATTTATATAAACCCGATTTGCATTCTGAGCTCAGAGTTTTATCGTCTGGTCCGCGTCAAATCTGGGGCAGATCATTATTATTATTAGCCTCTTCGTTCTCATTCACTGAACAGCCCTTCATGTTTTATGTCTGAACTACTACATCAGTCGGTGTGCGTGAGGAGAAGCAAAAGCTCAGAGCCCAAATAACACAGCTTCTTCCATCCATGGCTCTCCTCTGGACCTTACCCGGTATGTCAATACTATCGTGAACAGCGTCTCTGCAATGAAACTGATGTTGCTTCTTTCGTAAGAATTGGAACTTATTTGTTCATAGTACTGTATTATTGACACTTTGACATGTTTTTTTCCTTTCGATGCATGCTTTTGCTTACTTAGTCGGTAATGACAGAGGCTTACTCCAGTTTTTGCTTTTCACTCTTTTTCCTTATATGCTGAAATCAGAGGCATTCTCTTGGATATGTGATGGAGAGCTTGATTTCGGTACTTGCACCCAGAGTAGCATCATTGATGGCGCCAACCTGCTTTTCCTCTGCTCTTTCTACGTCTTGTGGATTGCCAACAGCCTTAGGAAGCACAACGCCAATGGAAACAGCACTAGGAAGGACTCAGTACTCATTGTTGTTGCTGTCTGTTGTGCATTTAGTAGCCTCGCGCACTTTGGTTTCACCCTCCAGAGTCTTATACTTCAAGCCAATGTAAATAGACCGCAGAGCTGGTTGCTTCACTTTGTTAGAGGATTGATATGGATGTCTTTGACAGTTTCGTTGCTTGTTGCGAAATCCAAGTGGATGAGAACCATAGTCACTCTTTGGTGGGTTGCCTTCTGTTTGCTCGTCACCGCTCTGAACATCTGGCTCTTGTTGAGAGGGCTCGGAATCGAAGTTTTAGACATTGTGACTTGGCCTGTAAACTTTCTCCTTCTGTTCTGTGCCTTCAGGAAATCTGTTATGGTTCCGAAACCGAACCCAGATGAGAAATTATACGAACCTCTATTAGATGCGAAACCTGATGAATCCCGGTCACAGCTCGGCTGTGCCAGCTGCCTCAGCAAGTTGACTTTTTCTTGGATTAATCCATTGTTACGCTTGGGGCACTCGAAGCCGCTAGAGTTCGAGGACATCCCATCTCTTGTCTCCAAGGACGAAGCTGATCTGGCCTATCAAAAATTTGCAATCGCGTGGGATTCGGTTGTAAGCGAACAAAAGGGTTCACAGAGTTACTCGGTTATTAAGACCATTGCGAAAGTATATTTCCGGGAGAACATTTTCATAGGCGTATGTGCGCTTTCCCGAACGATATCTGTCGCTGTTTCCCCTTTGTTACTGTACTGGTTTGTGAATTACTCGAATGGAGGGCAGGGAAATTTGTCAGAAGGGTTCACTATCATTGGATGCTTGATTCTTGCCAAGCTAGTGGAGTCCTTTTCGCAGAGACATTACTTCTTTGATTCCAGGAGGTCCGGAATGAGAATGAGATCGGCTCTTATGGTAGCGGTCTACAAGAAGCAATTGAAAATTTCGAACACCGGAAGAAAACGACACTCAACCGGCGAAATCGTGAATTACATCGCCGTGGATGCGTATCGGATGGGTGAATTCCCTTGGTGGTTACATTCCACTTGGAGCCTCACGCTGCAACTCTTCATGTCCATCGGTGTCCTCTTTGCGGTGATTGGCATTGGCGCTCTTCCAGGCTTAGTCCCGCTCCTCATTTGCGGACTCCTCAATGTGCCTATCGCCAAGATCCTCCAAAACTGCCAGTCCCAGTTCATGACCGCCCAAGACGAGCGACTCCGGTCCACTTCAGAGATCCTGAACAGCATGAAGATCATAAAGTTGCAGTCGTGGGAAGAAAAATTCAAGAACTTGATCGAGTCACGCCGTGCCACTGAGATGAAGTGGCTGGCCGAAGCCCAGTTCAAGAGGGTTTACGGGACACTGCTTTATTGGATGTCCCCGACTATAATTTCTTCGGTGATTTTCTTAGGTTGCGCTCTCCTGCAGAGTGCACCATTAAACGCTAGTACTATCTTCACGGTTCTTGCAACGTTGCGGGCTATGAGCGAGCCTGTAAGGATGATCCCTGAGGCCCTGTCTACATTGATCCAAATGATGGTTTCTTTTGATCGTATCAATGCATTTTTGGTGGATGACGAGCTAAAGAACGACAGAATAAGGGAAGTCCCTGCGGAGGATTCGTCTAGTACCACAAGCATACAGATTTTATCAGGAAATTTTGCTTGGGACGTGGAATCTGCAATCTTTACCCTGAAGGACATAAACCTGGAAGCCAAATGTGGGCAGAAGATTGCGGTCTGTGGTCCAGTTGGGGCGGGCAAATCATCGCTTCTTTGTGCTATACTTGGAGAAATACCCAAAACCACAGGAACTGTGAGTTTTCAAGACATCTATGCCCGTAAGATGTGTGCCTCTGTCACGCACCTAACTTTAATTATTTCATGTATCTTGATTTAGGTTACAATATGCGGATCGACTGCCTATGTTTCTCAAACTTCATGGATCCAAAGCGGGACAATTAGGGACAACATACTCTACGGAAAACCAATGGATGAGGCCCAATACAAGAAGGCCATAAGAGCATGCGCACTGGATAAAGATATCAGCAGCTTCAGTCATGGAGATCTCACAGAAATAGGCCAGAGAGGGCTCAACATGAGTGGTGGACAGAAGCAGAGGATTCAACTAGCTCGGGCCCTCTATAACAATGCAGATATTTATCTTCTCGACGATCCTTTCAGCGCGGTTGATGCGCACACTGCTGCAATACTTTTCAATGTAAGAAGTTGAGGTCATATTTTCCTAGGGAAAAAATAATCGAGAGAAACGCCAATCATTAAAAAGCCTGTTGTTCTTAAATCGAGTCTTTTACTGCAGGACTGTGTCATGGGTGCGCTCGAAAATAAGATGGTCATCCTAGTGACTCACCAAGTGGAATTTCTCTCAGATATGGATCGTATTTTGGTAAGAACCGGTGTTCATACTTCTCATATGCACAATTAGAAAAGTTTAGGCCAGTGGTACTTTCTTTTTCAGATATGCTAAACATGAATCACTTTTTGTGCTGTGAAGCTCATGGAGGAGGGACGTGTTACACAGTCAGGGAGCTATCAGGAGCTCTTGATTGCAGGAACAGCATTTGAACAGCTTGTGAATGCTCACAAAGGAGTTTTAACCACATTTGGACCTTCAAACAGTGAAATCCCCGGTGAAACTGTGGATTCCTTTTCAGTGAAGCACGAGGAATCTAAAGAAAGTAAACAAGTTGAGATATCTGAGAAGGCCCACCCGGGAGTGCAACTTACCAAAGAAGAAGAGAAGGAGATTGGTGATGCTGGGTGGAAGCCGTTCTGGGATTACATAATGGTGTCGAAAGGATTAACCCTTCTGTTTTTCTGCTTATTGATGCAGTTAGCATTTGTGGCGATTCAGGCTGCATCGACCTATTGGCTAGCACTAGCTATTCAATTTCCCGACATTAGTAGTGGCACTTTAATAGGTGTCTTCACGGGCATTTCCTTGCTTAGTGCTGTGTTCGTGTACTTAAGATCCTTCTTTGGAGCTCATCTGGGTCTAAAGGCCTCCAAGGCCTTCTTTTCAGATTTCACTGATTCAATATTCAAAGCTCCGATGCTTTTCTTCGATTCTACTCCAGTGGGGAGGATTCTGACCCGAGTAAGATCATTCTCTTATTCATGTTTCAATATCTTCAGCACTATCATTTTGTATCAAGCACTTACCATATGAAGAATTAGGCTGACATTTAAATTCTTGCAGGCTTCATCAGATTTCAGTGTACTAGACTTAGACATCCCGTTCTCTATCATCTTTGTGATAGCTGCTGGAATTGAGGTTCTGACTACAATCGGGATCATGGCCTCAGTCACATGGCAAGTTCTCATCGTTGCAACTTTTGCAATGGTTGCTGCAAAATATGTTCAGGTAATTTTTTAAGACTAGACCTTTTAAATTTGACTATATCTATTGATCAAGAAGGGCTAACCATGTTAAGTCCCTCAACTATAAAGGCATATTACTTGGCATCGGCGCGCGAATTAATAAGAATTAATGGAACAACAAAGGCTCCTCTCATGAACTATGCGGCCGAGACATCACTAGGTGTGGTCACCATTAGAGCTTTTAACACAGTAGACAGATTCTTCTGCAATTTCGTGAAACTGGTGGATGCTGATGCGAAACTTCTATTCCACTCCAATGCACTTATGGAGTGGCTAGTTCTGAGAATTGAAGCACTTCAGAACCTGACCCTACTCACTGCTTCTCTTCTTCTGATTCTACTTCCTAAAGGATATGTGCCTCCAGGTAAATAAAAACTTACATTAAAACAGCGAGAACTTATTGAATTGTTCGAAGTACTAGTTAAATTGATTTATTTCGGTCTTGCAGGGCTTGTGGGGCTATCTCTTTCTTATGCTTTTTCGTTGACGGGTACGCATGTTTTCGTGACCCGGTGGTATTGCTACTTGTCAAACTACATCATCTCAGCTGAGCGGATCCAACAGTTGATGCACATACCATCTGAGCCTGCAGCGGTCGTGGAGAATCATAGGCCACCTTCTTCATGGCCATCAGAGGGTCGAATTGAGCTGCAAGAACTAAAGGTACAAATTGCAACTCAAAATCAGAAATTTTTTGCAGGTTGCTAATACGAAGGGTTTTTTCCTACTTGGTTTCAGCTAAGGTACCGTCCCAACGCACCGCTTGTGTTGAAGGGTATAACTTGCACATTCAAAGAAGGAAGCAGAGTAGGCGTTGTTGGAAGAACAGGAAGCGGGAAAACGACTCTAATCAGCGCATTGTTTCGATTGGTTGAGCCAGCAAGCGGGAAGATCTACATCGATGGGCTAGACATTACTTCCATTGGATTGAAGGACTTGAGGATGAAGCTCAGCATCATCCCTCAGGAGCCCACTTTGTTCAGAGGCAGTGTTAGGACTAACATGGACCCTCTTGGCCTTTACTCTGACCATGACATTTGGATGGTAATATGTACGATAGTGCTCATTTTTGGTTTTCAATCTTCATAATATGTCTCCCAATTAGATCATCCTTTTCATAGATGTGGCGAACCAACCCTTGAACATTTCATAATTTGTAGGCTCTGAAAAAATGTCAGCTCAAGGCCACAATTAGCAACCTTCCGAATCAGCTGGATTCTTCTGGTGAGCACCATGTGTTACATTACATGTCAAAATCTAGTCACAGACTGGAAGTCACTAAAATCCTACTAAGATCTGACACTAATTGCTCGTAGCTATGCAGCAATGCCTTACACTACATGCATGTATCAATATCGCGTACTTTCAATCAAAATGATTCTGACTCTTTTTTATGCTAATGGGAATGTGAACGGCTTTGTTCAAAAATTCAAACAGTGAGTGATGAAGGAGAGAATTGGAGTGCTGGGCAAAGGCAGCTATTTTGCTTGGGAAGAGTTCTATTAAGGAGGAACAGAGTCCTAGTTCTTGATGAAGCCACTGCTTCGATTGATTCAGCAACTGATGCTGTTCTTCAGAGGATAATCAGGCAAGAGTTCTCAGATTGCACTGTGATCACCGTGGCTCACAGAGTCCCCACGGTCATAGACAGTGACATGGTCATGGTCCTCTCTTATGGTAAGTTTCTAATCATCCTCTACATTTATAATTTCTCTCAGGATACAATCACAAATCCATTTTCTTTTTCTTATTTGAGTTCTGGCTTATTCTCGAAGCATTAAGACATATCCGTCTCATTGTCAATTGTGATGGGTATTTTAAAGATCGGATTGTGTTAAGCCGATGATTTTCCAATGATCCGTGGACCAATTAGGCAAAAAATTGATTTTGAAAATTTACTATGATGGGAGTGCAGGGGAAATTTCATTCCGTAGCTTACTCAAATTAGATATAATAAAAGGTTTTTTATTTGGCACACTGACCTTGTGAAAAACTCAATGACACAAGTAAGGTTCAGACACTAACACATTTATTTTTTCAAATTACGGTAATTGTAATCATTCCATTAGTAAATGCGTGTTTTAAATTAATAAATGTTCCTATAAACAAATTTTTTTTTTCCAATTATGAATTCTTAATAGAAAACTTAGCCAATTTCTTTCAATATTTTTAACATCGATCTGATTGGTGTTTTTTGCTTCATTTTTTTGAAGGAAATCTGGTGGAGTATGAGGAGCCCTCAAAGTTGATGGAGACCGATTCCTACTTCTCCAAGCTGGTCGCTGAATACTGGTCAAGTTGCAGGAGAAGCTCCTCCCTCAATTTTGAAAATTATTCCTGCTAAGGCACCCTTGCTTGTTGTCACTAAATAATTAGTTTTCCATTGTGCCTATAATGTAATAGCTTTGTAATAAAGTGCATTTCATGTTAGTTGATGGCGATTATACGTTGTTAAGAAACGAGATGATGGGATCTAAAGCTAAGTCACATGGAATTGATCTACTCTATATAACTTGTCTCATGTGTTTGTTGAAATAGTACTTAATATTATTTCATCATTCCTATTATCATATCACTGTTTTATAAGATATATAAAATGGTATATATTTTGATAATGGGTTTAGGTTAACTCATGTTTGAGGCTGCTTCCTTTAAGTGAGAGGAAACATAGGTCCATTCTGGTAATCTAAACGGAGGAAAATGATGCATTTCCCTATAATTACGTCAATGACGATAAAACCATTTTTTTTTTTTTGGTTGTCTTTTTTCATTGATTAAACGCCGTTCAAATTGTGGAAAACGATTTCAATGTTGTATGGTTCCACCGCAACGAGTATATATTTGGTCGAATTTTTGTCACAAACATATGATTAGGAAAAATACCCATAAAAAAGTACGTAATAGAAAAAAGAATGACGAAAATCGAGAGTCGAAAGTTGCGATGATTATGCTTTCCGTACCTCGGTGACATGTCCCGCGGTTCCCATCATAACTTCATTGTATCCACACATTAAGCGGTCGAATTTGAAGTGGGGAAGTTCTATGGTTCAGTCCAGCAACTGACGGGGTCGTTCTCATATGTAATTTGGACTGTGGGACCAGAAATAAAATAAAGAATACTTATATGGCAGTTATAAGACTTGGGTGATATAATTAAATGTGAAGGATTGTTAGTAACTTCTCATTTACAAATACTTATATGGCAGTTATAATTATTGAAGACAACTACAAAATATGGTTACCATTGCTTGCGACATTTTGAGATATTTATAATGTTATAAGTTAACTCTATTTGTTTCACCGAAAATAACTTATATAGGAAAACGTTTTTCAAATTTTCTCGTGTAAGAAGTGAGAAAAATGTTACCCACTTTTCAGGAAATGAAAAATATTTTTTATTTCTTTTTTCACTTCACCAACTTTCAACAAACACATTTTCATATGAGAAAAATGTTTCCCACTTTTCAGGAAATGAAAAATATTTTTTATTTCTTTTTTCACTTCACCAACTTTCAACAAACACATTTTCATAGGGGTGATCGGGTCCAGGGTGGGTATGGTCTAGACCTGGACCATGTACCCGACCCTGTTATAACCGGTTCTCTTTTTTTGGACCCTGTTCCCGACCCTGTTTGCATTGGACCCTATTCCCGACCCACCCTGTTTTTCCGGTCCGGGAACAGGGTTGACCTTGTTTATATTGGAACCTGTTTTGCATAAAAATTACTTTATCTTTATATTAACCTTAGAGAAGCAAGTCTAGATGAGTTCAAGCCCATAATCTCCATTAAACCCCAAAGTCCAACGAGCCCACAGCCAAATCTTCTCAAATTTCCCTTCTCAGATGCTTGCACTTTCCCTCTGCAGTATCAATCCCTCCCAGATCCCTTCTTTCAATCAGACTAAAGAATTGAGACACTAGAGGAAAATCAACAACCCATCTTCATCTAAAACAAGACATCCACAACACAAGTGGAATTGTCCTCGCTACTCCAAGTTTTTACCAAACCATCTTCGCCTATCATCAAAATATCACCATCATTCATCGATTCAACACTTGAACCCATTGCTTCACAAAAATGCCCAAAACATGGATATAGAGAATGGGACGTAACACGAGTTCAATGCAAACATCACTGGAGATTTGGTAATATGCATAACAGAGACCCTCACTCACTCTCCTCACCAATGTTCATCATGAGGAGCACCATTCGAAGAACATGACAAGATAAAAGTTTAATAAAATACTCGGCAAATCCACTATGCATCTAGGCTTAATATACGATTACTCAATCGATTTCACACGAACGATAGCCAAATCAACCAAAACCATTTTAAATCGACTCTCAGAGGCATTTTGTCAAACATATGGTGGGCGACAGATGAAAGGAAACCACGGACTAGAACAGGGCTCAAAACCACATCAATTTCAACACGAGTCGGCAAGGAATGCTCAACATCGGTGAAGGACAGCATAAGAGAACCCAACACGCACACCCCGGCTCAGTATGTCCTGCAAAACATGAGAAAAAAGCGCAAAAGCAAGGCATGTAAAAAGAAGGTTGGTTGAGGGCCCCTACCTGGCTCCCCGGAGGGGGGGCGAACGGCGGGCGAGATCGATAGATCGGACCATGTCTGGTCGCCTCGCACGCCCCTGAGGCGGGATCCTTGGGAAATCGACATGGGTTGAACCAAAAACTAGGAAACTCACCGTAAAAACTTGAATTCGAGGAAAGGGAAGCCGCAGCTTGGAGGTTCTGGCTAGGAGGCGCAAGCTTGCATCGGGGATGGCCGAGCGATGCTCGAGCTTGGACCCGGGGGCGATGGCGCCGAAGCCCACCTTGCCGCCCTGGAGGTCGGTGATGTTGACGAAGCCGGTGTTGCCGAGGGCGTTCCCGGTTGCGGGTGTTGCGGGAGGAAGGCAACGGTGGGTGAGCGGAAGCAAGGTCAGCGACGTAGCGCTGGATCGGCGGAGGTGAGAGCTTGAGAGTAAAGATAGAAACTAAAAGTCAGAAATGAATTAGGGTTTTGCCTTAAAAACTGGTTCTCAAACCGGTTCCCAAACCGGTCCGGTCGATCCGGTTCTCGGGTGGGTATTCCCTTGGAAGCGGTTCCCGGACCGGTTCAAACAGGGTCTCGAACTTTGGGAACCGGTTCCGGACCGATTTCAACCGGAACCGGTTCCCGACCCTGTTTTCCGGGTGGGCCGATCCGGGAACCGGGTTGACCCGGTCCGGTTGCACACCCCTACATTTTCATATTATTTTTACGTTTTTTTCTTCTTCTTCTTTTTTTTACAAAAATTTAGTTTTAATTATTTTTATTTTTTCATTTTTCCTTTTCTTTCCTTTTTTGTTTCCCTTCCTTGGCCAGTCGCCGACCATAGGTCCATGAGGCCCGAGCTTGCCAAATACCAGCAAGGATTGAGCTTGAGTTAGCCCAACTGTCTAAGGCAAGCCATGAGCTCATTGGGCTTGGTAGAGCTGAGGTTGGCCTAATCGGTCGAACCTTGAGCTTGCCAACCCACATCTTGTTAGGTCGTTGGGTTGTTGGCTATCGCTAAGGCATGCTACTAGTGGAGAAAGGAGGAGGAAGAAGGAGGAAGGAAGAGAAAAAAAAAATAAAGAAAAGATAAAAATAAAAAAATTCGATTTTTTTAAAATAAAAATAATTAGAATTTGCCTGTTGGGCCGGTGATGGCCGTGAGCACCCGTAAGGTATGCCACGTTAGATCTTGGATATAAAAAAAAAAAAAATTAGAATTTCATTGAAAAACTATTTAAAAATTAAAAATTAAAAAATTCGATTTATTTTTGGTAATTTTTCCCAAAGTCAAATTAGATACCAAATGGTGGAAAATATTTTCTAATTTATTTTCAGCTTTTAGACGAATACCGAAAAAGATTATCATTTTCTTAGAAAATGACTTACTAAGAATTTTTTTTCAAAAATGAGATTTTTTTGCCGAATGAATGGAGCCTTGGGCGCGCATGACAACTATTTTGTTCCAGAAATAGTTTCTGGAACAGAAATAGATTTTTCTATTTCTATTTCTAGAAGAGTTTCTAAGCAAAAATAACCGTTTGATAACGACACAAAATTTCTACTCTAAAAATAGAAATTCGTTTGATAACGATACAAAATTTCTTTCTTCCGAACGACTACGGCAACGACCGATGACCTTTAATATAAAAAATAAAAATAAAAATGATTTAGTAACAAAAAACTAATGAATAAAATAAAATAAAATAAAATAAATCATACAAAAAATAAAATAAAAATAGCATTTTATTTTAAAATTAAAATAAAAAAATAAATTTATTTTATTTATTAATTTATTTTATTTTACGAATAAATTTATTTAAAAATGAATAAAAATAAAAAATAAAAATAATTTAATAAATTTATTTTTAATAAAATAAAAATAAAATGATAAATAAAAATAATTTATTTATTTTAATAAATTTATTTTTATTTTTAAATGAATATATTTATTTTTATTTTTAATAAAATGAGGAGAGGTGGAGGAAGAGGAGGAGACAGAGACGTAGAGAAGATAAGATAGGACTCACCGAAATTAAGGTTTAGTGAGAGAAATTATTTTTGATTTCTCTTTTAGAAATCGTAAGTAGAAAATTTTAATTTCGATTTCTTTCCAAACCTATTTAAATAAATCTATTCTAAAATAGAAAAAAACTGATTAGGTTTATCAAACGGTTTTCTTTTCGAAGCAGTGCGGAATGTAAAAACTATTTCTGGAACAGAAATTTTGGATTGTCATGCACCCCTCAGTATTAACATTTTCACGTTACGAATGTAGCAACGCCAAAAATTGATCCAGCTCATGACTGTTGACTCGGGCCGAGTAAGATTGAGCAAGGCATGGCAAGGTTGGAATTGGCCGAGGCTTTTTTGGTCGGCAATTTCAGACAATCGACGAGGTGACAGAAAGTTGCCGACGGGTATCATGAAATAAAATTTTCTAGTGTTGAGCCGCAAGGTGTTGGTTAGTGAAAGTCGATTCAGTCGACAGGGGGGTCAAAGTTAAAGCAAAGATTGAGGCCAATAATTTCGGCTAACTTCATCACCGGTTCATCGAGGCCAAGAAATTCAAGGGCCACTAATTATAATAGCCGAGAAATACGGGCTGTTATAGCCGTTTGAAAGAGAACATACGAAATACGGATCGAACCATTGAGGTGGGGCAAGTGATGAGGTCATGATTATGGAAGTGGTATGCTCGAGATGGGAAATAGGCTCAATATCATTTGACTGAATAGTTAACCCAGCTCTTTGTTGTTTAAAGAAACTCTCCACTTCAATTGGTATATTTTGATAACTGTTTGTATATATACGTCGCTAAATTTTAGGTGACAAGTAGGTTGTTGTTTACTTTCTTTGCAACTGTTGTTAGCCGTTTCAGTAGCTATAAATATTAAGATTGTAATTTGAGCAAGAGACCACACCTCAATCAATGAACACCCGCTATTATATTTTATCTTTATGTTATCTTTATGTTTCAATACTCTGTTAAATGGCTGGCCTCGAATGCTTCTGGTTTTCATATCTTTAAATTTCTCGTTAGTTCACGTTTCTTGTCCAAGAATCAACAAAGGGCTCTTCACGTCCTTCGTCAATTTCCACAGACACTTTTTTGGCCAAACAGAAGTTTGCGGACAAATTGCCGTATGCATGATTAGATTTGAATGCTGATATGAATTTTAATCTGCTCCCGTTATGCTTTTCGCTTGAGGATTTTTTGATCAAAAGATATAATCATTAATCAAAGGAGGTAAAATAAATAAGAAATATACGCACCATGCAACGTGAAAATATTACATTTAAAAGCACATGAAGTCGAGGAATTGTTTCCAGATCCAATTTACACCGCCTATAGCATCGGCAATCCAACTTTAGCGATGCAGACCAGATTTCCTCATTACTTTTTCAGGAAAAAAAAAAAAACAAGATAAGGCACGGCACACGAAAGTCTGCAGCTGCTACCAATTGAAACTGCAACATGTCATTTCTTGGCTAAATCCATCATGCCAAAAGCCGCAAGGTCTGTGTGTACAGGCGTTTAGAATTTGGTGATAAAACTGGCTTAAGATGGTGAGTTGGATATGTATAATTCGAATTTGTTATATTGCAAAGTCTCTCTGTCTGTTTATCTTTTCGCAGTTACGAGGTGGAGCTGATTGAGGTTCAGACACGGACCATCTGCGCGTATTTTTACGTTGGTAGGAGTCCCAAGATTGAGATAAAGACAAGCAATCGCCTAACATCCAAAAGTTCCAAATCTACAAACCCCAAAACCAGCCACGAGCTTCAATCAAATGTATATATAAAAATTCTGAGGAAAAAAGCTTAGAGTTCTCGTCTGCTTAGGGCCTGTTTGTCAAGGGCGCATTTGGCAACTTAAGAAATAATAATTGATTCTATTCTTTTTTCCTTGAGAATAGATTTGAAACAAAAATTCATTTGGTAAAATTTTTATTCTCAAAAACAATTTTTTTTCCCAAGAATAGATAAAAAAAAAAGTTACTTATTTATTCTTAGGAACAATTCAAAAATCAAGCCAACCTAAATTGATTTATTTATTTTTTCTTTTTGTTCTTCTTCCTTCTCTCTTCTTCTTTCACCACCGCTGCCACCAGTCGTTGGTGACTGGTTAGGCGAGGTCCAACGAGCTCATGTTGGCCCGGCAAGATTGAGTCTTGCTAGTGGCTGGGCAAGCTCGCCTCGCAAAATCTGGGCGAGGCTCCTTGCCCAGCCAAGGCTCAACCGATGAGGCCTGACCTTGCTGTTTAATCGCTGGTCATCCTAAGCCTAGCAACCAGCCAAGGTTTGAAGAAGAAGAGAAAAATAAAAAAATAAAAAATAAATAAAAAAGGAAAAAAATAAAATTATTAAAAATTTAAAAAATGATTTTGTTTAAAAATTTTGAGGATGGTGTCAAAGGTAATTATATTTTGGGGATAGAAATTTTAGGTAGTTACTAAACGCTTTCAAATGCTTAGAAATTATTCCTTGAAAGATAATAAAAAAGAATATTTTCTAATCAAAAATTATTTTTGGGAACAAAATAGTTACCAAACACACGTAAGGCTAAATAATAACTAATCCTATTATTTTATTCTCGTGACTAGATCCGAGACAAGATCATCATCATTATTATTATAAGGCTCTTCACTCTCATTCATTGAACGGTTCTTCTGTGTTTTTTTTTTATATAAACTCCTCCATCAATTGGTGTGCTTGAGGAGAAGCAAAAGCTCAGTGCCCCAAGAACCCAAGCTCTTCCATTCATGGCCCTCCTCTGGAGCTTACCAGGTACATCCATAGCATGATGATCATTGAAGTGTCTCTGCAATGAAAGTGACATTGTTTCTTTTGTATGAACGAAACAGATATTATTCATTCATTGTACCGTACAGTTGAGATTTTGACATGTTTTTGGTCTTCCGCTGTCTGCTTTAGCTAACTTGGTCAGTAACAAACGGGCCTACTGCAATTTTAGTTTTTCATTCTTTTTTTGGTATATGTTGAATTCAGAGGCATTCTCTTGGACATGTGATGGAGAGCTTGATTTGGGTTCTTGCATCCAAAGGAGCATAATTGACGCAACCAACCTGCTTTTCCTCTGCGCTTTCTACGTCTTATGGATTGCTGTCAGCCTTAGAAAGCGCAATGCTAATGGAAACAACACTGGGAGGTACTTCGTGCTCTTTGTCGCCGCAGTGTGTTGTGCATTTAGTGGCATTGCGCACTTTGGTGTTGGCCTCCGGAGTTCTATAGTTCAATCCGACATAACTAGACCTCAGAGCTGGTTGCTTCACTTTATTAGAGGATTGATATGGATGTCTTTGACAGTTTCGTTACTTGCTGTGAAATCAAAATGGATGAGAACTCTGGTCACTCTTTGGTGGGTCGCCTTCTCTTTGCTCGTCACAGCTCTCAACATCAGGCTCTTGTTGGATGGGCACGGAATCAAAGTTTTAGACATTGCGACTTGGCCTATAAACTTCCTTCTTCTGTTCTGTGCCTTCAGGATATATGTTGTGGTTCCCAAACCCAAATCAGATGAGAAATTATACGAACCTCTACTAGGTGCAAAGCCTTATGAATCCCGGTCACAGCTTGGCTGTGCCAGATGTCTCAGCAAGTTGACATTTTCTTGGATTAATCCATTGTTACGCTTGGGATACTCAAAACCACTAGAGTTCGAGGACATCCCATCTCTGGTCTCCGAGGATGAAGCTGATCTGGCCTATCAAAAATTTGCACGTGCATGGGATGTGGTTGTAAATGATCCAAAGGGGTCACAGAGCTACTTAATTGTTAAGACCATTGCGAAAGTATATTTCAAGGAGAACATCTTCACAGGCTTATGTGCTCTTTTCCGAATGATATCCGTTGTTGTTTCCCCTTTGTTACTGTATTGGTTCGTGAATTACTCGAATGAAGGCGCTGGAAATTTGTCAGAAGGGTTCGTTATTATTGGGTGCTTGATTCTTGCCAAGCTAGTCGAGTCTTTTTCGCAGAGGCATTACTTCTTTAATTCCAGGAGGTCTGGAATGAGGATGAGATCGGCTGTTATGGTAGCGGTCTACCAGAAGCAGCTGAAAATTTCGAACACCGGTAGAAAACGGCATTCAACAGGTGAAATCATGAATTATATCGCAGTGGATGCATATCGGATGGGTGAATTGCCTTGGTGGTTTCATTCCACTTGGACCCTCACGCTGCAACTCTTCATGTCCATCGGTGTGCTCTTTGCGGTGATCGGCGTTGGTGCTCTTCCGGCCTTAGTCCCGCTCCTCATTTGTGGACTCCTAAATGTCCCTTTCGCCAAGATCCTCCAAAACTGCCAGTCCCAGTTCATGATCGCCCAAGATGGGCGGCTCCGGTCCACTTCAGAGATCCTGAACAGCATGAAGATCATAAAGTTGCATTCTGATGTAGAACAATATGCAAATGCTTTTCTGGAAACAATGGAGCGTCATAAGAGCTGGCGGTCCCACAAATCAAAGAGGATTGCGTGATCTTCAAGATTGCAAAGGGGATTACAATATTTGATTCACGCGTTTTCCCTTTATTTATTATTAGATTTAAGATATTCTGGTTTATCAATATCGTTTCTTTAATTTGTTATTAGATTTTAAATTTCCTAGTTTATCAATATCTTTTCAATTTTGTTACTAGATTTAAGTTATTTTGTTATTTTCTAGATGGCGACCTTCTTATAAATAGACGTCAAAGATATTGTAATCAGCACTTTATTATTCAAAATAAACACCATCCTTTGGAATTATTTCCAAGCTTTGCTTTCTCTCGTCATTTGGTATCGTAGCAGGTTTCTCCGTGACGATGGCTAATAACGTTAATGTCAATCTCCCCGTAGCTGAAGGCCGTAGAAACGAGCCTATTACACGGGATGAGTTCAACCAATTTGTGGAGCAAAACGAACGGAGGTTTCAAGAATTACTTGTCGCCATCCAGCGTTTGTCTACCAACCCCATACCTGGTGTTCTTCCGGCTGAACATGCTCAGGCAGCTCGCGACCCGGAAGCAGCTATGGAACGTGGGGCATATCCCCGACAGAGGCGACAAGCCTATGTCGAGGAATCTGAAGGAGAAGAAGAGTTCCTGGATCGGCCTGTTCGTGGAGGCCACGGAACCGGGTTATCGACGAGACCCGAGCAATATCAACTTAAGGTTGACCTTCCGACCTTTAATGGCAATTTGAATATTGAAGACTTTTTGGATTGGCTTTGGGAAGTTGAGAAATTCTTCGATGCCATGGAGATTGAAGAGGATCGCCAAGTAAAATTGGTGGCATACAAATTGAAGGGTGGTGCCTCGGCGTGGTGGGAGCAAACGCAAGCGACCCGACGTCGACAAGGAAAAGCTCCCATCCGAACATGGAATCGGATGAAGGAAATGTTGAAGGTTCGGTTCCTCCCAACCGATTATGAGCAATTATTATTTCAACAATTTCAGAATTGTAAGCAACTAAGCCGATCAGTCCAAGTTTACACGGAGGAGTTTCTCCGACTTTCCGCCCGTAACAACCTGGCTGAGTCAGAGGCACAACAGACCGCCAGGTACATTAATGGTTTGCGACTTAATATTCAAGATCGTGTTTCACTACATCGTTTGTTCTCCGTTGAGGATGCTCAAGAGATGGCCCGAAAGGTTGAGATGCAATTAGAGAGAACTAGCCCCATTAATCGAATAGATAAAAAAAAGTTACTTATTTATTCTTAGGAACAATTCAAAAATCAAGCCAACCTAAATTGATTTATTTATTTTTTTCTTTTTGTTCTTCTTCCTTCTCTCTTCTTCTCACCACCGCTGCCACCAGTCGTTGGTGACTGGTTAGGCGAGGTCCAACGAGCTCATGTTGGCCCGGCAAGATTGAGTCTTGCTAGTGGCTGGGCAAGCTCGCTCGCAAAATCTGGGCGAGGCTCCTTGCCCAGCCAAGGCTCAATCGATGAGGCCTGACCTTGCTGTTTAATCGCTGGTCATCCTAAGCCTAGCAACCAGCCAAGGTTTGAAGAAGAAGAGAAAAAAAAAAAAATAAAAAAGGAAAAAATAAAATTATTAAAAATTTAAAAAAATGATTTTGTTTAAAAATTTTGAGGATGGTGTCAAAGGTAATTATATTTTGGGGATAGAAATTTTAGATAGTTACCAAACGCTTTCAAATGCTTAGAAATTATTCCTTGAAAGATAATAAAAAAGAATATTTTCTAATCAAAAATTATTTTTGGAACAAAATAGTTACCAAACACACGTAAGGCTAAATAATAACTAATCCTATTATTTTATTCTCGTGACTAGATCCGAGACAAGATCATCATCATTATTATTATAAGGCTCTTCACTCTCATTCATTGAACGGTTCTTCTGTGTTTTTTTTATATAAACTCCTCCATCAATTGGTGTGCTTGAGGAGAAGCAAAAGCTCAGTGCCCCAAGAACCCAAGCTCTTCCATTCATGGCCCTCCTCTGGAGCTTACCAGGTACATCCATAGCATGATGATCATTGAAGTGTCTCTGCAATGAAAGTGACATTGTTTCTTTTGTATGAACGAAACAGATATTATTCATTCATTGTACCGTACAGTTGAGATTTTGACATGTTTTGACATGTTTTTTGGTCTTCCGCTGTCTGCTTTAGCTAACTTGGTCAGTAACAAACGGGCCTACTGCAATTTTAGTTTTTCATTCTTTTTTTGGTATATGTTGAATTCAGAGGCATTCTCTTGGACATGTGATGGAGAGCTTGATTTGGGTT
The DNA here is from genome assembly GCA_017140615.1 of Eucalyptus cladocalyx. Classification (NCBI taxonomy): domain Eukaryota; kingdom Viridiplantae; phylum Streptophyta; class Magnoliopsida; order Myrtales; family Myrtaceae; genus Eucalyptus; species Eucalyptus cladocalyx. The sequence goes on from CM029518.1 coordinate 17,969,198, forward strand.
CTTGCATCCAAAGGAGCATAATTGACGCAACCAACCTGCTTTTCCTCTGCGCTTTCTACGTCTTATGGATTGCTGTCAGCCTTAGAAAGCGCAATGCTAATGGAAACAACACTGGGAGGGACTTCGTGCTCTTTGTCGCCGCAGTGTGTTGTGCATTTAGTGGCATTGCGCACTTTGGTGTTGGCCTCCGGAGTTCTATAGTTCAATCCGACATAACTAGACCTCAGAGCTGGTTGCTTCACTTTATTAGAGGATTGATATGGATGTCTTTGACAGTTTCGTTACTTGCTGTGAAATCAAAATGGATGAGAACTCTGGTCACTCTTTGGTGGGTCGCCTTCTCTTTGCTCGTCACAGCTCTCAACATCAGGCTCTTGTTGGATGGGCACGGAATCAAAGTTTTAGACATTGCGACTTGGCCTATAAACTTCCTTCTTCTGTTCTGTGCCTTCAGGATATATGTTGTGGTTCCCAAACCCAAATCAGATGAGAAATTATACGAACCTCTACTAGGTGCAAAGCCTTATGAATCCCGGTCACAGCTTGGCTGTGCCAGATGTCTCAGCAAGTTGACATTTTCTTGGATTAATCCATTGTTACGCTTGGGATACTCAAAACCACTAGAGTTCGAGGACATCCCATCTCTGGTCTCCGAGGATGAAGCTGATCTGGCCTATCAAAAATTTGCACGTGCATGGGATGTGGTTGTAAATGATCCAAAGGGGTCACAGAGCTACTTAATTGTTAAGACCATTGCGAAAGTATATTTCAAGGAGAACATCTTCACAGGCTTATGTGCTCTTTTCCGAATGATATCCGTTGTTGTTTCCCCTTTGTTACTGTATTGGTTCGTGAATTACTCGAATGAAGGCGCTGGAAATTTGTCAGAAGGGTTCGTTATTATTGGGTGCTTGATTCTTGCCAAGCTAGTCGAGTCTTTTTCGCAGAGGCATTACTTTTTAATTCCAGGAGGTCTGGAATGAGGATGAGATCGGCTGTTATGGTAGCGGTCTACCAGAAGCAGCTGAAAATTTCGAACACCGGTAGAAAACGGCATTCAACAGGTGAAATCATGAATTATATCGCAGTGGATGCATATCGGATGGGTGAATTGCCTTGGTGGTTTCATTCCACTTGGACCCTCACGCTGCAACTCTTCATGTCCATCGGTGTGCTCTTTGCGGTGATCGGCGTTGGTGCTCTTCCGGCCTTAGTCCCGCTCCTCATTTGTGGACTCCTAAATGTCCCTTTCGCCAAGATCCTCCAAAACTGCCAGTCCCAGTTCATGATCGCCCAAGATGGGCGGCTCCGGTCCACTTCAGAGATCCTGAACAGCATGAAGATCATAAAGTTGCATTCGTGGGAAGAAAGATTCAGAAACTTGATAGAGTTGGGCCGTGCCACCGAGATGAAGTGGCTGGCCAAAGCCCAGTTCCAGAGGGCTTATGCAACTGGGATTTATTGGGTGTCTCCGACTATAATTTCTTCGGTGATTTTCTTAGGTTGCGCTCTCTTGCAGAGCGCCCCATTAAATGCTAGTACTATCTTCACAGTTCTTGCAACGTTGCGGGCGATGGGTGAGCCTGTTAGAATGATCCCTGAGGCCCTTTCTATATTGATCCAAACGATGGTGTCCTTCAATCGTATTAATGCGTTTTTGGTAGATGACGAGCTGAAGAACGACAGAATAAGGGCAGTCCCATTAGAGGATTCGTCTAGAACCGCCAGCATACACATTTTATCAGGAAATTTTGCTTGGGACATGGACTCTCCACTCTCGACTCTGAAAGACATAAACTTGGAAGCCAAATGTGGGCAGAAGATAGCAATCTGTGGTCCAGTCGGGGCCGGCAAATCATCGCTTCTTTATGCCATACTAGGAGAAATGACCAAAACTACGGGAACTGTGAGTTTTCCAGATATCTATGCCCATAAGTTGTACACCACTGTCATGCACATAATTTTAATTTCTTTCGTGTTTCTTATTGTAGGTTACAATATGTGGATCAATCGCTTATGTTTCTCAAACTTCCTGGATCCAAAGTGGGACGGTTAGGGACAACATACTCTATGGAAAACCAATGGATGCGGCCCGATACAAGAATGCTATAAAAGCGTGCGCACTGGATAAGGATATCAGCAGCTTCAGTCATGGAGATCTCACAGAAATAGGCCAGAGAGGGCTTAACATGAGTGGTGGACAGAAGCAGAGGATTCAACTTGCTCGAGCAGTCTATAACAATACAGACATTTATCTTCTTGATGACCCTTTCAGCGCGGTCGATGCACACACTGCTGCAATACTTTTCAATGTAAGAAGTTGAATCCATATTTTCCCAAGGAAAAAAATAATCGAGAGAAACACCAAAGATTTACAAGCTTGCCGTGCTTTTTCGAGTCTTTACTGCAGGAATGTGTCATGGGCCTGCTTGAAAATAAGATGGTCATCCTAGTTACTCACCAAATGGAATTTCTCTCGGATATGGATCAAATTTTGGTAAGAACCGGTTTCCATACTTGTCATATACATAATTAGATAAGTGTTTCGGCCAATATTACTTTCTTCTTCGGATATGCTAGACATGAATCGCTTTTTCTGCTGTGAAGCTGATGGAGGAGGGACGTGTTACACAATCGGGGAGCTACCAGGAGCTCTTGACAGCAGTAACAGCATTCGAACAGCTTGTGAATGCTCACAAAGAAGTTTTAACCACATTTGGACCTTCAAACAGTGAAATCCCTGGTGACACTGCGAATTCAAATCCGGTCAAGCTTGAGGAATCTAAAGAGACTAAACAAGGCGAGATATCCGAGAAGGCCCAGCTGGGAGTGCAACTTACAGAAGAAGAAGAAAAGGAGATTGGTGACACTGGGTGGAAGGCGTTCTGGGATTACATAATGGTGTCAAAAGGATCAACCCTTCTGTTTTTAGGCTTACTGACACAGTTAGCATTTGTGGTGCTTCAGGCTGGATCGACCTATTGGCTAGCACTAGCTGTTCAGTTCCCGGACATTGGTAGTGGCACCTTAATTGGTGTCTTCACTGGGATTTCGTTACTTAGTACCTTGTTTGTGTTCTTTAGATCCTTCATCATAGCTCATCTGGGTCTAAAGGCCTCCAAGGCCTTCTTTTCAGGTTTAACCGATTCAATATTCAGAGCTCCGATGCTCTTCTTCGATTCTACTCCAGTGGGGAGGATTCTGACCCGAGTAAGATTATATTCACATTCATTTTATGATATCTTCAGCACCATAATTTTGTATTCAGCACTTTCCATACAAGGAATCAGGCTGACGTTCAAATTTTCGCAGGCTTCATCAGACTTAAGCATGCTAGATTTTGACATCCCATTCTCCATCATCTTTGTGATAGCTGCTGGAATTGAACTTCTAGCTATAATTGGGATTATGGCCTCAGTCACTTGGCAAGTTCTCGTGATTGCGACTTTTGCAATGGTTGCTGCAAAATATGTTCAGGTGATTTTCCAAGTCTAGCCCTTTTGAATTTGTCCATATCCGTTGAACATGAAGGTTAACCATGTTCTGTCCCACGACTAAAAGGCATACTACTTGGCATCGGCGCGCGAATTAATAAGAATCAACGGAACAACAAAAGCTCCCCTTATGAACTATGCAGCCGAGACATCCCTAGGTGTGGTCACCATAAGAGCTTTCAACGCAGTAGACAGATTCTTCTGCAATTTCCTGAAACTGGTGGATGCTGATGCGAAACTTTTTTTCCACTCTAATGCGCTAATGGAGTGGCTAGTTCTGAGAATAGAAACACTACAGAACCTGACCCTACTCACTGCTTCTCTTCTTCTGATTCTTCTTCCTAAGGGAAACGTACCTCCAGGTAACTGAAAATTTACTAGATACAGCGAGAACTTGTCAAATTGTCAAAAGTACTAGTTAAATCTGCTTATCCCGCTCTTGCAGGACTTGTGGGGCTATCTCTTTCTTATGCTTTTACGTTGACGGGTACGCATGTTTTCGTGACCCAGTGGTATTGCCACTTGTCAAACTACATTATCTCAGTCGAGCGAATCAAACAGTTCATGCACATACCATCTGAGCCTGCAGAGGTCGCGGAGAATCATAGGCCACCGTCTTCATGGCCATCAAAGGGCCGGATTGAGCTGCAAGAACTAAAGGTTCGAATTGCATTAAAAATCAGAAATTTTTATCAGGTTGCCAATATGAAGTGTTTTTCCGATTTGGTTTCAGCTAAGGTACCGTCCCAATGCACCACTCGTGTTGAAGGGAATCAATTGCACATTCAAAGAAGGAAACAGGGTCGGTGTTGTCGGAAGAACCGGAAGCGGGAAAACGACTCTGATCAGCGCATTATTTCGATTGGTCGAGCCAGCAAGTGGGACAATCTACATTGACGGTTTAGACATTACTTCCATTGGATTGAAGGACTTGAGGATAAAGCTCAGCATCATCCCTCAGGAGCCCACTTTGTTCAGAGGCAGTGTTCGGACGAACATGGACCCTCTTGGCCTTTACTCTGACCATGAGATTTGGATGGTAATATGCATACTAGGCTTCATTTTTGGACTTCTTCTTATAATCTCTCCCGGTTAGATCATCTTTTTTCATGGATGTGGCGAACCGACACGTGTTCATTTCTTGATCTATAGGCTCTGGAAAAATGTCAGCTTAAGGCCACAATTAGCAGCCTTCCGAATCAGCTTGATTCTTCCGGTGAGCATTCTGTTACATTACATGTACCAATCTAGTCACAGCTTTAAAGTCACTAAAATCCTGCTAAGATAAGACAATAATTGTTCATAGCAATGCAATAGTAGCTTACACTCCAAGCATGTACCAATATCATCAGACCTTAAATCAAAATGATTCAGAATATTTTTTCTGCTAATGGGAATGTGAACTGCTTCTTCAAATTTCAAACAGTGAGTGATGGAGGAGAGAATTGGAGTGCTGGGCAGAGGCAGCTCTTTTGCCTGGGAAGAGTTCTATTGAGGAGGAACAGAATCCTAGTTCTTGATGAAGCCACGGCTTCAATTGATTCAACCACTGATGCCGTTCTGCAGAGGATCATCAGGCAAGAGTTCTCAGATTGCACTGTGATCACCGTGGCTCACAGAGTCCCCACTGTCATAGACAGTGACATGGTCATGGTCCTCTCTCATGGTAAGTTTCTAGCTATCCTATACATTCATAATCTCTATCATGAAACAGTTACAATCTCATTTTGTTTTTGTAAATCGAGTTTATGTTTAGTCTTTAAGAAGTAGAACATATCTGTCTCGCTGTGACTTGTCAAGGGAAATTTAAGGCCGCGGTGGATTGGGATTGCTGAAAACTTATTCAAAGATCAAACCATTTAGTGCTTATAATTTTCAAGTTATCCGTGGATACATTGGGCAAAAATGGATTTTGAGAAAAATTACTGTGATGGTGCCCTAAAAAGGGGTCATTTTATAGCTTGAACGATTTGTTATAATAAAAGGGGCTCTGTTTAGCACACTAGCTGTGTGAAAAACTTGTTACACAAGCAGATTGAGGCACGGACACATTTATAGTTACTGATTTTGATAGCTCTATTCAATTTAATAGTCTATTAAAGATTTCATCTGATTACTCTTTTTATAGACTAAGAATATTTTACACTGACGATGTACCTTGTGAGATTTCATAGTAAAAAATACAGTGATTTTTTTTTTTTTTTTTTTTAAATATTTTTAACATGGATATAATTGGTGTTTTTTGCTTCCTTTTTTCTAAGGAAATCTGGTGGAGTATGAGGAGCCCTCAAAGTTGATGGAGACCAATTCCTACTTCTCCAAGCTGGTTGCTGAATACTGGGCAAGTTGCAGGAGAAGCTCCTCCTATAATCTTGGAAATCATCTCTGCTAAGGCATTCTTATTTATTATCGCTGGACAATTAATTTTTCAGTGTGCCTTTAATGTAATAGTTTTTCAATCAAGTGCATTGCAATGTGGGTCGATGGTCATTTTATAATATATCGTAGCATTATTTTATCATTTCGTGGAGTCCATATCAATGCATAAGGACTGTTATTAAGGTTGAACCAACATATTTGTGCCATTAATTTTCTCAAGCCAATTCAGCAATATGGATACACTTATCATATGTCTAAGCAAAGTTGTGCCAAAGTGAACCGTGAGCTTGTGAAATTATTTCAAACCTTATTTTGATAGTTCAACAGCTCTTTATAAATAAGTATCGCGCACGGAAATTGCACAAGTTTTCTGTTAGTAGCATTATTTCATCATGTCATTATATATACGAGAGCTGAAATAGTTAGTAGCATTATTCCTCCTCGCCATATCCTGTAGAGATTTATATTTCCTTTGAACCTCTTAATGTGGCTTAATTTAGATTAAGCCTGTGTATACTCTTCCGAACAAATGTCTCACTGGTTGGAACCTACTTGTAATTTCTTAAAAGTTAAGACTGCTAGTAGATCACAATAATAATGCACAAGTACTACTACGGCATTTGTGCACTTATCATCAATTATTACAACCAGTGAATTGCTCTCAGTAATAATGAACTGCTCGCTTAATTACAATACTATATGTATTTAAAGAATAAAGCTTTCTCAATTTGTAAACTTTCTCACAAATTCATCTCTGATGGTCTTCAAGATCTATACAAACAGTTGGAAACTCTTCAAGATGATCAATTTACCCATTGAAGATAAGCTTCATAATCACCGGGAGATTTGGTCACCTACACAATCAAATTGTTCCGTGGTAACGTGGTTTCCATGAATAGAACTTTTTGTTTCTCAAGATTAAGATTTTTCTCCAAAGGAATATTCGGGTCTTGAGACATGATGTGTATTTATACAATACACACATTCTTTTTTGGCGATATAGGGAACCGCTTACACTAGCAAGTAGCAACTCGTGAGTTTATCAAGCTTCCCACCGTTAGTTGACTTGCGGGCTGGGCTGCCTTCTATATGACTCCGACTACATGAACTGTTCACCCAGTTACAATAATTCCAAGTCCTCCTGAACTTCCTGTTTCTTGACTTGTTCACCTTTATCAAGGTCCTTCTGCTCATCTTTAGTCTTTCACTTCCTACTTCAAGTTGTTGGAACCAAAAGGACTTGGAGGGAGAGAGTACACACACGGAGAGAGATTATATTACACAATATGCCTTGCAAAGACTTAATAGAGTACACACACTAACTTTGCTAAGCTTAAAACTCTCTCTAAAATCTTACTCTCTCACACATTAAATAAACTAGCGTAACCCTATATCTATAAGCACTTCACCGCCTGGACTTCAAACGTGCAAGAGTTGAAGTTGAACTTTTCTTCTTGGCAGTCAAAAATTGTGGGCTGCGTTTCTTTCACGTCCAAGTTGCAAGCTACAAGTTCACCTTCCTTCGTACTTCTTGAGATCTCCAGCAGCAAGTATAATAATATTTTATTGTGTGCCCAAGATGCTTGTAGTTTCTTCATGATTTTTCTTCTCCGGCGGTTTAAAGAGACGTGGTGCTGCAGCACACGTTTCTTTGGCGGTTTACAAACCAACTAACTCTTGCTTTCACACACATAGTCAAAAAAAAATAAATTAAAAGACAAATAAACTAATCAAAACACAAAATCAATTTTACTATTTTCTAACAGCCTCCCTTAAAATTGATTTTGTAAAACTACGACACCAAGCATTGTCTTTAATTTCTCGAACAAATCCGCCTTCAATGGTTTTGTCAAAATATCTGCAATCTGGTCTTCGGATTTACAGAAATCAAGTTCAATCTCACATTCTTTAATCAGCTTACGAATATAATGATACTTGATGTCGATATGTTTGCTCCTGCCATGAAATACAGGATTCTTGGCCAATGCAATCGCTGACTTGTTATTACACATCAATTTAGTAGGACCTTTTTGTTCATGCATAAACTCAAAAAGCATCCTTCGAAGCCACATCGCCTGACATGCTGCTGAAGATACTGCAATGTATTCTACTTCAGCTGTTGAGAGTGCAATAACTTGTTGTTTCTTTGATGACCAAGAAATTATTCTTGATCCAAGAAAGAACGCATATCCAAAAGTGCTCTTCCGTGTTTCAGTATCACCTGCCCAATCACTGTCTGTATACCCCACTAAATGAAATTGTTAGTGTAAGTATAAAAAATTCCATGATCACGAGTTCCACTGACATACCTTAAAATTCTTTTTGCTGCTTGCAAATGTGATTGGTATGGTTTCTCCATAAACCGACTAATAATTCCCACGCCATAAGTTATATCTGGCCTAGTGGTAGCCAAATATCTTAAACTACCAACAATACTTTTGAAAATAAGTGGGATTTACCAATTCACTGGTTCTTTCTTTCTTCAACTCCAACCGTTTTGCTACAGGAGTTCGAATTGATTTGAGCATTTCCATATTGAATCGCTTCAAAATATCATTAGCATACTTCTGCTGTGAAATAAATATGCCTTCATTTGTTTGCTTCACTTCAAGGCCCAGAAAATAGGACATTAATCCCAAATCTGTCATTTCAAATTGACTTGTCATGGCCTCCCTGAATTCAGCAAACATCTTCTCACAGCTTCCTGTAAATATCAAATCATCAACATAAAGGCAAACAATTATAATATTGCCGTTAGTATTTGACTTGATATACAGTGTATGCTCATAAGGGCACTTTTGAAAGCCATGCTCCAACAGGTAAGTATCAATCCTCATGTACCAAGCTCGAGGTGCCTGTTTTAGCCCATACAACGCTTTCTTCAGTTTATAAACTTGATTTTCACGCCCTTTCTTCACATAACCTTGTGGTTGCTCCACATATACTTCCTCATCGAGAAAACCATTAAGGAATGCCAATTTCACATCCATTTGATGGATTTTCCAACGGTTCTAAGCTGCAAGTGCCAAGATCATTCGAATGGTATCCATTCGAGCCACTGGTGCAAATACTTCAAAATAATCAATACCTGGCTTTTGCTTATAGCCTTTCACCACCAGTCTAGCTTTGTAACGGTCCACCTGACCGTTGGGTTTGTACTTCGTTTTGTACACCCACTTGACACCTATAGGCTTCTTACCAGGTGGTGAAGAAGTTAGCACCCATGTGTCATTCTTTCCAATGGAGTGGATTTCTTCATCCATTGCTTGGTTCCACTTCTCATCTGCTGCTGCATCATCATAGGATATGGGGTCACATCATCATAGGATATTGGGGTCACATTCGGTAAATAAACAAAAGTTTACCATTGTTTCATTAGTGATTTTAAAATTTCTAATACTTGAGTGGTCATTATGATCAACTCTTGTGACCACATAATCCTTGAATTTTTTCAGCATTTTTCTTTAAACAATGTTTTTTTCCTCTAAGTTTTGTGTATTATTGTAACAAATTAAAATAATAAATGATATTATTTAATATTTTTTGTATAAATTAATTCTAGGCTATTATTATTATTATTTTATGCATTTATATATAAAAACATATTTAATCAATGGTTCTCTATTTTTAAGAAATGACGTTGTTGGTGAGGAGGATGAACTAATCCTTGAATTTTACTGGCGTCTTCTATGTGAAAGTGATGGATCTTCATTTGAAGATTCTTCGGTCTCTCTCACCAATGGTTCATCTTCCATAGGAATGTCTTTCTGGTCAGCCTTTTGATTCCAGTCCCAAGCTTCATCTTCAAAAAATTGGACATCCCTGCTAATAATTACCTTCTCCGTGACAGGATTATATAGCTTATAACCCTTAGTCACATTACTATATCCAATGAAAATGCACTTCTCGCTTTTATCATCCAACTTTTTTCTTCATTCGTCCGGTATATGGGGATATGCTACGCACCCAAATACCCGTAGGAACGAAACATCCGGCTTGTTGCCGCTCCAAGCCTCTTCTCGGAGTTCTTCCAAGAACACTCCTTGTTGGACACCTGTTCAACACAAATACATCACAAGCAACGGCTTCTGCCCAAAACTTCTTCAGTAATGCTTTAGCCTTTAGCATACTTCTTGCCATTTCAAAAATTGTTCTATTCTTTCTTTCTGCTATACTGTTTTGCTGAGAAGTATAGCTAGCAGTCAACTGACGTTTCACTCCATGAATTTTACAATAATTGTCAAATTCATTGGAAGTAAACTCTCCACCTCTATCTGATTTCAATGTCTTTAAATTAAAGCCACTCTGTTTCTCAACATAGACTTTGAATTCTTTAAATTTGCCAAAAGCTTTGGATTTTTCTCTCAAAAAATAAGCCCATGTTTTTCTAGTAAAATCATCGACAAAAATTAGTGTGTACCTTTTTTGTCCAAATGATTCCACCTCAACAGGGCCACAAATATCTGTATGTACCAACTCCAGAGGTTGCTTGGCTTTTCTAGCTCTCCCAATTGGAAAAGATTTCCAATGTTGCTTTCCAACGAGACATCCTTCACATGAGCGGTCCGGAGCGTCGATCAAGGGCATGCTAGTCACCATCTTTTTTGGACTAGTAATTTAAGTCCACGAAAATTTAGATGACCGAACCAAAGATGCCATAGCCACTTGCTATCTTTTGTCGTTGCTTGGAAACTCAATAGAGTCTTCGTCTGAAGGGATAGAGGAAACATCCGGTTCTTCGTCATCTGTGTCGTCGTAATCAACTTATTGTTTGCGCCTCTAATGGTGCACACACCATTTTCAATGTTAACTTTGTGGCCTTTTTTTGGATAGTTGCCCAACACTCAACAAATTCCAAAAGAGTCCCAGCACAAAGTAAACGTCTGCAATAGTAACATTAGTACCATCTTTTGAGTTGATATCAATGTTACCTTTGCCCATCATGCGAATTTTGGATTTATTCCCGAAGTTGACTTCACCACGAACCATCTCATCTAACTTCGAAAATAGCTCCTTTTGACCACACATGTGATTGCTACACCTAGTATCAAGGTACCAAATTTTTGTGTTCATGGTACTTGAGTCATCCATTTGGCATGCTAACACCACGTCTTCATTTGTATTGACAGCGTGCACATATTCTAGTTGCTCGTGCCTCATGTTTGCTCGACATTCGGATTTGTAATGTCCGAATTTGTTACAGTTAAAACACTTGACTTTTGATTTGTCACGTGTTTTATATCTTTTAGTGGAATTCAGATTTCCACCTCTACCTCGGGCACCTCCACGACCTCGGCCACCATGATGACCTCAATTTGATTGAGTGACCCGACTCTGCAGTGCTTGCTCAGTATTCGAACTGATAGACTTCTGGTTCATTCTTTGCTCATGTGAGCATAATGATCCCATCAACCGCTCCAACGTCATGGTTGATATATCTTGGCCTTCTTCGATCGCCACAACAACGTAGTCAAACTTTTTAGTCAAAGACCTCAAGATTTTTTCTACAACTCGTACATCTTGGAGTTCTTCACCGTTAACCCTCAGTTGGTTAACGATGGTTTGTACACGATCAAAGTAAGCCGAGATAGATTCAAAGTCATTCATGCATAAAGACTCAAAATCTCCTCGAAGTGTTTGGAGCCGCACCCACCTGACACGATCATCACCTTTGTAGGATTTTTGCAATATATCCCACGCTTCTTTCACTTGTCTCAAAGACTCGATATTTTTTCAAATATCGATTCCTCTACGGCTTGAAAGATCGCATATAATGCTTTCTGATCTTTCTTTCGAGATTCCACCAACGCTTCTTTCTCCTTCTTCCTCAAAGCATTGAATTTTTCAGCATCAGCTACTTCGGTGTAGCCGTTCTCCACCAAGTTCCACAAATCTTGGGACCTGAATAGAACCTTCATCTGGACGGACCAGTTGTTGTAATTTTTTCCGTTCAACTTCGGAAGTTGCAACTGAACAGAACTAGTGGATGCCATTGCTAGCTCTGATACCAATTGTTGGAACCAAAAGGACTTGGAGGGAGAGAGTACACACAAAAGAGAGATTATATTACACAATATCCCTTGCAAAGGCTTAATAGAGTACACACACTAACTTTGCTAAGCTTAAAACTCTCTCTAAAATCTTACTCTCTCACACACACTAAATAAACTAGCGTAACCCTATATCTATAAGCACTTCACCGCCTGGACTTCAAACATGCAAGAGTTGAAGTTGAACTTTTCTTCTTGGCAGTCAAAAATTGTGGGCTGCGTTTCTTTCACGTCCAAGTTGCAAGCCACAAATTCACCTTCCTTCATACTTCTTGAGATCTCCAGCAGCAAGTATAATAATATTTTATTGTGTGCCCAAAATGCTTGTAGTTTCTTCATGATTTTTCTTCTCCAGCGGTTTAAAGAGACGTGGTGCTGCAGCACACGTTTCTTTGGTGGCTTGCAAACCGACTAACTCTTGCTTTCACACACATAGTCAAAAAACAATTAAAAGACAAATAAGCTAATCAAAACACAAAATCAATTTTACTATTTTCTAACACAAGTTCTATTGGTGGTAATAGAGTTTTCCTTGCATTGCTTCAACCCGAGATAATGCAATATTTGCATCTATCCGGTAGTTACAATATATATGATTTTGTCAATTTCAAAATATCATAAGATGTTTTCTAAATAATATGTAAAAATCATTAAAAAAGTTCTAAAGTAGGAATTAAACAAGTTGGACACGTACAAATTTGTCATAAATGTTTATTGTTTGTTCTAAAATTAATTTTGTAAATTAATCTTTCTAAGCCGTAACTTTGTATTATGACTAGGAAACTAATTTTTCAGTTAGCTAAATCTCGGGTTATCTTTCTAGCTAGAAAATTAATTAAATGAATTTATTTCCAATACATACATTAAATTAATTATACTCCAATTTATGTGAACAGTTAGAAAGCTCTCATTCTAGCTGGCTAGACCTGGGGAACTTCTCTTCGATTCATTGTGTAACACCCTACCTTAAAAAGTGTATATAAAAAGATATCATATTGCATTATTGATTTATCTAGCCAGAAAATTAGCACAAGTGTTATGGCTGGTTCTATCCACTATAGCTAGAGTCCTAAACTAATCAAGGACCACATGAATAGTGGAAAAATGACAGGCATTGGAAACCTCTAATGCTATAGCTAATGGAAACTATCCCCCACGCCTTAGAGAGAGCCCTAGCACCCACAACAATGCCTTTAGAGATAAAGACATGTCGAATCACAACCTAGCTACAAAGAAAACAACCTTAAAGTGGTTTATGCACTACAAATTGAAATTGATAACAATAAACTTCGAAAGATGCACACAACTTCATCATGGTCATGGAATTGTGCTCATTCGGAGACCACAAAAAAAAAAAAAGCATAAAAAAATTTCAATTCCATGCAAAAAAACCAAAAAGAGTGAAATGTACTAGCATCGACTTAAATAAACACAAGTGGTCAATGTTTATCATCCAACTGCAAATTTGCACTTCAAACCTACGTTTTATATTGAGAGGTAATGAGAGAGAGAGAGAGAGAGAGAGAGAGTCTACCCTACCCCATAATATACGTGTACAATGACAGAGGCCACATGCACATAGATTGAGAAGCATTTAATAGAAAAAGATTATATAAGTCAACCTATTCAAAGCTTTAATACGTCTTGATTATGTTAAATCAAGATTTTATTTTCTTCAAGTACCATTTGTCGAGTTATCTTGGCTGTTTTATGTCAATAATTACGTCTAGTAGGAATAAAAGGGGCTTTAATTACACTAGAATCCCATCAATTAATGGGCTCACGCTCAATGATGAAGACAATGAGAGGATGAAGATAATGACAAAAATGTAATATTTAATAATGTTATTCTTCAGAAAAATGAAGTACGTACAAAATACTTAATTTATTTGAACCCGCGTCAACTCTCAGCAACTCCTTTTGTGCGTAGTGTCGGGGATGATGGAAAATGACGAATTTGATATCAGCAAGTTGCCAAATTATGAATTTATATCCAGAGAATTTTGGACCTGGGAATTTTGCTTTGTAATATTAAACATTACACATCCGTCACCGCCAACAAAAAAAGCACTACATTTTCGTCTTTGAAGGGCAGATTGTTTCATACAACTAACTTATTTTATTAAGACTATTGGTCGTACACACCCATCAAAGGAAGAGGAGCCGTATAACTCGGCGATGTTAGGAATACTAAATATTTATTACAGTTTGAGAATTAAACAAGTTCATAAAATTAGTTAGTTGTTAAGATGAACCATAAGCATGTTTGTCCTTTTCACTCAAGGTTGGAGTTCGAATCGCCACGTTTGCACTATTTTATTGGGTCTATCTCCAGCAGCATAGAACCGTGTGGTTCCGGTAATTAATTGATGTGTGTATTGAGCGGGAGGATTGCCACATTTGACAGGGATTAATTATCTACTTAAAAGAGACATGAAATGGATGCATGTACACAACACCTCCTATGGACCATGGTGGTTGCCAAAGTTCTAAGTGAGCACCACGGTTATATAAAGAAGAAAGACAGAAAAAGAAAAAGAAAAAGTGGAACATCTATGGTGAATGTGTACGCTATGTAAGTTACATAGTTACTGCTACTCGTCCAAATGTTGTGCAGTGTAAAATATGCTTCCTAAACGTGCCTAGGACCCAATATGAAATTATTTTACCACTTAGTAAAAAAAGTTAAGTAAAAGCTCTTAATACTTCTGGCGTTGTTGTTTAAAATTCTAATAAAATACTTTCTCGTCATTTGATATAAAAGTCTTAGTATTTCTTATTTATACCTTCCCCTACGTTTACCATCTTTCCTTTATGAAAATCTCGATATAAAATAAAATAAAATAAACTGCTTCTTGAGTAAAAGTGATTCTTTTCTTACTACCAAAAAGGAAAAAGTAAAACCGCGCATCTAGCAACAGCGACTCTTGCATTGTTTTGATATTATATAATTGCTCATTCCAATATGCAGGAACCAAATAAGGAACCCCAGATATATCCCCCTTCAAATGATAATGCGATATGACAATCATCTAGAATGTCAAATGATGCACAGTCTACGTAACACATGTGCTATACAATCCTCCTCCATCGCCATTGGGATGAATAGTTACATTTTGAAAATTGACCAATTATCTAAAAAGATGATGATAATTGTGAATTGCATAAGAAAATATTAGACACGTTAGACACGTTATGTACTTCAATTAATTTTAATTTGAAAGATAGAATAACCTTCTTTTCTCATCCTCCTCTCTTTCCTCTCCGTCGCCATCCAATAATAAAGACCTCCCCACTTGCCTATTCCTCCTAATCGTACCAGACAAATAATCCCCACTCAATAACATGGAGCCTCAGGATGAGATTTCGTCTCTATACAGTCTCTCACCCCAAATCTCATCCATGCTCAAATCCATCATCCAAACCCACCACTCCCCCGGCACGGAGGCCCCGAACACGTGCACGTCCCTCATGGCACGGCGAATTGAAGCGCCGGCCTGTGCCGTGTGGCCCTTGGTGCGCGACTTTGGAAACCCTCAGAGGTACAAGCTCTTCATCAAGAGTTGCCACATGAGGGAAGGCAACGGCGGGGTTGGGAGCGTGCGTGACGTTGCGGTGATCTCGGGATTGCCGGCCTTGACGAGCGTGGAGAGACTGGAGGTCCTCGACGATGAGAGGCGCGTGCTGGGATTTAGGGTGATTGGGGGTGACCATCGGCTCCACGACTACCGCTCGGTGACATCGGTGAATGAGGTGATGACGAATGAAGAAGAAGAAAGAAAGGTCATGACTTTGGTTTTGGAGTCTTATGTTGTGCAAATCCCCGAAGGAAACACTTGTGAAGACACCAGGTTGTTTGCTGACACTATAGTGAAGCTGAACCTGCAAAAGCTTGATGAAATAGTCATGGCTTCTTTAAATAAAGAGAAAATGAAGAAGGACATGCATGATGGTGATGATGATGATGATGATGATTCATAATGATGCGACTTCATGGGTACATACGATTGTGTGAACAATTCGCATGTGAGTGTAAATGATGGTGCTTATTGATGTTGCTAATTGTATCCGTGAATCATTATACGTTATGCGTTAATTATGCATGCTGCTTACCTTTTTCGTCACATCACCTAAGTTTTTCTTCCACTTTTTTCTCATGAACTTTTCAGAGTAGGTTTGATTGGTTGTTTTGTGAACTTTTGTAGTTATTTCTATGAATTGGCAAGTCAATACACAAGTATGTATGTATGTTTGCATATTACTCAAACCTGATACTTCTCCTAAACTTCAAGAAAAAGAAGAAATTGGAGCTTCAACATATAGATGAAAGTTCAGTGAACGTGGACTGATGATATTTATGAACAAAGATATGATGTTATATATGTCGGATTCAATGTGATCTTGCTTGGTTACATTATTGTATCTCTAGTTTGCCATCTTGGCATCTTGCCCATGATCGAGTTTAAATCATAGGTACTTGGTAACGGCAAAGGGAATATTTTGCATTCGCATTTTCTTAGTTCAATGTTCAGCTTTTTGTTTTTGTTTTTGAATTTCACTTTCCACAGATCATAATTAGGAATCAAAATGGGGAAATTTCTTGCATCTAATCTTTTGTATCAGTCAAGTTCAACTTATTTGGTGTGTCAAACCCGTTCTTGGGCCGAATCCCCTCCCCCTCTTCTCCTTGACCTGCTTCTTTCGGATGTTATCACAGTGCAATGTAATTTGCCCCTCTATCAATAATATTTCCTTTCTGATAACAAAAAAAACCTCTGATTTTGAAGAAGGTGATTTATCTAAGTTATCCTCCACCAAATATTCTTCCACACTTACACATGCACACAATTTAATAAGATTGTTTAGCTAGGCTACCTATTCATGATCGGCGGTCTTAAGACGAGGAAAAGACCGGTATGATATGTGTATAGGGAGTGTTAAGTCTGGCTATTCAAATCTGGTGCAAGTTCATTATGCATAACTACAGGTCTAGAGGTATTTCTTGTGTCTAGAGTTTACCTACTTAAGGTGGACTTAATTCCTTGTGTAAATATCCATGCATATTAAAATATTTCCTAGGCTAAAAGTGAAAGCATTCAGACAAGGGCTATATTTTCCTCAATTTCTAATTAAAGGAAACTTTCACTAATAAGTTTAGTGTGCGTGCAAGTGTCTCTATGATGCCCATCACTTGTAACTTACCGATCGGAATTATGATTGGAGGAAGAAAGAAGAAGGAAAAGATAGCCTTTATAAATGAATATTTGTGGTGAACTTTCTTGATAGGAATTTGCTTGAATATGCATGACCCAGATAAAAAATCGAGAAATTTAGAAATCATTGAGTATCTCATGCCATAAACATAGAATGCATATTGATTGTGATGAATCGCAGTAAAATGAGGAGGAGGTGCTATATATATTGACTGAGCAAGCATGCAAAATAAGGCGATGTCTTTTTTTTTTTTTAAATAAGCAAAAATATTATTTTGACATCTTAAGAAGGAGATATAAACATGAATAAAATTACAGGTCTATGTGTACTTTCGACTAGCAATGACATTTCTTTGGTTGGACCCACACTACCTAGGTATTAGCATTGACCAACCAGCTATCTCTTTTGCATGTGCTGCCTTTGCTTTCATTCAATTTCCTAATTATTACTAACATCATCATAGTACTTTCAATCAATTCAACACTTACTTTTTCCTTTATAAAAATTAAAATTTCTAAAAGATTCTCATGCATTGCCTTTCCAGACATGTCATTGCTTGTATGTGAGTTTAACATACAACAAATGGATCAAAGAAAAGTTATTTGATATTGGCTAGCAAATTTTGCATCCTCCGATATGGCGATGAGAACGTTAAATAGGTCGTGTAAACTTATCAGTCAAAAGGTTTGTAACGAGCAAGCCATATTACTCGAGTTGTAGGCCCTAGTTCTCATTATCTTCATAGACAAAAACATCAATCGATTTATCAAGTTGATTTATATGTCATGCATCAAGGGTTTTGATTGCGATACTGCATATCAAATTGAGGAAAAAGTACCAAAAAAGTTCTAAATATATTATATTGATATCAATTCAGTCATAAATCTTTCAATTTGACAAATTTAGTTATGAATATTTTAATATTTATACTAATTCAATTCATTTGGCCAATTTATGCTGACAATAGTTGACATGAACATCGATCATTTTATGTGACGTGACTAGCGTTGACGTTGGCGTTTTTATAAAATTTTAAAAATCTTTTCTTTTTTTTTATTTTTTTATTCTTTGTTTTGGCTAGCCAGGGTCGTAGCCCTCGCTAGATTTGGGCAGGGCTGCCTTGCCTACAGGTGGTGGGGCTGCGAAGGGGTTATGTATTTAAGTATATATAGTATCATCTCCAGTCATTGCACAGACGTGATTTTTCCTTTCTCTATAATGGGAATATGTATTTAAGCATAAATTGTATTACGTCTTTTAGTGTTAATTATTCATATAAATATTGCTGTTTTAATTGCAACAAAGATGGAAATTTTTGTCATATTATGATATCGATGTTAAATATAGTGACTCGATAACAATAAGAAAATTCCCAATTGCCGCTTTTAGACGACGGAAGGATATTTTACATATAATCAACTACATTACTGAAGTAGTGTGAGAAAATAATGAAAAAAAAATTGATCGTTGTATTTGTGTTTAGTAATTTGATCGAGAAGGATAAGTAATTACCAAAATTGGCAAAATTAAAAGGTTAAAGATTGAATTGATATTTGTACAATGGATTTAAGACTTTTTTGATAATTTTCCCAGATGAAAAAGCAATCTATTTTTGTTGAACATGCTGAAATATTGTTGTAATCTTAATTCTTGTCGGTTTGTCTCGTTATCATGTTTGTCAAAAAATATGCTTCCATGTTGATAATGTTTCGTGCAAATGTGTGAAAAATCGACAGCCCCACCTTTAATTTTGCTTGACGAACCATATAGATTGGAATCTGAAAAATAGACGTGGAGTCCGCTTGGAATTGGCCTTCATGAAGCTTCATCAACACAAGTCTTTTGATAGTGAACAGATCAAACAGCCAACCAACTACCGTGGCTAGCAAGTTCGCATTGCTTGAGATTGAGAATCTTGCTACAACAGAAATTGACCACTGAATTACATCAAGAACCCAACGATCGAGTCTTTATATATTTGAACTCCCGCATCAGTTGGTGTGCTTGAGGAGAAGCAAAAGCTCAAAGCCCAAAGAACCAAAGTTCTTCCATCCATGGCTCTCTTCTGGATGATGAACATTGAAGTGTCTCTGCAATGAAACTGACATCTTTTCTTTTGTATGAATGAAAATGATATCATTTGTTCATAGTGCTGTAAGATTGAGATCTCGGCATGTTCTTCGCCTTCCCAATGTATGCTCTAGCTAACTTGGTCGGTAACCACTGAGGCTGTCATTGGTTTTAGTATTACATTCATTTTCTCGTATGTTGAAATCAGAGACATTCTCTTGGATATGCAATGGAGAGGTTGATTTCGGTTCTCGCCCCCAAAGTAGCATTATCGACGCCATCAACCTGCTTTTCCTCCGCACTTTCTATGTCTCGTGGATCATCGACAGCCTCACAAAGGGCAACGCTAATGAAAACAGCAATAGGAAGGACTTGGTACTCATCGTCGTTGCAGTCTGTTGCACATGCAGTAGCATCGCACACTTCGGGGTCGCCCTCCGGAGTCTATTACTTCAAGCCGACATAAACAGACCGCAGAGCTGGTTGATTCACTTTGTTAGAGGATTGATGTGGATGTCTTTCGTGGTTTCGTTGCTTGCTGCGACATCCAAGTGGATGAGAACTCTGGTTACTCTTTGGTGGGTCGCCTTCTGTTTACTCTTCCCAGCTCTGAACGTTGTGACTTGGCCTATAAACTTTCTCCTTCTGCTCTATGCCTTCAGGAAATATGTCGTGGTTCCCGTACCAAAGCTCAAGCCTTTCAACTAAGGGTGCGTACTGTGTCGACAGCTGGTTGAAAGGCTTGAACAGAGCTTTGCCAACACAACAGTAGGCATTTCACCCACTCTCAACTCACTCTAGGCATGGAGAGCTATTATACTCTTCTACTTGGCAGTAGTTAATATTAAAGCCCTGACGTGGAGTCTACCTTCCCCTCGAAAAGGCCTCTAAGTTCACATCCAAGTTTTTCTTTCCAAATTAGTGAAAATACTGGGGTGATATTGTGAGGGTTTCCCACCTCAGGTCGGATCTCTCGCCTATTTCTTCTCCTCAAACCCTTTAAGAATCTACTTAGGTCCAAACCCAAATGAGAACTTACACGAACCTTTCTATTGGGTGCGGAGCCTAATGAATCCTGGTCGAAACTTGGTTGTGCCAAACGTCTCAGCAAGTTGACATTTTCTTGGATTAATCCATCGTTACAGATAGGGTACTCAAAACCACTAGAGTTTGAGGGCATCCAATCTCTAGTCACCGAAGACGAGGCTAAACTGGCCTATCAAATGCGGCATTTACTTCGTCCCCGGACACAACGAGATTCCAGAATAGCATGGATTGGTACCCACTAATACCGGATTAGAATTAAGAGCCCAAATATTGATTTACCGAGATTAATAATACGAAACACTCTAAAGTAGGTATTAAACAAGTTGGGATACGTGCGGTTTTGTCATTAAAGTCTGTGGCTCATTTTAAAACTAATTCCATGCATCAATCTTTAAAAGCGAGTCAAATTGTGCAGACGTCATTTTCCACTACATTGACCCGTACTTTCTCAAGTAGATATTCAAGTTGGGACTTTCTTTATGTTCACAAAATGCTGAAAACTTGCATCGTAACCATTGACTTTCTTTTTCAGCATTGAAAAAATTAGCTAAATCTCGGGTTATATATCGAGCTAGAAAGTTAATTAAATATGCTTATTTTAGACTAAGGCATTAATATTTATTATACTCTCTTTTTTGTGAATAGTTAGAAACTCTCGTTCAGGCTGGCTAGATTAGGGGGAATTAATTGGACCAACCCTACTTTAAAAAAAAAAAGTGTATATAAAAGGACCATTTTGCATTCTTGATTTAAAAAAAAAAATTGGCATAATTGTTGTGGCAGGCACTATACACTATAGCTAGAGCCCTAATCTAATCAAGGACCACATATATAGTGGAAAATTAAATAACAGGAAAAAAAAATTGGTATAAATTCTATGTTAATGTCGCTAAATAATGAACGTACGTATCTTAGAAATATTCATTATATCTGACTGAAATTCGAAAATATCTAATGCTATAGCTGAGGGAAACTATTCCCCAGGCCTGAGAGAGAGAGAGAGAGAGAGAGACCTAGCGGACACATCAATGTCTCCACAGATACAAGCCATGTCAAATCACAACCTACTACAAAGAGAAACAACACTTAAAGCGGTTCATGCACAGCAAATTGGAATTAATTACAATAAATTTGGAAAAGATGCGTACAGCTCGATCAATGGCGATGGAATTGTGGTCGTTCTGAGACCACAAAAAGAAAACTATAAAAAAATCAAATTCCAATTCCACTCAAAAAAAGAGTGAAATGTACTGGCATTGGTTTAAATTAACACAAGTTGTCAATATTTATTATCCAACTAAATAATTGTGCTTCAACCTACGTTTTATATTGAGAGGTAATGAGAGAGAGAGAGAGAGAGAGAGAGAGAGAGAGAGAGTCTACACACATATGATGGCCAGGGGCCACATGCATATATCTTAAAGAGCACTTTATTTTAAAATTGCATATTAGTCAACCTATTCGAACCTTTAATACGTCATGATTCTGTTAAATTTAGTTTTTTTTTTTTTTTTTTTTTTTGGGAGCTACGTTGGGTGCTTTATGTCGATAATAATGTGTACTGGGAATAGAATGAGCTTTAATTACAGTAGAATCCCATGAACCAATTGGCTCACTTATAAGAACGTAATATCAATAGATATTATTCTTCAAATAAAGAAGCACATACAAAACCCTTAATTTATCTTAGTCCGAGTCAACTCCCAATAACGCCCCTTTGTCCGTAGTCTCGGGTGTGATAGAAAATGATGAATTTGATATCATCAAGTTGCCAAGTGGTAAATTCCTTTCTAGAGAATTTTTGGGACCTGCGCATTTGGCTTTTGTAATATTAAACATTGCTGCATTGTCACCTCGAACAAAAATGCACTTTGAGTATATATTTTCACATCTCAAGAAGCGTAGCTAGCCAGTACAAGAACCACCGAATTTTCATCTTTAATTGGCCAAATTATTTCATATATTTAACATTTTCTATTAAGGCTAGTGGTCTTATACACCTACTATGGGAAGAGGAACCATATGAACGAGCGATTTTAGAAGTACTAAAAGTTTACTAAAATTTGTGCACTAAATAAATTGATAACGAGGCAAGTGGTAATCGGGTTCGTCGTTCTCGCTCAAGATTTGAGTTCAAATCTGCACACTTGAATATATGGGATAGGGGTACTGCGACACTCGCTGGGATTTAGTTGGGTACTTAAAGAGCTTGACACCAGTTAATATAAATAAATAAATTGGAACCTGCATATCGAATGAGTACGTTATTTAAGCTATCCAATTGTGATTACGCATTGCGATATTGTGTGGTATAATATGTTTTATTCTCAAAGTGTCTAATACCCAATATGAAGCTGTTAAACCACTTTTAAGAAGCCCAACACCCAGTTAATATTTAAAAAAAGAAAAAGAAAAATAGTGGAAGCTTCGTATTGTGAGTACATTACTTAAGCTATCTAATCACGACCGCACGTCGAGATGTTATGCGGTATAATATATGTATTCTAAAAGTGCCTAACACCCAATATGAAGCTGTTAAATCACTTCTAAGTAAAATCTCCTAATACTTCTAGCATTATTGTATAAAAATCTACTAAAATACTTGAGGCAAGTCTTAGTATTTCTTACTTGATACCTTTACCTAGATTTACCATATTCCTTTTACTAATATCTCGATGATATAAAATAATAAAGAAAAAAATTGCTTCTTGAGTGATATTAATTCTTTTCTTTCTACAAAGAAAAAGAAGTAACACGGGGCATCTTGCATATCTATTATATTATATGATATAGCTCATTTCAATATTCAGGAACCAAATAAAAAGACCAGATAGTTTTTTCTCTGGCAATTGAAAATCACTCGATTGTTAATTAAACCCTAGATATTTCCCCCTTCAAATATTAATGCCCCTAACTTGAAGTATCCCAAGTATGATAATTGACAAGTATGTCGAGTCAGATGATGCATGGACTACGTAACATATTTGCTACGCAATCCACCTCCATCGCCATTGATATAAGTAGTAATAATCTGAAAATTTTCCAATTATTCAATTTATAGCGATAAATGTGAATATCGTAAGAAAATATTATACGTGTTGTGTACTTAAATTTTTTTCTCATTTGAACCCTCTTGACAGAGAATAATCTCCTTTTTCTAATCCTCCTCTCTCTCCTCTCCACCACCGTCCAATAATAAAAGCCTCCCCACTTGCCTTTTCCGCCTAATCTAGACCAAAAAACTGATCCGCACACAAGGAAAGGTATGGACCTTGGCGATGAGATTTCTTCTCAATACGCACTCTCGCCGCAAGACTCAGCCAGGCTCAAATCCATCATCCAAACCCACCACGCCCTCGGCACGGCGGCCCCAAACACGTGCACGTCCCTCATAGGACGCCGCATCGACGCGCCGGCCCATGCCGTGTGGCCCTTGGTTCGTGACTTCACGAACCCTCGGAAGTACAAGCACTTCATCAAGAGCTGCCATATGAGGGAAGGCGATGGCGGGGTCGGGAGCGTGCGTGACGTCGCGGTGGTCTCGGGGCTGCCGGCCTCGACGAGCATGGAGAGATTGGAGGTCCTTGACGACGAGAGGCGCGTGCTGAGCTTTAGGGTTATTGGAGGCGACCACCGGCTTCGCGACTACCGTTCGGTGACCTCGGTGAATGAGGTGACGATGACTGAAGGAGAAAGGAAGGTCGTGACTTTGGTTTTGGAGTCTTATGCCGTGCAAATCCCTGAAGGAAACACTTGTGAAGACGCCAAGCTGTTCGCCGACACCATAGTGAAGCTGAACCTGCAAAAGCTTGAAGAAATAGTCATGGCTTCTTTGAAGAAAGAGAATGATGAAGGAGGAAACGCATGATGGTGATGAAAAGTGCTGATGATGACTCATGATGACGATGATGAACGTCCGATTGCGTGAAGAAACTGCTTGTAAATGTAAAGGATGTTACTAATTATTCGTGCGAATTGCTGTACATTGCACTTTAATTATATATATGGCGCACCATTTTGATTGCTCTAGTTACTATGCATTATATAGTAAATTATATAAATCGGGGCGGTGCATGCGTTCTATGTTTTTCTGCCTTTTAACTTCTCATGTTCTTTTCGGGGAAAATTTGTTTTGGTTGTCTCGTACCTCTTTTAGTTATTTTTATGAACCGGTAAGTCATGGTATATACTACTCGAACTTGATCCTCATCCTAGACTGTTCTCCAGAGAGAGAGAGAGAGAGAGAGAGAATTGAAGCTTTAATATATAAATGAAAGTCCACTGAATGCAAACTGAAGATATATGTGAACCTGGAAATGATGTTATGTATTTCGGATTTGATGGGATCTTGTCTGGTGATGTTACCGTGTCTCTAGTTTGCTACCTTGGCATCTTGGCGATGATCGAGTTTAAATCGTAAAGGAATTTAGCAATGGCACCGAGAAAATTCTGCATTACTTTCCTGGTTCAATTTCAGTTTTTTTGTTTTTTTTTAACCCATATTTGGTATATCAACCTCTGATTTTGAAGAAGGTAATTTATCTAAGTAAGGTATTTCATGAGTATAGGGCTTATCTACCTAATCAGACTAAATTTCCTTTTGCGTAAAAGTTTTTTTTCCTTCAAATATCTCATGACATATTGAGCGAAAGCATTAAGAAAAGGGCTAAGTCTTTCTTTTAGTTCTAGTTGAGAAAACATTCTCCAACAAGTTAAGTTTATATGTATGTGTCTACGTAATGTTCATCGCTAGTAATTGCCGAATACAGAACATCACTAGCAATCGCTGAAAACAGATATTCGCAACAGGGAAACAATGTACGCAAAACTAAAAATTTATTCTAACTAAATTACAATTCGGAATCGACTTCTATAAAATCTCATGATACTCTAAACTATCATTTCCATATAATTACATAACTTTACAACTTTTAGATTGAACCCAGGGATTCAGAATTCACATGGATCCGAATTTACAGCTTGGATTTGAAATTTCATCCGATTGGAAGAGTACGAATCCTAGTGGGCGCTACAAAATGGAATTAACCTAGCCTGTCGAAAGTTTTGGAGCATGCACGCAAGAAACCCTTTTTGTTTTTTCGCTCTTTCTCGTTTCTTTGCACTCCCTCTCTATTTTCCTCTTTTCTTCTTCTTTACTTGCCGATTCTTTACGTTTTATGCCCCATCGAAGCCAGCTAAAGAAAAGAACTAAAGGCTTAGAGAGAAATATGGGAGAAGTGCTAAGGCATGAACTTCCAAGACTCTCGTGGAAACTCGCAACTGATTTTCAAATTGTTCCTTGCTCATCATCAGCTGAAATTCGAAGCCGACGATACATCTGAATTGCAAACCAATGTGACCATAAACGATCATGAACGGTAATTTCCATATGCCGTTTCGAAACCATCTGCACATAATGTACGCACCAGGGAGGCCTGCTCTATGACTTAGCCGCTATTTACTCCTTCAAACACAGATGTGAGTACCCAGGACCGCCGTAAAAGAAATTAACCCCGTAACGAGCATCCTTATCCTTCATCTGCAAATCATAGCACCCGGGGTTCGTCACTATCCTGAAAGCATTATCCGCGTCTCTGTTCACCAAATTGAAGGTTGTGGAAATAGGCCGATTTCCCAAATCCATCAAATGGAAGGTGGCCGCTCCCCATTTGCGTCGTCGTATGACGACCCCCGGGCTCCGTGTTGACTATCTCTCCGCCCCAAGTTACCCCATCAGCGCCTGTGCTTAGAGTCGTAAAAATTTCTTTGGGCCGGTATCCTACGTTGACATTCGTATAAAGAAGCCACCAATGTCCGGTAGCAGGATCCTGGGGCATCCAGATGAAGACGATGAGCATCATACGATCTATCTATTATGACAAGAAAACTAGACAGAGAACATGAAAGAAGCCGTTCTTTCTGTAAATGGACAGTTTCCCTCACCCAGGTTACAGACGTATAAACCTCGGATTGATCCCCGTTGTAGCTGGGTATGGGTTGCAACGGAGTTCCAAGAGTAATTCTGCGGTCCACTTGTACGAATCCCGGGCAGTCGAGATTGAAGCAACCGGTCTTCTGGTAGTTATCGCTCCGAAAATCATCCAGAACAAGCATGTCAATCATCAACCATTCGATCCCGAGTCCTGATGACAATCTCAGATATGATAAAAGACAGAGAGAGGAACTCACAGTCCAGATTATGAATGACCTGGTCTGCTTGCCGAAATTAGGAGCCTTACTTACCTGAAACCCGCAAGGAGAGAACACTTTCCTCCGGGCACTTCTAGAGAACGAACTACGACCTTTTCATTATGTACTTACCGTCCATCCAAACTCGATAGTATTCAGGTCCTCGTTTTGCCCCGCTACAACCCACGTTTGAGCGAAACTAACTTCGTTGTCCAATATCGTGGGATTCCACACATTGACATTCGCATGCGCTCCACGGCGAGTGCTGCCGGGCAAAGACACCTGGACATACTGTTCCATGAAATTCGACATCGTATTCATTGAAGAAGTCTGCTTCAATGCAGTTAAAGCATCTCTGTTATGTAAATGAACTCAAAGGTGATGGTCTTAAGAGCATCTCTTTTCCTTCAGATTGCACGTACTTCATGACGGGGAGCTTGGTTCGGGTCGGGTTGGCTTTGACTGGCTCTCTTCGTTTGCTGAACGAACGGATTGGTTCGCTTCTTCATCGCGCTTTTGCTGGCTTTAATGGGGACCGTTCCTTCAGGGCACTTTCCATATTTCCACCACCCTGGCTGAACACGCCTTCAGATAGTTCTTCCGCCCTTAACTTCTGCGTTGAGTTCGGTTTCACGTGTATAGTATCGAAGATGAAAGTTTCCGCTTTCATTAGATCTATCAGAGAAGTATTTATGTCTTCCTACTTTCCTGGGTAAAGCCATCTCTAACTGGCTCATCTTCCTGAGTGCTAAAAACAGAAACGTAAATAGGAAAATCACTTAAACCATCAGAATTGGTCTGTATCCCTGAAATTTTTTACTTCTCTTGCAATGGCTACATGCTGGCCTTCAATAGGATGTTGTCTTGTATGGTCGAACGGTTAAACCGAATTTGGGTTGCTCATCTGGTGCGGTCCATAACGATTCAACAACGCTAGTCTCAAATTAAACTGCATTTAGCAATACCTGGAGGATGTGATTCTTCAGAAGTGGATTATTAAAGGCAGGTTGCTTGAAGATGTCGACGCAATGGATCAACTCGCTTGGATCGTGACACTGTAGCATGCAACATTGCAATTCAATTCCAGCATTTCACACAGGGTAGACTGCTATGCAGACTAAGGTGGTAGAATCTCATAGAAATAACCAAACAGCAAACCTCTATGGTTTTCACTGTGCCTTTAGGCTTAGCAAAACCCGTTGTCTCTTCAGGCACAGGGATTCTTGCTCGAGTAAACCCCTTTTCGGCATATTAATCATGACACCCAGCAGAAGTAGCAAAGCAGATAAAGTTTTAGCATGACGAGGTTCTTTGACCTACATATGTATAGTGCTGCATTCAACAATCTTCACTCGATTAGGCAACTAAGGGAAGTGTTGGATCTCAATTCCAATTAGGAATGGAAATCTTCTGCTTTGCAACAGATCAATTCGTTTCCTTTAAAAAAAATGAAATGGAAGGAGTAAAGCAAGACTTGCAGCTATAGAGTCTTTGTATGGGAACTCTGCTTACTAATTGCATCTTGGTTGAGAATCTCATATCATTCCCTTGAATTCATTCCGAATCAGGCAATGTTTAAGAAGGAAGATGAAGGAATGGAAAGAATTGTTAATGGGCACAGAGCATGCGCAATTTAAGGGAAAATTAAGATGGACTCTCGAGAAAGAATCAAGGGAATAATTCAATAATTTTCCTCATATACATCATTTCCTTTCTCTTGAGCAATAAGGCTGCGTTTGGCAGTCGGGATAAAATTTGGAATAAGATATGATTTTATCATATCCTACGTTTAGTGCTTACTCATGACAAAATAAAGTCGGATATAAGGGAATATAAACAGGATAAAATTATCCCATGGGAGGTGAAATAAAGGTAGATATGATTTCTAATGTTTATAATAGGCTAGTTATTTTTCTCGAATAACAAACTTATTAAATTAACAAAATTGAAATTATGTTTCAATATAAATAATATTTGAATTCTTATTAAAGAAATAAAAAATTATTTTTTAATTAATCATATTTTAATTTATATATTCAACTTTAATTCTATTTTACAATAAACATTCAACCTATAAATTAAATATTTATATTTATTATATATTTTAGGTATTTTTGTATTTTAGGTATGTTAGTATGGTTTACTATTTGATAAAATTTTGTTAAAGAATGGTGAAAGGGAAAAAAATAATAAAGAAAATAATATAAAAAAGAGGAAAATTAAATAAATTAAATTAATGAATAGTATTACAATAGATTTTCACCATTTATGTTTATGAATTTAGGCTCATTTTTATATCAAAATAATGTATATGATATGATGTGAATATATTCGACTTTAATATTGTGATTCACCAAACAATGGATAGGATATAAAAAAATCTCAGATTTCATATCCTATCCTATCCAGTCCTATTCCAATTAAAAATCCGGATGACCAAACGTAGCCTTAGAGTTCCTCATATACATTGTATGCCTCAACTCAAATCACCCTCCTATACTAAAATGCACTAAACTAATCTGACCAACAAGCACCAATCGTAGTTCTGCACTATTGACTAAGCTTCTCCTACACATGTAGCTCCAATTACGACCAATGGAAAGTAATGCACTAAAAATTGGATGAAAAAGTCACCGTTACTACTAAACTATATCTCGAGTTTAAGTTATTGAACGAATTTAATCCAAATTGAATTGCGGATAACATTCAATGGCGTATTAAAGATTACAGATATTATTTCTGTGATGAAAATGTGGCCAAGAATGAAAAGTAATATTAGCTTGAACTTTATATTGGATAAAGTGTTGTTTTGAAATCTACGGAAATTATCTTCAACGATATTCAAGTCGGTTAAGGAGGAAAGACATGGAAAAGTCCAAACTCGGCCTTGTTGACCGAACCTCACGGAGTGTCTTCTCCTTGTCGAAGTCGGCATTAGGTAAAAAAAGGGAAAATTTTGGAATGTCCAAACGTGGACTTATTTTTTTTGGTTGAAAATCTGCGTGATATTCATTACTTAACAAAATATGGTGAAAATACATCAAGAGTATCAAAACATAACATATTAAAGAGAGTAGAGGGAGGGTGGGCGACCCAATTCTTAGGTAAAATGTTTAGCCTTTGTGATTTGGCTAGCCAATCCGCGATCCTATTCGAATCCCGGCTGCAATGGATTATAGTGAGGCCCGAAAATTTACTCTTCAGCTCCTTGGCTTGGTCCACCAGGGATTGTACTTCCTTGTTCAGCACATCAGAGAATTTTACATAGTGTACAAGTACACTACAGTCAAATTCAAGCTGCAAAGTCTCTGTAGATATGGGGAGGAGGAAACTTAGGGTTTCAACCAACACCACAACTCCTGCTTGTTAAGGTGAGCTTGTTGCAATTGTTTTGGAGAACCAATCAAGCATCCTTCTGAACACATCTCGGACAACGCAGGCCACAGCCGCACGATTTCATCCTCTGTTCGTCTCATCTCGAAGTCATTCCTCAAAAACTCCATCAAGCAAAGCATCTACTCGAGAGTCTCCAATGTTCACTTCTGTACTCGACTTGGTACAGGGTAGATTTGCCACATCTCGAACGAAGGAGGCCTCCTTTGAAAATTCTCCTCTATTTGTCTCACTCATCGACATTAGATCTCCTCTGTTCATCCCCCTATTAGAATTAGGTCAGGTTGAGACAACAAAGGCTTGAACGAAGGAGATAACCGCCGAAGATCCTCCGTCGTTAACCTCTGTTACGATCGTAGCTTCTCTTTTGTTCACATCCTTGTTCATCTTGGTTCGTGGTGGGATCTCGGAGTCTTGAACGAACGGAACAACCGCTCAAAAACCTCCTCTGTCCGCCTCTGTAATGTTCTCATCTCGGAGTCATTCCTCAAAAAATCCATCAAGCAAAGCATCTGCTCGAGAGTCTTCATTGTTCACTTATGTACTCGGCTCGGTTCAGGGTAGATCTGCCACATCTCGAAGAACGAGGCCTCCTCTGAAGATTCTCCTCTATTCGTCTCGCTCATCGACGCTGAATGTGCTCTGTTCGCCCCTTGTTAGACTTGGGTCGAGTCGAAATAGTAGAGGCTTGAACGAAGGAGATAACCGTCGGAGATCCTCCGCCATTAGCCTCTATTATGATCGCAGCTCCTCTTCTGTTTGCATCCCCGTTCGTCTTAGCTCGTGGTGGGATTTTTCGAAGTCTCAAACAAAGGGAACAGCTAGGGGTGAGCATCGGTCCAAGGTCGACCCTGGACCAGCCCAACCCTGCCGGTCTTGGTTTGGTTCTTAGGGAGACTAGGTCGGTCCTTGGTCCTAGAATTCCTAGACCAGCACTGTACGAGTCGGTCCTCGATTCTAAGAGTTTCGAGTTGGTCCAATTCGAACCGACCTTGATTATATATAAATATATAATATATTATTTATAATTTTTTATATAGAAAAAACCTTAAAATAAACGGCGTTAACAACATTAAACATCTCTTTAGTGAGGAGTTCAAATAATTTTATATCATTCTTTAATAACTTAGGTTTTTAATGTCTTTTACGGTGTTAATAGTTATAATTTACGAATGAGGAAAATGTTTTTGTAAGGAATCCTCATGGTGTCCAAAAAGACACCTTATGGCATCATCATCTAGTATTCATTCTCTTCTGTCTTATTTGTCATTTTAGTCTTCAATTTGCCAAAATCGAAAAAAACAACTTCTCCGCTCGTCACTCGACACTCGCCTTGCTCACTTTGGATCACTCGTGCCACTCACCACTTCGTGCCACTCGCTGCTCGATGCTCGCTTGGCTTGTTGCTCCCCACTCGACATTCGATGCTCATTCTGTTCAACGCTCACTCCAATTGACCCTCACTGCTTTCCTTTCTTAGTTAAACTCGCTCATTATTGAACTCATTAGGTCGATATGATCATTGGTTGTCCTTTCAAGGAGTACAAAAAATGAAATAAAAATTATTGGTTGGTCTTGGGTTGATCTTGAAACCGGACAAAACCCATTGGATCACTTCGATCCTCAATTGTTTTTTTAAGGAGTACAAAAAATGAAATAAAAAATTATCGATTAGTCCGGATTGACCCTAGAATCAACCGAACCCATTGGGTCGGTCCGGTCCTCGGTCCCCAAGCTTAATAGGGTCAAGGACCAATATTGTGTGGGTTGGTCCTAGGGTTAGAAGGTGGACCGATCCAACTTGGACCATGCTCACCCCTAGAAACAGCCACTCGAAAACCTCTTATGTCCACCTCTATAATGTTCTCGGCTTGGGATGGGTCATCAGAGTGAGGAAGGGAAGAGGCATCGACATTAATCTTCGGACACCGAGATCTCGCTTTGATTGGCTCATTTCTTATTGTCGGACCACAAAGCAGACCTTTCTTTAGCCATTTATCATTTTTAATGGAGATTTTCTTTCCATTCCCAACCGCCCACATGATTTTAGGAGATATAGCATTCCTCCCCGTTGTAAGACTTTGCCAATCCCATGAAGACCGACACCCTCTTCCAACATTAAAAAAATCTCCTTATGGAAAATATAATCCCTTCATAACTTGACCCTATAGTGTGTCTAGCTACTGAGCTAATCGCCAAGCTTGTTTCTCTAGCATAGCTTTATAAAATACCCCTAAATCTTTGAATTCGATGCCTCCTTCCTCCTTTCTAAGCTTTAAACTATCCTATTTTTCCCAACGCAAACTAGTTGTTTTGTTACTAGTTCTCCACCAAAAATTGGCGATTTTCCTCTCGATAGCTTTACAAATCGAAAGTGGAATTTTGAAAATGAACATGGCGTATTGAGAAATAACCTAC
The DNA here is from genome assembly GCA_017140615.1 of Eucalyptus cladocalyx. Taxonomy (NCBI): domain Eukaryota; kingdom Viridiplantae; phylum Streptophyta; class Magnoliopsida; order Myrtales; family Myrtaceae; genus Eucalyptus; species Eucalyptus cladocalyx. The sequence goes on from CM029518.1 coordinate 18,001,452, forward strand.
ACCACAAGCCTTTATCAATATTTCCCTCCCGACTTTGGACAATAAGTTATCTTTCGAGCTCTCTAATTTCATATTGACTCTAACAAGGATCCAAGCAAACAGTTCTTTCTTCGATCCCGCCCAATCCGATGGAATAACAACATATTTTCTTGTTTTGTCAATTACAGGAACTCGTAACTCATAAGCCATATTCCTCTTCAAACTTTCTGGGCAACCTTTACTGAAATATATCCCAAATTTGTTTAGGTTAATAGCCTGACCAAAACCAAAGCAATATTGATGTAGAATAGTCGCTAGATTCTGACATTCCATTATAGTTCCATGTAGGAAAAAGATGGAGTCATCTGCGAATAAAAGATGCGATAAAGTAGGGCGGTTATGACTCAATTTGATTCCTCGAATAATACCTACTAAGGCTGCTTGCTTTATCAAAAGAGATAGTACGCTGGCCACTAGAATAAAGAGATAGAGAGACAATAGATCACATTGACGAATTCCACTAGTGGGTTTAAAATAAGGCACAGGCTCCCCATTAAATTTGATGTTGAAAGATACCGTAAAAACGTTACCCAGTTAACCCATTTTCCACAGAAACCCATCTTAATTAGACACTCTCTGAGAAAATCCTATTCTATTCAGTCATAGGCCTTTTGCATATCTAGCTTTAAAACCGCTTGGAACCTTTTTTTCCTCTCTCGTGTTCTTAGTCTATGTAACACCTCCTATACGATCAAGATATTGTCTTAAATCTAGCATCCTCCTACAAAGGTGCTCTGTTCTGCTTCAATTATGTTAGGGAGTAAAGGTTTCAGCCTATTTGTCAACATCTTGGAGATGATCTTGTAGATATAATTGCATAGGCTTATAGGACGGAATTGTTCTAACTTCTTTGGATTTTGGGTTTTTCGAATGAGGGTCATTGATGTTCTGTTAACCTCAGGGTTTAAGTATCCCGTCTCAAAAAACTGTAGCACCTCCCTGAAAATCTATTGATTTAAGTCATTCCAATGATGTTGAAAGAATAAACCATTAAACCCGTCGGGCCTGGGAGCTTTAGAAGCTCCTAATTGATATATTGCAGTTGTAATTTCATCCATTGTGATGGTTGTGTCAATTGTTTATTAATATCTACATCAACCGAGCATAAAAGCTGATCTAAAATTGGCTGAAAATTTATGTTCCCCTCCGATCTGTACAGATCGTTAAAATACTCCCCTATCATTTCCTTAATAACCTTCTCGTTTCTCATTTGCTACCCTTCTAAATTTTTCAGCATGGTGATTCTGTTCTAGATTCTTCTTTGAATAGTTATAGCATGAAAAAATTCAGTGTTTCTATCCCCCCCATTTAAGCCAGCTAATTCTTGATCTCATCCTCCAATATAACTCCTCTTACCGCCATAGATTCTCAATTTCTTGGTTTATCCTTTAGACTTTCACATGATCATTTGACCCCCTAGGATTATTCATCAATACTTGGAGCTCATTCATTAGCCACGAAATTCTCTTATGTGCATTAGAGAATTTGTTTTTACTCCATTCCGCCAAGTTTTAGGTCATTATATTCAACTTATCTACAATATTGCTCCTTGGAGAGTTTGTTGAAACCCAAGCTTTCTTCACTATTTGTCTTCATTCCTCATCCTCTGCCTAGTAAGCTTCATATCTGAGCATTCTTCTTCCGCGATCATTCCTCGGGAAAAGTGATAAAATTAGTGGGACTATGATATGAGCCAAGAGCTAGTAAGGCTAGGCATTTTGCATTAAGATATGCTAATCTCCACTCCATTGTACAAACTGCTCTATCCAGCTTTTCCTTAACAAAGGCATCACATTCTCTATTATTTGTCCATGTAAACGCACAACCCTTGCTTTCCAAATAATTAAAGAACAAGCATGCAAAAAATCCCTAAACGTTGTCATTCGGTAATGCTCAGCCAGCCTTCTTTATTCTTTCTCCCAATGATACATGACTTCATTAATTGCTTAGACATAGCCAAGGAAGCCAATTTGTAATGCTGTCTTTATGGATCGACTCCAATAATAACACTCTTTCTCTCTTAAATCGTTGGGGGCATGCAAAAAGGTGATTCTTATGAGTTGTCTTAGTTCTAAGATTTGACAACGAACATTTATATGAATCTTGGAATACCCCTCTATTGTTAAATTAACCCAATCATCCCAAAACATAGCCAAACCTTCCGCTAAACCCTCCGAATCTACCAAATTTTTTAGTTCTGAAATTTGAGTCGCCTTTGACTCATTGCACCATTTGCTCTTGATTTTTTTTTTTTATACCCAAGAAATCTCGTATAGCCGACAGCCAACGGATAAACCTTAGGGCAATGCTAGCAGAAGACCCACCACCCCGACGTCACGCTTAAAATCCCATGTGTCCCACGGGATTCAAACTCCTCCGTCCTAGGTAGACATCATGGGAGCTCTTATCCAGCTAGGCCACCGTAGGTGGTGGTTGCTCTTGATTTTTTGTTTCCATTAAAAACACTATATCGGGCCTTTTCTAAGTCACTAAGGGCGCGTTTTGTAACATTTCTATTCATGCGAACATTTTTAAACATAAATAGTTATTTATTTATTTATTTCTATTCTTGTGAACAATTTCTGAGTATAAGAATGCATTTGGTAACTACAAAAAATTTCTACTTCGGGAATAGAAATATGTTTGGTAAACTTATATAATTTTGTTGTTTTTTTTATTAAGTTTTTCAACATTTTTCATTATATTTTTACTTTTTTTTTACTTTTTTTTCTTTTTTTTTCTTTTTTTTTCCTTCTTTCTCTTTGTGGCGATTCACGGCCACGGCGACGACCAATGATCAATTGGGCGACCTCTAGCGAGCTTGTCATAGCCTCGCTAGGCCACCGCGAGACTCGCCTAGCCACCAAGGCCACCGACAAGGCTCAACCTCGCCCAGGCAACGCGAGGTCGGCCTCACCTTGGCCTACCGAGGCTAAGGCTCGGCGTCTCTAGGGGCCGGCAATGCTCTGATGAGGTCGTCGACCATCGTCTGGCCGGTTGGCATCGGCCATGGCCGAAGAAGAAGAAGAAAGCCTAAGACTCTCAATGCTTGAATTGTCAAGGGTGTGCCCAACCCTTTGCAATTCTAACTTAGAAACTTCATGGATGACCCGGTGGCTTATTAGGGCTAGCCACCAAAGCCCACGGAATTGACTTCTTCTATGCTCTCAACCATTGCCCAAACTTCTCATGTAAATTTTCCTCAAGGCCTAAATCTTTTTATGGTATCTCAGTACAAAAAGTGACATAGTGTCCAATTCTTCCACAAGAGTAACAATAGAGCAAGAGTCTTTCATATTTAAATGTCACCCAAACCTTTTTTCTGCCCAAGTTAATAATGACTCCAGTCTTTAAAGGGGCAACTGGGTTCAGGTTAACTCTTGCTTTGCCTACCTTGTAATTGCTATTTCCTTTGGCTTATAATTTCACCTCTACAACATCTCCAATTTTCGATGCCACATCTTTTACAACTTCGTGAGTAACTCGACCAAATGGGAGACCATAAAGGTGTACCCAAAAAGCACAGTGGGTAAACTCATAGCATAATTCAGGAGTATCTGGACGACATTGCTAGAAAATGACCAAGGCCCTGAGTCTAAAAATCTCTATTTATCAGCTTGGGAGGCAAAAGAAAATGAGAAAAAACCTGGCTCTAATAAGGTGCATTCCACATTTTTCAGTCTTCCAAGCTATTTTCATAGTGTTAAGGAAAGCTTGAAAATTCACATTAGGCTTAGAATATAGTTTCCAAAACAAAGTTAGCTTGCATTCTTTCAGTTTTTCTTTAGAAATTTCATCTTGCACATCAACAATATCATCTTCGGACCATAAATTGCCAAGAATTTTACACAAAGCCACCATTATTCTTTCATCATTATGCTCATTATCCATTTTGATTTCTCTTATACAGGCCCATAAAGAAATTCTCAATCCATAGCTATTGTCCGAGAAGATTAAAGAAATAAAATTACCCCGAGGAGGAAAGCAATGCTAAGCCCTGGAGAACAGACTCTTTGGCGTAGCAAAGGTAGCTTGAAGGGAGCTCTTACACTGGTATCGTGTTGCTAGATTGTAGCACCAAGCAAGGCGGTCAATGGATGGAATTTTTTCTGGTCGAAAAGTAATGGGTAAAAGCACAAGATGGGTGGAAAATCAATTTGGTTGTAAGGATTATGTGGGTACTCTTGGATCTGGGATGAAAACCCAAAGTAATGGAGCGGCAAAACCCAAATGGGTGGAATGCCGATATGGATTTTAGGGTTTTGTGGGTTTTCTTCAATCTAGGTTTTGTGGGTTTTGTGGAATGCCGAAAGATGGAGGATAGAAGGGACGGATGGGTGGAAGAGGTTGCTATGGGGGATTGAACATGTCGTGATTCTGTTAAATTTAGTTTTCTTTTTTTTCTTTTGAGCTACATACATTTGGGTGCTTTATGTCGATAATTATGTGTACCAGGAACAGAATAAGCTTTAATTACAGTAGAATCCCATGAACCAATTGGCTCACTTATAAGAACATAATATCAATAGATATTATTCTCCAAATAAAGAAGTACATACAAAACACTTAATTTATTTGAGCCCGAGTCAACTCCCAATAACGTCCCTTTGTCCATAGTCTCGGGTGTGATAGAAAATGATGAATTTGATATCATCAAGTTGCCAAATTGTAAATTCCTTTCCAGAGAATTTTTGGGACCCGTGCATTTTGCTTTTGCAATATTAAACATTGCTGCATTGTCACCTCGAACAAAAATGCACTTTGAGTATATATTTTCACATCTCAAGCCAGCCGGGGCCCTCCACTTAAGTCATGGAATTGCTCTAGAAGTTGTGGTAGACTCTGGGAGTCAAACCACTGACCTGGTGGTCAAGAGGCCAGGCCTCAACCAGCGCAGCCATGCATGGGTGGGTAATGAACCACCAAATTTTCATCTTTAATTGGCCAAATTATTTCATATATTTAACATTTTCTATTAAGGCTAGTGGTCTTATACACCTACCATGGGAAGGGGAACCATATGAACGAGCGATTTAAGAAGTACTAAAAGTTTACTAAAATTTGTGCACTAAATAAATTGATAACAAGACAAGTGGTGATCGGGTTCATCCTTCTCGCACAAGATTTGAGTTCAAATCTGCACACTTGAGCTATCTATTGTTGCCACCTCCAAGAGCGATTGAGGAGTGTACCTTTGATAAGTATCCAATGTATATATGGGATAGGGGCACTGCGACACTCACTGGGATATAGTTGGGTACTTAAAAGAGCCTAACACCCAGTTAATATTTAAAAAAAAAAAAAAAAAAAAAAAAAAAAAATCAGAACTTACATGTCAAACGAGTACGTTATTTAAACTATCCAGTTGTGATTACGCATCGCAATATTGTGTGGTATAATATGTTTATTCTAAAAGTGCGTAGTACCCAATATGAAGCTATTAAACCACTTTTAAGGAGCCCAACACCCAGTTAATATTTAAAAAAAAAATTAGTGGAACTTGCTGAGTAGGTCACTCCCAATTGGAGAGGGCAACGCAATTATGTGTATCTATAGTGGAATATATATGTTAGTTATTGTGTAAAAGTAAAAAAAAAAAAAAAAAGAGAGAAAAAAGAAAAAGAAAAAAATCAAAAGAGATCGGGAGATAAATCAATATGATGTTCCACATCCAGAAAATCAAGGGAGATTGGGAAACAAATCAAAGTGATTTTCTTAGATCTACGAAATCACGAGAGATTATGAAATCAATTTACGTAATTTTCATATCGTAAAATTCTAATTGTGATTGCATTTTGCTCCTATAAATAGGAATCCTCTCAACGGAGAAGTATATATAAAAGCAAGAATATCAGAGCAGCGTAACGGAAGAATGAGAAAGTTATTATCCACAAATTGAAGACAATGAAAGATCCCTTGAAGACAGTGAAAGATCCTTCTTAAGGTGAAGTTGTATCTCATTACTATGATTTTGTGGTTTTTCCCTTCATCTTGGAGGTTTCCACATTAAAATTCTTGAATTATTCACTATTCATCTTTACTGTTTTCATTCAATATTTTATCCTATTTATTTTTCACAAAAATATTAGTGGGAAACAATTATTTGGGCCTTCTTCACAAATATCGTTCTTTATCCCAACAGAACCTTCGTATTGTGAGTACATTACTTAAGCTACCTAATCACAACCGTAAGTCAAGATGTTATGCAGTATAATATATGTATTCTAAAAGTGCCTAGCACCCAATATGAAGCTATTAAATCACTTCTAAGTAAAATCTCCTAATACTTCTAGCATTGTTGTATAAAAATCTAATAAAATACTTGAGACAAGTCTTAGTATTTCTTACTCGATACCTTTACCTAAATTTACCATGATCCTTTTACTAATATCTCATTAATTCTTTTCTTACTACAAAGAAAAAGAAGTAAAACGGGACATCTACCAATAGCTATTCTTGCATATTTATTTTATTATATGATATAGCTCATTTCGATATTCAAGAACCAAATAAGAAGACGAGACAATTTTTTCTCTGGCAATTGAAAATCACTTGGTTGTTAATTAAACCCTAGATATTTCCCCCATCAAATATTAATGCCCCTAACTTGAAGTATCCCAAATATGATAATTGACTAGAATGTCACATGATTCATACTGCGTAACATTTTTTGCTACGCAATCCACCTCCATCGCCATTGATATAAGTAGTAATAATCTGAAAATTTTTCCAATTATTCAATTTATAGTGATAAATGTGAATATCGTAAGAAAATATTATATGTGTTGTGTACTTAAAGTTTTTTCTCATTTGAACCCTCTTGACAGAGAATAATCTCCTTTTTTTTCTAATCCTCCTCTCTCTTCTCTCCATCACTGTCCAATAATAAAAGCCTCCCCACTTGCCTTTTCCGCCTAATCTATACCAAACAACTGATCCGCACGCAGGGAAAGGTATGGACCCTGGCGATAAGATTTCTTCTCAATACGCACTCTCGCCGCAAGACTCAGCCAGGCTCAAATCCATCATCCAAACGCACCACACCCTCGCGCGGCGGCCCCAGACACATGCACGTCCCTCATAGCGTGGAGCATCGACGCGCCAGCCCATGCCGTGTGGCCCTTGGCGCTTGACTTCATGAACCCTCGGAGGTACAAGCCCTTCATCAGGAAATGCCATATGAGGGAAGGCAATGGCGGGGCCGGGGTCTGGAGCAGGCGTGACATCGAGATGCTCTCAGGGCCGCCGGCCTCGACGAGCATGGAGAGAGTGGAGGTCCTTGACGACGAGAGGCGCGTGGTGAGCTTTAGAATTATTGGAGGCGACCACGGGCTTTGCGACTACCGTTCGGTGACCTCGCTGAATGAGATCATTGAAGGAGAAAGGAAGGTCGTGACTTTGGTTTTGGAGTCTTATGCCGTGCAAATCCCTGAAGGAAAACTTGTGAAGACACCAAGGTGTTCGTCGACACCATATTGAAGCAGAACCAAGAAATAGTCATGGCTTCTTTGAAGAAAGAGACAAATGAAGGAGGAAATGCATGATGGTGATGAAAAGTGCTGATGATGACTCATGATTATTGAAGATATCACCGCCTATTTCTCGTGACTATTCGTGTTTTGGTCAAAAGGCTGTTCAATTTCCAACGGAAGTCTTTTCGGCACACATATTAAAGTATCTTTATTACTATTTATTTAGACATGTCTTTCCATATATTTAAGGTATGTCAAAAGTTGTGTTTTAAGTCTACATATAAACGAATCTTGTAATTGTGTCAAATAATGAAAAGTGAAAAGACTTTTCTGCAAGTATAGTGTATTCAAATCACTGGGGTTTGCCCGAAGCGCCACCCTTCCAACATGGAAGGGGGAGATGGAGGTTTGAATCTCAACTTTCTCAAGGGGATGAGGTGAGAACGAATTTGTTTCAGGAGTGAGTTTCAACTCCCACGCATTACAAGGAAGTAGGGTAAAAGTTTGAGAGTGAGAGTTAAAGTAGGACCATAATAAAACTAATATAAAAAAAAAGTAGTGTAGTCATCTTCTTCCTTAAGAGCTTCTCTTGTGAGAATGTTATTAGAGCTGTGCGACTCTGATATTCAATACTTGGTATCAGAGCAGGTTATCTGGAACTGAGAGCACGATTGTCAAGGACCATGAGTCAAGTCTTCCGGAGTGTAGTTCGTGAAGACGATGGTCAAGGACCATTATTCGTGCGCAGGCGGTTGAGGACTGAAATACATCGAAGTTCTACCGATGTATAGTCAAAGACTGCGATCGGTTGGTCGAGGATCAAGGTTTCTTGGAGTAGTGTTGGGCATTATTTCGAATCAGATGGAGGATATTTCAAATTTAACAAATGGCATTGAGAAACTCAACAACTCCAATTACAATAATTAGAGTGTCAAGATGCAGTTTTATTTGCTGGGTCAGGATTTGTGGGATATTGTTGGTAGTAGCAACACCACGGCACCCAAAGATAATGATGAACAGAGGAGATGGAAGATCAAAGTGGGTAAGGCTCTTTACGCTCTTACTGTAACTGTCAAAGATGATTTATTACTGCACATTAGGAGCATGCAGACTCCGAAGGAGGCATGGGATAACTTGGTAGCATTATTTGCAAGGTCGAATGATGCCAAGCTACAAAGGCCGGAGAACGAGCTGCTTTGTCGATGTCACAACAAAATATGACGGTAAGTCGCATATTTCTCCAAAGTTAAGTCTATTTGTGGCAAAATTTCAAAGTTGGATTCCGTTAATGCCATCTCAGAAACAAGAATGAGCATAATTGTTATTCACGGATTAAAGCTGGAGTATGACGGTATTATTACGGCTACTCGTGGATGGGCAACCCAACCGATGTTGACCGATTTGGAGAATATTATGGCTAACCAAGAGACTTTAGATAGTCAAATGTCTAAGGTTTCAATTAAGGAAGAAGAAATTGACATCTTCGATGATAAAAGAGGGTTCAAGGGCCGAGGCGAACCAATGCTGAAAATAAAGATGGCAAGTCCAGGAAAAACCATGTCAAATGGCAAAAGCAACTAGCTCGTGAAGGATAGCAAAAGTGTCCAAGAGAGTCGTGCCTTCAACTAGGGGAGCCGGGCAACGCGATGGCAAAAGACGTAGTGGGCGATGTTACGTCTGCGACAAGAAGGGCCACTTTGCCGAGATTGTCGAGCGAAAAAGGTTGAAGGAAATGTCGCTACATCATTGAAGAGGAATGATTTCAATGAAGATAAGGAATGGGATTTCCAAACGTTTGTTGCAATAGTGGTGTCGAGACAAGTTCGCTGCCTCTTCCGCAATCGAGTTAAACAATGCGATGGCATTAATCTCTGTAAGTGAAAAATCGATTAATTATGATTACAACTGGATTTGCGTCATATGATTGGAAATTAAGGCTGTCGCGACCAAATTTTCAAGTGCACCACCTAAATTAGGCTAATAGATTGCTAAACCTAAACTTAGCTCGGGATTTCTTAAACCCATACTAATTCGCGACTTAGGTTCAAATATTTTAACATGCAAATCAATTTTATCTAGAAGTCACCACTAATCGCCTATGGTAAGTTGATTAGATACCCAAATAAAATAATTGGAAAATTATTTTACTCCAAATTATTTTACTCCTACGAATTAGAGACTTTGGGTATGGGGACTTGGTTACACTAGATTTTTTAATGCCCTTTCGCACCATTCTTTATTTTTTAAAATGTTTTTGCAGACAACTTAAATTGATTTTAAATCTATTTTCCTAACATGTGAGGTGATCATGCAAGTGCACAAACCACTAATTTAACACCCAGATAAACAATGAATAAATTGCAAAACTTACCATAAAGCATCTACAATGTTAAATTAGAATTCACATCAATAGTCCTAGATATGATCTCTAATTAACACGTAATTTTTATTTTCCTTTTCCTTTTCACTTATTTAATGAAAATTATGCAATATGCAATGCATGCTACTAATCTAACATGAAATAATATGACATGGTAATATGACTTAAACTATATGACATAAATAAAATGCAGTTTATCCTAAAAATGAAATTGATTTATTCTAAGACAATTTTTTTGTACTTTCCATGAAATTTCGAAATTAGAAAATTGCAAAAATTATCTAGCTTGATTAAGATTCTATCCAGCCTATATTAAGGATTAGGTCAAGCTAAACCTTAATTTAAACTAAGATATTATCTTAACTTAATAATCTCTAACCCCTTTTGTCCGTACGCGATCCCTTTTATAGGCCAAAGTATTAGATCTTCGTGGTATATCTTACTTTCCTTCTTGCTTGTGCATTTTTTTTTTTTTTTTGGTAAAGGGTAAGAATCTTGCTTGTGCATAATTCCTCTAAATATATCATTGAAATATACGCACGTTGTGCAATATTCTCTTTTTTTTATTTTACAAATATTTCATCCGAAAATTTCATTTCCGCCCAAAATACGTCCCCCAAAGGTATATTACCTAAAAATTTGAAAATCTCACCCGAATCAATGCTCGCCATCGGTCCAATAAAATAAAACATAATAAAAAATGTTTCTAAACTACATGTCATGCAATTATTATTATTATTATTATTTTGGGGTAAAAATTAATCCATTTTTTTATGTAAAAATTTAGGTATCGATAGAGGCAAACTATCGAACATGCATAATTATACTGGAAGACGTGTTGTTATTATTGCAGACGGCGCAAGATTGCCAATTACTCATATCAATGAGACGATGATAACTCATCGGTTCAATTCACAGCAAGTTGAATTGAAAAGTGTGTACCACGTGCCAGGAATGAAGAAGAATTTATTGTCGGTGTCCCAACTCACAAACTCGGGTAATTATGTGATGTTCAGTCCACGAGATGTTAAGGTGTATCAAAATTTGAAGCCCACTGGTCGACCAATCATGGAGGGACATCGGCTGGAGTCCGTTTACGTGATGTCTGCTCAAGCGGCATACATTTGAAGGTGATGATGCAAAAGAACATGCTGAGGGGTCTTCTCTAGTTGGAAGTGCAAGAAAATGTTGTTTGTGCCAGGTGCCCAATACGGAAAGGCACATCAACTTTCGTATGAGGAATCATCATTTAAAGCTTAGATGCCTCTCAAGCTCGTTCACTCGGATGTGTTTGGTCCAAAGAAGCGGTAATCTGTTAGCGGATTCAAGTATATGATCACTTTCATCAACAACTTCTTCAGTACGTCGGGGTTGATTTCATGAAGGAAAAATCTAAGGCGTTTATCAAATTTAAGGTGTTTAAGGAGAAGGTTGAAAGTGAACTAGGTAGAAAAATTTGTTACCTACGCACTAATAACGAGGGAGAGTACACTTCCTACGAGTTTACGAAATATTTGCAAGAGTACAAGATACGTCGACAGTATACTTATCCGTATACGCCACAACAGAGCGATGTTGCCGAAAGAAAGAATCGACATCTAGTTGAGACATGCAGGAGCATGTTGCATGCAAAGAATGTTCCACCGAGGTTTTGGGCTGAATGTATGAAGACAGCGGCTCATGTGACTAATAGGCTACCACAAGCAAGACTTGGTTTTATGTCACCATACGAAAAGTTATGGAATTGCAAGCCTGTGGTAAGTCACTCTAGAGTTTCTGGATGTGTATGTTATGCATTTGTGCCTAATCATCTTCACAGCAAATTCGATAAGAAAGCAGTCCGCTTCATATTCATGGGATATGATGATCAACGAAAGGGGTGGAAGTGCTGTGACCCTACAATAAGGGGGTGGTATACTTCAAGGAATGTGGTGTTCGATGGAATGTCATCTTGATGGTCACCTTAAGCAGTCAAATTGCCAAATTCACAGCATTTCAACGAGAGAGGTTTCTTTTTTTTTTTTTTTTTTTTTTTGTCAGTCTACTCTATTCCTACTCTACACTCACTTGCAGACTTGTGCCCTGCCTTTTGCAGGGCGTGGGAGTCGCAACCCACTCTCGAAACTTACGCGTCCCTACCCCCATCCCCCCATCCTGAGGAGGTGGGGATTTGAATCCCTCACCTCCCCCTTCAATGTTGGAAAGGTAGCCACTGGGGCGAACCCCCAGTGGTTGACAGAGAGGTTGAAGAAAGGCTAAAAGAATTCGATGAGAATCAGCTTGTTGAAAAAGATGTCAAAAAAAAGATGTCAAAACACAATCACCAGGATCAACAAGTTCATCTAATGAGCATCCAAGGTCAATAGAAGAACTTGAAGAAAAGAAGCCTCAACTTCAAATATTAACAAGGCAAAGAAAGCCGAACCCCAAGTATGCCAATGTAGCATTGACTGAAGATGTTGGCATGGTCAAGCCTTCAACATATGAAGAAGCCTCAAAGAGTATAGAATGGAGGAAGGCCATGGAAGAAGAAATCCCGCACTAAAGAAGCATGAGACATGGGACCTGGTATCGAAACCTGAGGAGGTACGTCCTATTTCTTGCAAATGGGTTTATAAACTTAAAACTCGACCAAACTGGTCAACTAAGAGGTATAAAGCACGTCTAGTGGCTCGAGAATTTTCGCAAAAATATGGGGTTAATTATAAATAGACCTTTAGCTCGGTGGTAAAGGTTACCACTGTTCGAGTTCTATTAGCACTTGCAGCAAGCAAGTAGTAGAATGTGTGGCAGACGGATGTGAAGAATGCTTTCCTGCATGGAGAACTCAAGTGAGAGATATACATGGAGCAACCGGATGGCGTCTAGAGCAAAATTTATCTAGAATATGTCTGCAAGCTAAAGAAAGCATTGTATGGCTTGAAGCAAGCCCCAAGAGCGTGGTATGGAAAAATTGCAGAATTCCTATTGAAGAACGATTATAATGTAGCTCCAACAGACTCAAGCCTATTTGTGAAGTAGAAGATGGAAAGGTTGCAGCTGTGCTAATTTATGTGGATAATCTCATCATTACTGGAGATGATGAAGATGAGATATGTCGAATTAAAGCCAACTTCTCTATGCAGTTCCAGATGAAGGAGCTTGGAGAACTAAAACACTTTCTGGGGCTCGAGATTGATAGGACAAATGAAGGATTATTCCTATGTCAACAAAAGTATGCGTGAGATCTCTTAAAAATTTGGAATGCTTGATTGCAAACCTATATCTACTCCGTTGAATGGGAACGCAAAGCTATGTGCTGGAGAAGGTCAAGATCAAGAAGATTCGACTATGTATAGGCAACTGGTAGGCAATCTAATTTACCTTACCATAACTCGGCTTGAAATCTCTTTTGTAGTGCGAGTAGTGAGTCAATTCATAGAGAAGCCAAGGAAGCCTCACTAGGATGCAGCCAAGCGTATTCTCAAGTATGTAAAGAAGACTTTTGATTTTGGGTTTTTGTATAAAAGGGAATCATCAAGTGAGTTGGTCGGTCATTGTGATGCCGACTATGCTTTGGAGATCAACACACACGACGATCAACTACTGGATACTCGTTTAATCTTGGATCAGCAATGGTATCCTAGTGTAGTATGTCACGACCTACCCTCAAGGAGAAAGAACAAGTTTAGAGGTATTGCCTAAAGGATAGGCCTAAGGTCCATGATTAGGCGCAGTCTCTTTCAAGCCCATACCTTGCATGACGTTAAGATATGCTTAAGGAATTTTGCACAAAAGGAGTCGCCACTAGCCTATTGGGGTCGGCTAGAAACCAAATGAGACATGGGAGTGTACCTCACTTCCTACGCAATCAGAGAATGTAGGGTCGATGACTTGATTACACTAATTAACCAATTAGTGCCCTTTCGGTACATAATCTTCTTCATTTTAAAAGAAATGATTTTTGTCAAGCAGTTTAGATTGGTTTTATACTTATCCAATAACATGTGAGGTGATCATGTGAATGCGCAATCATTAAAATAATAATCACAATCCTAATTGCAGTAAACTTTAACACGTGCAATCAAACATAATAAAATATGCAAATTAAACATGCGATATAGTTAATATAAGCGCAAATAAAGGCCTAATTACACTAAAAAAAACAAAACAAAACAAAGCAAGACATGACAATTCCTAAACAAACCCTACATTTTCGAAATTTTCAAAATTTTTTTAAATTTTTTTAAAAATTTAAATAAAATAAAAATAATATTTTTATTTTTATTTTTATTTTTTTTTTATTTTTAATTAAGAAAAAGGTCGAATTTTTTAATGCTTTCTGATTTTTTGAATTTCTTTTTGAATTTTTTATTATTTTACGAAATTTTTGATTTTTTTTGAAATTTTTTGAATTTTTAATATATTTTTAATATTTAATATTATTATATTTGAGGAAATGGGTTCGGACTGAATAAACCCAATCCAATTCGCGGACCCAACCCAAACCCAGATCCAACGCTTTTGGATTTTTTTAAAAAAAAAAAAGAAAAAGAAAAATCATTTTCAAAATTAAAAAAAAAAACTTCTTCCTTTTTGTCTTTTCCCACTGTGCAGTGCGCACTCCCCCTCCTGCGATTCCTCCTTTCCGAGACCAACTTTTGCCATCTTTTCTCTATTATTATTATTATTTTCTGGTTTTTCCTTTTTTCTTGCTTTTTTTTATTTCCCCTTTAGCATCCTTCTTGGCCAACGCTTCTTCCTCAATTTGCGTCGTTTTCTCCGAACTAAAAACAACACCGCGGCAAACCCTCACCGATGTTTGGAGGGTCACCAAGCTACCATCTGGGGCTGGTAATTCGTTCCGATCGATGATGACCACTGTTTGACACCCATTCCGGTGACGACAAAGCCATTTTTCGGCATGAAGAAAAACTTCATCGACTCGAATATGCATGAATATTTCTCACGAATACTATGAAAACACCACAAATACGAGCAAAGCAAGCAGGACTCAGCGGGCATGAGAGCAAAAACGAGTTGGTCTTGCATTAGAACATACACTACTCTTCGGTTTTTTTTAAGGCATTTCATCAAACGCCTAAGACGCACTAACTAGAGAGGTAAGCATGGACTTGATCGGGCCTCGAGTTCAGGCCAAGATCATCACGCGATACACAAGCACTATTCTGGATCGACTTAAGGACAAGTTTATCAGCCTTTAACTTGAGTTTAAACAAAAATAACAAGTCTTGGCCATGACACCAAACACAAACAAATATTTGCATAAAGCACTACAATAAGCACGCATAAGCTGTGTGAGAAATGAACACAAGCACGGCGGAATTTCGGGTGAGGATCGAGGCGGCTCGTGCGAATGGTCGACCACGAGCTCTAGCCCGACGCCCCACCAACAAAAGAGCAAGCGTACTCGAGAATGACCTACGGGTTCAAGGGGAGGCTGTTGGTGGACAAACGGCTCTCGAGACGGACGATTAGCGACGGCCAAGCTGTCCTTGATCTCATGCTCTCCCTTTGAGAAAACTCACCTCTACTCTTTGAAGCTTCCCTCGTTCCCTTTCTGTCTCTCCCTCACTACATTTTTTGTGCTGGTGTTCTCTATGTTTTCCCGCTCCATCTACCTCAAAGCTGCCGGTATTGAGCCTCCTCTCCTTGCCCGTGTATGCACTTGCGGCTATTTTTTTCTTGCGGCAAGTTAGCGGCATTTTTCGGCTAAGATAGCAACATGTTCTCTTAGGTTTTGACAGCGGGGGTGTTGCCACGCTACGGCCGTGTGTCATCGCTTCCCCTAGCTCTCCATGTTGCTCCTCCTACTACTATGTCTTTTGCGGGTCTGCGTGAAGATCAACCGAAGGAGAAGACCTCGTTCCTTTGTAGGCTAGAAGGGAAAAATGGCACAGGTCGGGCCGGCGTAGGGGAGAAAGAGGAAGGAAGGGGGCGGGGTGGGCTAAGGCCCGGTCCGGCCCGACCTAACCCTTAAAGCTTTTTTTCAAAAAATAATAATTAATTAATTGATTAATTTTTTGATTTTTGATGATTTTTTTTTTAACTAATTCCTAATTTTGTTCACAATTAAATCCTAAATAAAATAATAAAATTTATGTGTCAACACGGTAAAAGACAGACCGATTGTGTCTTTGTCTACAACAAAAGAGCGAATCTGAGAAACGTGACAATAGCGGCTCGGGAGAGCATGTGGCTAGTGAGTTTATTAGATAATCTTCATCGGTCAATAGGTTGTTCGACAATATTGTATTGTGATAATCTATCCTTTATAGGATTGTGAGAGAATCCAGTTTTCCATGCTAGGACTAAGCGTACGGAAGTCACTTATCACTTTCTACAAGAGAAAGTGTTGGATGGTGAGATCGAGATGAAGTACATCAAGACAAGTGATCAAGTTGTTGATATCTTCACCAAAGGTCTTAGATATGCAAAGTTTGAAGAGTTTGAGCTCGGCTTGGTATGGTCGCGAGGACTATCCTTAGAGCAGTTGGTGAGGGGGAATATTGAAGATATCACCATCTATCTCTCGTGACTCTTAAATGTTTGGTCAAAAGGCTATTGAATTTCCGACGAGAAGTCTTTTCGGCACACATATTAAAGTGTCTTTTTTACTATTTATTTAGACATGTCTTTTCATATATCTAAGGTATGTCAAGAGTCGTGTTTTAAGCTTACATATAAACGAATCTTAATCATTTCAAATAATGAAGAGTGAAAAGACTTTTCTGCAGAAGTAAAGTAGTGTATTCATCTCCTTCCTTAAGAGCTTCTCTTGTAAGAGTGTTATTAGAGCGATGCGATTCAGATATTCAATAATGATGACAATGATAAACGTCCGTTAACGTGAAGAAATTGCTTGTAAATGTAAAGGATGTTACTATTTTTTTGTGCGAATTGCAAATGCATTACACTTTAATTATATATATTGCATACAATTTTTATTGTTCTGAATTCTTATGCATTATATGGTAAATTATATAAATCGGGCCGGTGCATGCATTCTATGTTTTTCTGCCTTTTTACTTCTCATGTTTTTTTGGGGGAACTCGTGCCTCTTTTAGTTATTTTTATGAACCGGTGAGTCATGGTATATCTACGAACTTGATGACTCGTTTCTCCAAAGAGAGAGAGAGAGAGAGAGAGAGAGAGAGAGAGAGAGATTGAAGCTTCAATATAAAAATGAAAGTTCAGACAAAATCGAAGATATATGTGAACTGGAAATGATGTTATGTGTTGAAAGAAGATATGATTGGATTTGATTGGAGATTTGTTTGATTGTAATTGATAGGAGATGTGATTATTTTAGGACTAGAAAGATTAGAAGAATTTATTTACTTTTTTATTGAGTCCTCTTGTACGATATATACATTTTTGTAATAGCAAAAATCAATGAAAATACAATTTTCCTCTTCACACAAATTTCCACATTTCTCCTCCACTTGGATTTGTGACATGGTATCGGGCGTGTCTTGATTTCGAGATAACTTCCACTAAATTACCTCCATTTCTTCCTGTTTCTCGTTGCTACAATACTCAAAGCAAACGGCATCCATTTCTTCTCTGCTTCTTGTTGTTGCGACACTCGCAAAAAACCAATTTAACGAAAGCAGAGTTGTTGCAGAATTTTAGAAAATTGTCATTATGACAAAACCCTGAAACACACCTCGGGTTCCGGGGATCAATCCGTAGGAGAAACGCGCCACCGGTGCCCCACATTGAGAAGGGTCATGGCTCGGAAAACTAGTGTAGCTCGGTTGGAGGGACATTTATCTTATCACCGTGGATTTGGCAATGATGACAACTTCAAACATGTTGAGTACAATCACCTTGAGTGTGAGCCGGTAGTAGCCTAATCTCATAATCTTCTTAAGCCCAACATGTGCCCATTCATATGAGGGCCATACTCCTCCATGCACTTCTTGCATGATTTGAGTAGTTTTAATTTGCATCTACACATCGCAGCAATTTGAATCATAAGATCTCTTGTACAAATTTTCACCAACGATGAAGAATTTTGAGGCCATCCTTGTGATGTATTTCCTATTAGCTAGAGTACTTCCTTTGAGAATTCCTGCTTTTGAATATAATTCATGATATCGTAATACCATGGTTTTCCTTGGGTTCTTTAGTCATGATCATACAATAAGCTAGGTTCGGAAGAATTCTCTATTTTCAAAGGCTCAACTTCTAACCCATCAATAACTTGCAACATAGAAGCTAAAGTTGCGAGTGCATGTGCACGCAAATTGATTGTGAGACCTCGATAAGTATTCGAATGAAACTTTATTGAACTCATTGACCAGATCCTCTAAATACTCGTGAGACGGGAGCAACTTGACATCTTTAGTCTTCCATTCACCTACGATGTACGTAGTATGATTAGCGTAAAATCCTCGAACACTTTTAACTTGGTCACACCCATCTCGATTACGCTTGAATCTCAAGGATGCAAGCTTCATGCTCGGCTTCGTTGTTAGTGCATGGGAAGATCAATTTCATGCGGCCTCTTTGGATGGTGTTTGTATGCAGGGATATCGGAGCGCCCGGTGCGAAAACTAGACAAATTCACGGCTCCATCAAAAAACATTGTCTATGAGCCTTCATTTACACTCAAAAACACGATCGTCTAGGAACGGTCATCGTCATTTGAGACTCCTGAATTCTCGGCCAATAGATCGGCAATCACTCGGCCCTTAACTAACTTTTGTGGCATGAATTGCACATCAAATTAAAGATCAAAATTTGCCATTTAGCCAACTTACCTTAAAGTTGGCCAATCAAGTAAGTACTTGATAGGATTGTTCTCGAGTCATGAGAAATGTCTAGTAATGCGGTGTACTATCGCAATCTATGCAATACCCACACCAATGTGGCATAAGTCTTTTCAACATCGAGAATATTTGTTTGATACGAGTGAACCTTTTACTCGGATAATAAATGGCTCGTTCTTTTCTATCAACGGCTCTAAAACCAACATTACACCCAATGATTCAATATGAATGGTGAGGTAGAGAATCAAAGGGTGCCACAGCGAGGTGGGACAAGAAGCCGGTGGATTCATCAAGTATTGCTTGACTTGTCGAATGCTTTACGACACTCATCATCCCGAGTTAACTCATGCATTCTTCTTTAGGAGATTGAAGAATGGCTTGCAGTTTCGGAAAGTTGTGAAATGAATCGAACTATGTAATTCAATCTCCCCAAAAGGCTCCAGACTTCTTTGACCGTTGACGGAGGTTGCAACTCACATATAGCCTTAGCCTTAGACAGGTCTATCTCAATCCCCTTACTACTCACAATAAATCCGAGTAATTTACCGAATGTTGCTCCAAACACGCATTTAGCGGGGTTTAGACAAAGTTTGAATTCACGGAGTTGATCAAACAACTTCTTCAAGGTTTTGACATGGCTTTTCCCAAGTCGAGTCTTTGCGATCATATCATCAACATGAATATGCGATCTCTTGATGCATCATGGCATGAACTAGTGCTACCATGGCTCGGGGTAAGTTGCCTGCATTCTTGAGTCAGAAGGGCATGACCTTATAATGAAAGGTTCTCCACCGGGGTGATAAATCACAGTTTTTCTCCTTATCTTCCTCCTTCATCCTTATTTGATTACACTGGGAAAAACCATCCATAAACGAAAATAGTTCAAATTCGGCGATACTATCCACAATGACATCTATGTGAGGTAGTAGGAAATCATCTTTTGGGCTAGCCTTGTTCAAATCCCGATAATCGACACAAACTTGAACTCGACCATCCTTCTTCATCCTTTGGCACAATGTTAGCTATCCCATTCGAGGATATTGCAAGACTTCAATGAATCCCACTTTTAGAAAGCTTCATCCACTTCTTCCTCATCTTCTTTGAGAGCTCGGTTTAGTCCTCAGCAACCTGCAAAGCTTCTTAGGTGGCATGTCCGGATTAGTAGGCAAAGCGGTGCTCCGCGATTGACGGGTTTTAACCCGGGCATGTCCGGCGTAGGTCCATGCGAGGGATGTCTTGATATTCCTTTAGTAGCTGAATTAGGCTCTCGGCCTTATCTTTGGGGAGACTTGCCCCAATTTTCACCTCCTTGGCTTTTTCGAGTGTCACTTAAATTAGTAGTGATGGTATCACCGACGTAAGAGCCTTGGTTTTTTTCATGTTTGTTCCCATTTACGTTGCACCTCAATGGAATCCCCTCGATTGAATCGGGATCATCATTATCATCACTTATTGCATTGGATTTGACCATTTCCACACCTTTGCATGCTATATGATCGTCCTAAAATAGGAAATAGAAAGATAAAAAAGACAAAAGCAGGGTAAATCATATTTTATTTTTTGTGAATTTTTTGAAATTCTTTTGCAAAAAGCATTTTTGAAACATTTTGACACGAAAGTATAATGAAGCCTAGGCCTCGGAATTATCCTTGGATTTTTCTTTTGTTTTATCATTTGGATATCATCAGGGCTGATTTGGTGACCTCATCATTGCCCTCAAAATAAAGCTATTAATTTTATTGAAATTCATCCTAATAATTACAATGTATTGAATGGAAAATGCTATTCTAAGCCCTAAAAGAAAGCGAAAAAGAAAAAAATGAAAACAATTTCTAGAAAGCAATAAAAAAAGTCCCCGCGGGGAATGTGCAAAAGTGATAAATAGATTACTCTTGTGGGCGGGCCCATTTCTTCTAGATGTCCTTCATCAATGGCTCCTATGAAGATGTCATCAAATAGACTTGTGATTCCTTCCAAGGCATCATCGAGTTCTGTTTGTCTTTGGAGGTGTCGGATCGTCCTTGTCGTCCCATCCACTTGGAACTGCGTTGCGTGGGTCGAAGTAAGAGTTTGGGAGGAGCCGAATACTTCACCATATAGTCGAATTTCCCACTTGGATGCCCAGGTGTCCATTGCCTCTGCTTCATCTTGCATCATAATTGGAGGACCGGGGAACGTCTTGCCGAATGTTTGGAGCTAGTAAGCTTTGCCTCCCTCGCCTTTGCTCAAGTTGCAAGTTACATCTTCCTTGTCTTTGCCTTCCAAAACTTCCTCCACCTCTTCCATGGTGCCCCTAATCCGGCTGATTGAGACCTACGAGGGGCTTTAATGAGGTTTCGAATACCTTGACCCCTTCTTCCAAGAACATGGCTAGGAACAAAGGTATTCCCAACCATCACCCTTCCCACTATAAGGTAGCATTTGAAACTTCGGGGAGTGGGCGATGACGAATCTCGAGAAGCATGTATGGTGGACACCAATTCAAATGAGTAATAACTCGATTCGAATTCAACGTCGGCTTCACATAGGGGATAAGCTAGTCTCATGGTAAGTTCAATGATCCTCCTCGCCATAGAGCCGGTGACTGACTTCCACTATGATCACGAACTTCACGGCTTGATGCAAACTTGAAGGCATAGATCTAGCGAGTATGAATCCGAGGATGACCCGGCGGAAAATTAAATGCGGTAGGGATCTCTATTACTTGAAAGGGGACATTGAAAATAACCAACCTTATACGCACATCGAGATGAATCTCCCCCGAAGCACCTCCTTATTTGTCCCATCAAAAGCTCGCACGAAGTCTTCGTAAGCATGTATCTTGGATAGGTCTATCTTGAGGCGGTGAAGAGTGGCCAATGGACATATGTTTAGGGCCCGGACCCATTGCTCGATGAGCACTCGGGACACATGAGAAGTCTTGTGCTTAACGGATATGTAGAGAGTGCTTTGTTATACCCCTTGCCCTCAAGAGGGAATTCCTCATCGGAAAAAAGCAATCATGTCCTTAAGGGCCCATCTAACAAAATTCTCTAGCTTATCGCCTCAATCGTTTCTAGTACACGAATTTCTCGGCACCTTCATCAATGACTTTTGATGCACGGGGGATGTTAGTAGGAAGTTCGAGCAAAGAGATCGAGCGGGCATTTTAGATGATCAACCACATTATACTTGCTTGCTTTAATCACGTAGGAAATTCCTTAGCCTTTTCGATTGTAGCGGGCTTTGCGGGTTGAGCACTGGCTTGACATAAGTTCGACCATATCTCATGGCGGGTCAACATCTAGGTCATAGGACTAAGGCACCACTTTGTTATCGACATACTCATATGGGCTGGGTATCTCAATCACTATCTCCTCATCAGATGCATTTTTCAGTGGAGGCATATCCATGAGTGATGGATCTATCTCTTCCTTATCATCATCAAGTGCAGCTTGCTCTTCCTCCCAATCAATAATGATATGGAAAATAATAGGAACTATGCGAGTTATGGACGGCATACACAATGATACCGTCATCCACCATTTTGGCAACCCTTTTCTCTCATCAATGATAGAGGGAATGTCCTCATGACCTGGATAATATCTAGCTCTCACCAGCCCATTCTAGGCATATTCCATATGCACCTTTGAGTTCTTGATTCGACTAGCGTCATGTTCGAAAATAACATTCACCCTATCCTCATGCTTGGGTAGAGGATTCTTCTTAACATTCGGTTAAGCGGTGTTGAAGGCAAACGCCTTCTGTCCAATAAGTTTTGGACCTTATGCTTCAAAGTCATGCATTTATCGATCGAATGTCCTACTTCCCCCATATGAGTACTCGCATTTCTTGGAGAAATCGTAGTTAGAAAATTTATCGGCTATTGGATCGCTTTGGCTCGTAGAATAGCAATCCCTTCTTTTGAAGGACCTTTAAGACACAGGACAAAGGGCTATGAAGAGGAGTAAAACGGCCTCTTAACAAATTGCCAAGGCATGTTCGATCGGCCTTCGCCTTATTGATTATTAGGGACATGAACAATCGAAGGCTTGCTAGATTGTGCATATGCAACATTGACTTATGTGCTGAGTTCTTTGTCTTTCTTCATGGTGAACCTTTTGCCTTGATGAGTTGGTTCATTGAACCATCCATCTCTTAGCCCCGATCTCGATGTTTGTTTACCCACGGATAAGTTGGTTGAAGTTCTCCAGCGTACATGCTAGCCATCCGGTTATGGAACTCAAACGGGGAGTCTTGGCGAACAACTTCATCAATTCCTTGGTAGTAGGCTCAAGAGTGATTTGAGCCACAAGATTTCGCCACCTAACTGACATACTCCTTAAATGACTCACTTTTCTTCTTCTCCATCCATCAAGATCCTCTTGGGAAGGTGCAATGTCCATGTTGAACTTATATTGATTGAGAACACGTCAACCACTTCATTCCAGTGTCGAGAAGGTTTACATTCTTCATTATGTACAAGTTCAATGCAAGCCTAGTCAAACTTGCATGGAATGATTGAATCACAGGGAGCTCAATCTTGACATATTGGGCCATGTGTACGTGGTACATACGCAAATGAGCTTTTGGGCGGGAAGTACCGCCATTATTTCTCGAACTCTAGCATCTTAAATTTCTTTGGCATCTTGACCTTCTCATGCGGACAAGTCGAACGGTGAACTGCGACTCTTGCAATTACTTCACTTTCTCCTCGAGTTTCGCAAAGTGTTCATCTTGCTCCTTCTTAGGGACATTGTCAAGCTTTGTCTTTTCAGCGGTGACCAACGAGTGGGTTGTCTTCAATGGCTTGGCCAACGATGGGTTGGTTCGTTATAAATACCATGACGATGGGATGATCCCTCCTAGGTGATAAATCAAGATGATCGGATTCAATGGCTCGGCCACCCGACGGGACGTTTCTCTACAGCCTCGGCTTGGAGTGATTAAGCCCGAAGGTAGCTCGGTCCCTTGGTACTCCTTTATTGGAGTCCTTCTCTTCCTCCGCGGTATCGAGACAACACCGTGGCTCATTACTCGCATGGTATTGCTACTCGAGGTCTTGCTTATTTCCTACGAGAGTACCAAATGCTAATTGCCCATACATTTTTATGTAGACCCGGTACGCTGAACCACTTATTTTTTTGCTGTCGAGTTTCTAGTAATCTCGCTTCCTTTTGGGCGGCCAAATTCAACCTATATTGGCGAAACAAGCCTTGGATGGATAATCTTGCATGGGCAACCGAGATGTTTGCGGATGATAGCTTCTTCGAATCTATGGCTAATTTCGGCTTTGGCGCTCTTTGTTATATTATTTGGAAAGAGCGCAATAATATGTTATTTCGCAATCGGGCCCTCTTTATCCGGCGATGAAGATGCACCTTCAAAAGGCTATTAAAGATAAGGCGTTGACCTTTAAACGTGTTCGGACAACCACAAGAATAGAAGGCTACTACGATCTTGGAATCTACATGTATCTATCTTTGATTAATGGAGTTCTTTCTAGTGTTTGTTTGTTAGTCTTTTCTTTCTTGTCTTGTTCTTTTGGTAGTTCCTTCTTTCCTTGGGATCCCTTGGCACCCTTACACTCTCTTTGGCAATGTCTTCTGAGAGTGTTTGTCACATGCAGTGCCGCTATCCTTCCTTGTATTCTTTTGGCAAAATCAATATAATTCATACCTTTACCAAAAAAGAAAAATAGTGGGTTTGTCTTCTAGCTCGGGCATGTACGTCGTCCACCCATTGTTGGAGAAATCTTTCCAGAATATTTTGAAGCCGACAAAACGTTTCTATCGCCTAGTCTGGATATTTGCGTGATCGTCATTTAAAGTCTGAAGACTTTCGATCATCGATCGACAAGACTCAAGACTCAAGACTTAAGACTCAAGACTTTTCTCATTGACAGTCTTTCTGATCCAGTGACTAAGGAAATCCAGAGTCGAAGTTTATGGTTAAGGATTTAATCCTATTCTCTGGAGAAGATCTCTTGGTTGGATAAATATATCGGATTCTTTTATTTATATCTAGATCAATTGAAGATCCGGTGGTCGACGAAATATTCTTGGAATGTTCTATTATTGGAAACCAAGATCCTGATTGTATGGGCGAACAGGATTGATGGGCTATCATCAGGTTCCTTTTATAGCTCGAATAATCTTCTTTGATTGATTTCGTCCAACGGGTAGATTGGAGGAATTCCTTTGGTAAGTGCCAACGGTATGATGGCATAAAGGAGTATAAAAAGGAAGAGGTTCTAGTTGTGTTAGTAACGTGATGGATAGAGAAATTCCAGAGTCTAAAGCATCTTGATTATTAGTCGATTCATTCTGAGCGAAATTGTATACACAGAGAGTGTCTATACTTGGTGATAACTTGAGCAAGTGTGGTAAATCATCTACACCTGGAAATCAAGGAAGATCAACGCTGTAACATCTCTTTGTTTATAAGTGGAATCCAGCCAATTGGCTGTCAGTGTAGAAGAGTGGATGTAGGCTTGAATCAAGCCGAACCACTATAAACCGCGTGTTCAATTCTTTCTTTCCTTTACTCAGTCTTACGTTGATTATTATTTGTTGCAAATCCTTCAACTGTTTAAGTATTGTGCAAATATCAAGAAAAATCTTTTGTATACCTATTCACCCCCACTCTAGGTACTCGTACTAGCTATATCAATTGGTATCAGAGCCCGTGTTCTTACTTTATTTGAAGTGTTTTACTTGAGTAAAAAAGATCCATGGCTAGTATGCTAGCACCAGGGCTGTGGAAGGGCAAAGCAATACTAGACCACCCTACTTTGATGGAAAGGATTACAACATCTGGAAGAACAAGATGAAAGCTTTCCTACGATCAAAGGATCCTTTGGAATGGAACGTTATGGAAAGAGGAATCACTCCTACTGTTGCATTAGTCTCTGAAAGAGGGAAATAAATTGTTGAAACCAGTGAAATGACTCAGGAAGAGATAAACAAGAGACAAGCACTCGATGCAAAAGCAATTTACTCTTTATATTGTGCTTTGTCACCAACTGAATATAACAGAATATCTTCTTGTGTTACAGCAAAAGAAGTATGGGACATATTACATATCACCTATGAAGGAACAGATCGAGTGAAGGAGACCAGAATTAACATTCTCCTTGGTCAATATGAAGCCTTCAAAATGAAACCAGGAGAATCTATAACTGACATGTTTAGTCGTTTTGAGATATTGTCAATGGTCTTGAGAATCTAGGTCAAAAAATTTCTGATCCCATGAAGGTGAACAAGCTATCAAGGGGACTCTCCAAGGATTGGAATCATATAAAGACTTCAATAAGAGAGACGCAAAGAATTATGCCACTATCTGTCGACGAGCTGATTGGAACTCTTCAGTCTTATGAAGTGGAATGGATTAATGAAGACGAATATCCAAGAGGTAAGATATCCATAGCATTAAAATCAAATGATGATTCTGATGATACAGATTCAGGAGATGATCTGGACGATGAGGAGCTTGCTCTCATGATAAGAAGATTCGGAAAATTGAATAGAAAATGAAGAATGTTCAACTCAAAGAAACAAAGTTTCCAAAGACAGCAAACCAAGTTTGTTGATGATGAGGAACGAAACAAAGATGTAGTTTGCTTCGAATGCAAGAAAAAGGGACACATCGTACCTAACCGTCCTCTTCGAAGAAGAAAAGAGGAAAAGCTGAAAAATTTCGAAAAGCTCTCAAAGACGAAACCTGGAGTGATACAGAGTGTGAAGAAAGTGATAACGAATATGCCAACATATGTTTGATGGCACATTTAGACTCAGACTAAGATTCTGGATCGACTCGAGATAAAGAATTTGAGGTAAGTGATTTTATAATTCCCGTCAAGGTTTCTAAATACATTGATGAACCGTGTTTTAGTCTTAAGACTTCTCTCAAAAGAATTTCTGAACTTAAAAAGGAAAACTTAGCTCTAAAACAAAAGGAAAATATTTTAGAAGAAAGGGTTAAAAGTTTAGACTTGAATGTTTCTACTCTTAAAGAGAAAGAAGATAATCTTTTGAAAGAAAACTCTTTTTTAAAAACTAACTTATCAAATATTTCAAAGAAATTTTCAATAGGATCCGAAAAACTTGAAAAAGTTCTTTCGGTTCAAAGACCTCACTTCAATAAGTCCGGTCTGGGTATGACAGCAAAAACAATTCCATTGATTGATTTTCCTAAAGTAAAAGAAAGAATTAAGAAAAGACCGTCGAGAGAGGCTTACAAAAATCATTTCAAGAAAGTTTTTGTAAAGTTTGTAGGTTGAAATGCTCTCAGGTGTTCAAAGTGTAATAGTCAGGATCACTTTGAAAAAGAGTGTCCTATGGTTTGGAAGCCTGTTAAGAAAGTATGGCCTAATAATGCTTATCCTACTAACACCAAAGGACCCAAGAAAATTTGGGTACCAAAGAAAGCTTGAGACTCTCTTTTAAATGCAGGTCTCCGTCAAGAAAAAGGTAAAGTGGTA
This sequence comes from Eucalyptus cladocalyx, assembly GCA_017140615.1. Taxonomy (NCBI): domain Eukaryota; kingdom Viridiplantae; phylum Streptophyta; class Magnoliopsida; order Myrtales; family Myrtaceae; genus Eucalyptus; species Eucalyptus cladocalyx. The sequence continues at coordinate 18,028,581 of CM029518.1, forward strand.
TCTTGATAGCGGATGTTCAAGACACATGACAGGAGACTCAAATTGCTTCATAAAGCTTGTTCAAGTAAATGCTGGAAATGTTTCATTTAGAGGAAACGACAAAGGAAGCATTGTGGGATTTGGAACTGTGAAAATTGGAAATCTCACAATAAGCAATGTTTCTCTAGTGGAATGACTCAACTATAACCTTCTCAGCATTAGCCAATTGTGTGATACTGGTTTCAAGATCTCCTTTCAAGAAGGAATATGCTCTGGAATCAGTAAAGACTCTACTCAGTCTTTCATGGGTTGAAGACATGGAAATATCTACCTCTTATATATGAAACTAAATGAATCGCAATGCCTAATCTCAATTCAAGATGAAGCAAGCTTATGGCACAGAAAGCTTGGTCATGTCAACATGAAGCAATTAGCCAAAATCTCATTAAAGCAGCTTGTTTGAGGTCTACCCAAATTACCATATCAAAAGTCTGATCCATGCACACCATGTATTCTGGGAAAGCAAGTACGAAATTCATTTAAACCAATAAATCATGTCTCTACTAACCATGTACTACAGTTGCTGCATATGGATCTCTTCAGACCAACCAGAACCCAGAGTATTGGAGGTAAGAAATATTGCCTAGTAATTGTGGATGATTACTCCCGTTTTACTTGGGTATATTTCCTTGCAAGTAAGTCAGAAACCTTTTCGTATTTTGAAAAATTTGCTAAAAAGGTTCAAAATGAAAAAGGATGTGTTATCTCAAGTATAAGAACAGATCATGGAGGTGAATTTGAAAATCAAGATTTTACAAAATTGTGTGATGAATCTGGAATTAAGCATGTGTTCTCCTCTCCATACACTCCTCAGCAAAATGGAGTTGTGGAAAGAAAGAATAGATCTCTTCAATAAATGGCTAGAACTCTTTTAATTGAAAGTAAAATTTCTTCACGATTTTGGGTTGAAGCTATTTCAACAGCATGCTATATCATCAATAGAGTCTTCCTAAGACCTATTCTAGAGAAAACCTCTTATGAATTATTCAAAGGTAAGAAGCCCATCGTTTCATACTTTCATGTGTTCGGTTGCAAATGCTTTATATTGAAAAATGCAAAAGATCGAGTTGGTAAGTTTGAAGAAAGATCAGATGAAGGCATCTTCCTTGGATATTCTACATTAAGCAAAGCCTACAGAGTCTATAACAAGAAGAGTCAGTATGTGGAGGAGTCAATGAATGTCAAATTTCAAGACTCTACGCAAGATGAATCCAATTAAACTCAGTATGAAGAGTCTGAACCTGCTCTAGACCCCCCAAAGCTTACAACTCAAGAAGTATCTCAGATTCTGGAAGACCAGCATCAAGATGTCCATGAAGAGTCAAATAAAGAAAGAGATCATCATCCAGACAAATCAACCAGTAACTGGAAGCATAAGTCCAGTCATCCCAAAGATCTCATTATCGGCGAAATTAATGAAGGAATTCGCACCAAATCCAAAAGACGTGAAGAGTCTAGTGATGTGGCTCTCATTTCTGAAATTGAACCAAAAAGCATAGAAGAAGCTTTATTTGATGAAAGCTGGATCGAAGCTATGCAAGAAGAGCTCAGACAGTTCAACATTAATGATGTCTAGGAATTGACATCTAAACCGAAAGGTAAAACTGTTATTGGAGCCAAATGGGTGTTCAGAAACAAGATGAATGAAAAAGGAAAAGTCGTACGAAACAAAGCAAGACTCGTAACCAAAGGATATACACAAGAAGAAGGAATAGACTATGATGAGACTTACGCTCCTGTAGCAAGGTTAGAAGCTATTCGACTATTACTTGCGTTTGCTTGTTATAAAAATTTCAGGTTATTCCAAATGAACGTCAAAAATGCTTTCCTAAATGGATTTATCCAAGAGGAAGTATATGTGGAACAACCACCTGGGTTTGAAGACCCAAAGAAGCCAAACTCAGTCTTCAGACTGAAAAAGGCTTTGTATGGTTTAAAACAAGCACCTCGAGCTTGGTACGATAGACTAAGTAAGTTCTTATTACAGAATGGTTTTGTCAAATGTAAAGTAGATACTACTTTATTTATCAAAAAGGAAATCAAAAGCTTTTTACTCGTTCAACTATATGTGGATTATATTATTTTTGGATTCTCTAATGAAAGTCTATGCAAGAAATTTTCTAAGTCTATGCAGGATAAGTTTGAAATGAGTATGATGGGAGAATTAACATTCTTTCTTGGTCTTCAAGTAAAGCAATTGAAGGAAAGAACTTTCATTTATCAAGAAAAATATGCTAATGATCTCGTCAAAAAGTTTGGATTGGAAAATTGCAAAAGACTCGATATACCAATGTCAAGTTCTTTGAAGATAGACAAAGATGAAGAAGGGAAGAAAGTTGATCAAAAGCTGTACAGGAGCATCATTGGTTCACTTCTTTATCTAACTGCTTCTAGACCTAACATTTTGTTAAGTGTTTGCATATGTGCTAGGTTTCAATCAGATCCTAGAGAATCCCACCTCAGTGCCGCTAAATGTATCATTAAATACGTTGCTTCATCTTCAAGCATCGGTCTTTGGTATCCTAAGAAGGGAGACTTTAATCTTCCGGGGTATTCGTGACGCGATCTGGGCCGGCGTAGAGTCGATAGAAAGAGTACTTCAGGAACTTGCTAGTTGCTTGGAAGCAGGACAGTGTCTTGGTTTTCAAGGAAACAAAGCACTGTGGCTCTCTCGACAACAGAAGCAGAGTATGTAGCTCTTGGAAGCTATTGTTCACAAATTCTATGGATAAAACAACAACTACAAGACTTTGGGATTGAAGACTCATGCACAGAAATCATATGTGACAACACCAAATAAAATCAATCTCACCAAAAATCCAATTCTTCATTCAAGAGCAAAGCATATAGAGATTCGACATCACTTCATTAGAGATCATATTCAAAATGGAGAAATCTCGATTCAATTTGTTGATTCAAAAAGTCAACTAGCGGATATATTCACAAAGCCTTTGGAGAAAAATCAATTCGATTCTATCCGTTCCAGACTCAACATTTTGAAGCTCGATGAAGTTAAAGTTTAGAGACTCTCCAACCCTCAGACTTTAAATCCTTAGACTCAGACATTGATGGCTATAGACTATAAGTAGCTATTTTATCTAAACGTATTATTTGAAAAGGTACGATCTCTCGTTCAGTTATTTTATAGTCTCCGTGAAAAACGAAATCTTGTCTTTTCAAAAGGATTAATTTTGGCAGTTATTGATTTCGAAAAGAGGTGTTCGTACACTTTCCTTGTGCCGATTGAACTTCCCTTTTCAAAACTGAGTTATATACACAGTTTTCTTTTTCACCCAATCTTCAAAACCCTAAAAGGCATTCTCCTCCCAATCCGGTTTCTACTTCTTGTTCATCTTCGAGAAAGTTGTCATCTTTTCTTGGGAAAGCAAGTAAAGGAATCTTTCAACGACAAGGAATGATGTCTTCTTCGAGGAAGTCTTCAAGAATCGCGAACAAAGGGGACCACGAGGGATGAAGGAGGGATCTACCCATTTTGATCTCACCGAAGAGGAAGAATTATCGAGTCAGCAACAGAGCCCGACTCACTCTCCACCACGTCACTCAACGCCATCTACCCCACATGATGCGGGTCAACAACCGGAGGAAGAGATAATTGAGGACGCAAACCCTGTAAGAGTCCAAAAACCCTCGTTTATTTACAAACTCTACTGTGCGTTGAAAAGTACTGGGACTCCGTTGAAATATGTGGATGATTTTCTTAAAGACAAGAATTATGGGAATGAGTATATCTTTCGAGAAAAATGGAGGATTTGGGAATTGCTCCCAAGGGAAAGGTCAAGAAGCACTTGCGAATATTCCAAGTGACCCTCGTATGTCGGGACCTAACTTCGACTAAAGGAAACGATGATGATAAAATGTTCGGTGATTTTCAACCTAGAATGGGTATTGCTGCAAAGGTGAAGGGAAAGAGGATGGAGTTATTTAAATCAAAGGATCAAGAGAATTTGTTCTTCGATGACTGAAACGAGGGGTGATAAACCCTAGGAGTGTCGATTTCGATTTTTGGATGCCGTTAATATGAACTTAAGGGAGAAGTTCAAATTGCTTCAACTTGAACAATTTTGCACCAATACCACGTACGGATATGCGCAATTAACAAGATATTTCTATTCGAATCTTAGCTTTCTAGATGCGAATAGAATATCATTCAAAGATGTTCGAGACAAGGATTATGTGGTAGACGTGAACATGTTGGCGGACATAATTGGAGTTGAACGAGGACGTTATCAACCAATCAAAGTCTCGGTTGCTCGTGCCTCAATGGAACTTGTCAAAGATAGAAATATAGAGGGAAGAATCATTTATTCAAGGATGCGTGCCATCAATATTGTGCTGCACAAAATTGTGATCAATTGCATCAGGCCCAAGTCTACATCAAAGATTGATGTGTCTAATTCCGAGGCAAAATTGATGTATGCAATCAACTCAGGGAAGAAGTTCTCTCTCCCTCACACTATTCTCTTTCACATGTACAGAGCAATGTCGAAAGACAAGGGACAATTGCCTTACCCAGGTCTAGTGACCAAGATCTTCAGACACATGAATATTGAACCACCACATACACTTTGTGTTCGACCGTGCGATAAGATGGTGGTAGGTTTGAAGATGTTGACGAAGATGCGTCTGAAAGAACTTTCCAAGGCCATGGAGAAATTCAGAGTGAAGTCTCCAGTCCCGTCTGCTTCAAAAAGAAAAGGAAAGAAGGCCATTGGTGCCCCATCGAAAAAGAAGAAAACTCTCATCTTGGAGGATGAAGATGAGGAGGAAGATCTCACAATCATTGCCTTAATAAGGACCAGACGTTCTGTACCTCAATCGACAAAACTTCAGAAGAAACAGAGAGAAGAAGAGGAGCAAGCCAAGAACAGAGAAGAAGAAGAGCGAGAGAAAAGGAAAAGAAGTCAAGAAGAAAGAAGAAGAGAAAGAAAAGTCTCCGTTGAATGCGGAGAGAAGGGGAATCAAGACACAGAAGAGTATGATCATCACTCTTCCCCTTTTAATGTCCTAGAGACAGGGGGAGTTGGCAAGCAAGAAAGGTCCACACCTCATGCTGCCAATAGTGAAGGTCTAAGACAATCTCCAATAGACCCAAAAGAGTTTCGGGCTTCTCAATTGCACGAAGAAGGACACGATACGTCGACACCAAATCTGCAAGATTATACGAAGCGCCATCGTCGCATTCACTCCATCTCGAGAAAGCAAATGCAAGTACACAAACGGACAATTCTGCAGATTTTCGTCATCTTCTTGATATTCTTCTGGAAATGCGAGGCCAAATCTATGCTATGGACTGTGAAATTCAAGCCATGAAGAATGCTGGACAAGCATCTTCAGTTACCCTAGAGGACAAAATGAAAGACCTAGCTCTACAACTTCAAGCCAATGCCAAAGGAGAGGAGGTAGCTCATCTAAGGGAAGACTTGAAGAGGCTAGAAGGAATAGTCCAGTCAATGGGAGATTTCCAAATCGTGCACATTCCAAACGCGGACTGACGCTTTTCTCACCTTTTTAATGATGACAAAAATGGGGAGAATTGCAATTTGAACGAACTTTAAAACTTTACTTTAAATTTTTTTTTTGGTTATGTTTGTTTTTTAGTATGACTTAACTTAAGTGAACCGAATTGGTCTGTGGATTTTGATGCTTGACTATCTGCATTTATATCAAGTGTTGTCATATGGTATTACTCATGAAAGACTAACCAATTTTCTGTGGATGCGAGTCTGGTTGTTTTATTAATCTTTATGAGATAGCCGTATTGCTTGAGAAATGTTTTTGCAGTCAAAGTTGTTCAAATCTACGGGAAAGTTTTGTCACCATCAAAAAGGGGGAGATTGTTGGAGAAATCTTTCTAGAATATTTTGAAGCTGACAAAACATTTCTATCAGTCTAATCTGGATATTTGCAGACCGTCTGTTTAAAGTCTAAAAACTTTCTGATCACCAGACTCAGCACTCAAGACTCAAGACTTAAGACTCAAGACTTTTCTCATTGACAATCTTTCTGATCCAGTGACGAAGGAAATTCAGAGCCGAAGTTTCTGGTTAAGGATTTAAGTCTATTCTCTGGAGAAGATCTCTTGGTTGGATAAATATATCGGATTATTTTATTTGTATCTAGATCAATTGAAGATCCGGTGGTCGACGAAATATTCTTGGAATGTTCTATTCTTGGAAACCAAGATCTTGATTGTATGGGCGAACAGGATTGATGGGCTATCGTCAGGTTCCTTTAATAGCTCAAATAATCTTCTTTGATTGATTCCGTCCAATGGGTAGATTGGAGGAATTCCTTTGGTAAGTGCCAATGGTATGATGGCTTAAAGGAGTATAAAAAGGAAGACGTTCTAGTTATGTTAGAAATATGATCGATAGACAAATTCCAGAGTCTGAAGCACCTTGATTATTAGTCGATTCATTCTGAGCGAAATAGTATACACAGAGAGTGTCTATACTTGGTGATACCTTGAGTGAGTGTGGTAGATCATCTACAACTAGAAATCAAGGAAGATCAACGCTGTAACATCTCTTTGTTCATAGTGGAATCTAGCCAATTGGCTGTCAGTGCAGAAGAGTGGACATAGGCTTGAATCAAGCCGAACCACTATAAACCATGTATTCAATTCTCTCTTTCCTTTACTCGGTCTTATGTTGATTATTATTTGTTGCAAATCCTTCAACTGTCTAAGTATTGTGCAATCATCACGAAAATCTTTTATATACCTATTCACCCCCTAGGTATTCGTACTAGCTATATCACACTCTAGTCAGATAGTACTTCGTTGCTCCAGTGAATCCCAGTAAAATGATTGGGCCAACACCTCCACATGAGAGCCTCGCCACACAAACTTGGAACCATTTAGCATGCCATAGGAAACCCTTGGAAGTTGGCTTTTTCATGAAAGCTAGTCACCTAGAATAATGGTAATCCGGTGCATGTTTTTGGTTGTTCTCAAATCTCATAATAGGGTGATTAGAATTACTAACATCGTGTATAGTCATTAAACCACCAAAACCTTTTATATGAGAAAGAAACCAAATTTGCAAAAGCTCAGGGAGATGAATGGAAAGTTTTATCACCACCTCCTTTAAATCGAGTGAGAGAAAGAAAAGTTTCAGCCAAAATAGTATTTACGAAATTTTTCCTTCCAACACTTGTTTAACTAAATGAGCAATCAAAGGATTAATAGCATTCTTGCAATAAGGAAAAACTATAAACCCAAAGAAAGTTAAAAGGAAAACCTTAAGCATTTGAAATGTAGTGCCATTTTCAAAACATTCTTTTAGAAAAGATAAAGGACATGTATGGCGGTGAGCCTTTAAAACCTTCCTTATATTATCCTCCTTTATTCTCAAAAAAATCAGATAAGGCCACAACATGATCTATTCCAATGGGCGGACTAATTAATTCAAATTTCAAGGATTTTCATATGGCAATGCTATACTCTTCCAAGGTGGGAGTAAGCTCATGCTTACTGCCGAAGATAAAAGTTGAAGTCTTAGGGCACCACCAATGGGCAAGTGCTTGGATGAGGCTGCCATGGATGTTGATATGCAACAATGGAAGTAGTCGAGCAATATGTGACTCTACAAATTGACGGCCAGCTTGGTCTAACTTGTCCCACCATGTGCTAAGCTCTTCCTTCGGAGGGAGAATAATTCAAATGTCCGGTATTACCATTGTATATTGATCAAGACTTAGGACAACCCTAATGCCATTGACCCGACAAAATGATATAATAAAGTAAGTAGATTGCAAGGGTGTGAATTTAGAAAACTTACTTTACCAATAAACAAGGGGTAATCACATAGACATGCGCATAGTAAGTAGCTCGATTTATAGTCTATAAGGCTTAACAAAGTGGAGACACAAGGATGATCAGACTAGCCACAAGCGTGTGGACTACATCGGGTCCTCATGACTCCGGCTTGGTCAAAAAGCCGACCCAAGTCACAGCATACGGATCGAGGTGAGTACTCTCGACACCAAAGAAAAAATTTCAGGATTGAGATGGGTGACTCCTACCATGGGCATGCGGTTAGAGTGGTATCCATCTCGATACCATCCTAGATAATCCTATGGGGCCCAAGTCCGACGGCGGGTTGTGTGTGTTAGAGTGTAGTGCAAATGTAAGGCATGCACAATAGTTTATATCAAACAATACTTCATAGTTTAAAGGTAAACCATAAATTCCTAACTCTGACTTTTGCAAGGCAAAGGTTATCAATCACTACTCCCCTTATACCTCCAAATTTGCAAGAACGTTTAACACCTTAAATGTTAGGGATGTACCAGGGATTCTCGTTGCCAAACAAAAATAATTTTTTAAAAGAGAAAATTGGCCTAAGTCCATTAAGAGCTTTAACTCAAGTCCCCAGCAGAGTCGCCAAGATGTTGCGACCTAATTTTCGGGTGCACCACCTAGGATTAGGCTAATAGAGTACTAAGTCTAATTTAGCTCGAGCTCTCCCAAGCCCATACCAATTCGCGACTTAGGTTCAAATATTTAGCATGCAAAAATGAGTCACCACTAATCAATTTACAATAAGTTGATTAGACACCTAAGTAAAATAATGGGAGAATTATTTTACTTTACGAACTAGAGACTTATGAGTTCAAAGACTTGGTTACGTTAGATTTCTCTAACACCCTTTTGGTACCTTTCTCTTTTATTATGAAAAATGTTGGGCAAGCAGCTTGAATTGATTTTAATTTACCTCCCTAACATGTGAGGTGATCATGTGGGTGCGCAAACCACCAATTTAACATCCAGATAAAGCAGTGAATAAATTGCAGGACTTACCTCATGGTAACAAAAGCATCTGCAATATTAAAGTAGAATTCACATCAACAGTCTTAAATATGATTTCTAATTAACACGCAATCACTTAATTTTTTGTTTTCTCTAATTTAATGAAAATCTAATCTATATACAATGCAATGTTATTAATCTAACATGAAATGATATAACATAGCAGATAACCTAAACTATATGAATGAGTAAAATAATTTTTAAAGAAATGCAATAATTAAATGTGCAATCTAAATTAACCTAATGGCTTAATTCTAATGACAGGCAATTTCTAATCAAATGAACCTAGCAACAATTATTAAATGACGAAATGACGTGCATTTCATGAACCTAATTCTATATGACATGCACATGATTTTTTATTCTCTTAATAAGCATGAAATCTATCCTAATATGCAATGACATGCAAAGAATGCCATAATTCTAATTTTTTTCTTTTTCTTTTATGAAATCCGAAATTAAAATCACCGAATAATTAAACGTGCAATTCAAAGAAAAAAAACATTAATATCCTAAATGAATGCATTTTTTTTTTTTTTGGAATTTTTTTTAAATTCGAAATAATAGACCTCCAATTATAGATATGCAATATAACCCTAAGACAAGGAATATTCTAAAACGAACCTAATCTAACTTAGATTTTTTTGGATTTTTTTTGCGAAAGCAAAGTCGAATCAAACAACACAACAGCACATCCAACAAGATAAGATTGATATCCAAAAATTGACGAACCATATCTCACGCATGAGATCGGGTTGGCCAATTTTAAACTAAATCGCGAATCGAATCTTGGGTGTGAGATCGGATTGGCAAATTTTCAAGCAATTGTGAGTTAGATTTCGAGCACAAAAATCGAACTATCGATCTCAAATTTCAAAGGCAATTTCATGTCAGGGAATCTCAATCATACATCAAGGAATAACTCTACTAAAAAAACAAAATAAAATAAAATAAAATAACAAACAAATAGAAAGAACTATCTAATGTAATTTTCTTTTTTTTTTCCTTTTTTTTTACCCCACGGCTTGGCAGCTCGTGGTGGCTCAACCAAGGTGGTTGGTCGTCAATTCGACAAGGGGAACTCCGGCGAGGGTGGACTAGCAAGAAAGGGGCGGCACTTGGGCAGCAGGGATAGCCGGCGGAACAAGGGCGTCACGGTTGAAGCTGCCAGCGTTTGGACTCTAGTAAATGGTGTCATGGGCAAAAGACTCCGGGTGTGGGCATCGCGAGCAGAGAGTTGCAGATCCGGCTCGGGTGGTCGCTCAAGTGCTGTAGGGCGTGAGCAAGGATCGGCGCAGCATTTTGGCGGGGCAACAAGCCGACGATGTGGGCTTCGGTGGTGTCAAGCAATAACGAAAGGAGAAACCGCGGGGTGTCGAGTCGCGGCTGCTGCAAGTTGGGCGAAGGTAAAGTAGAGGCGTGATCGATCGGAGGGTGGAGGCGCAGCAAGGGAAGCTCGCGGGCTACTGCAGCGTCAGGGGCTAGAGGCGCGCGGTGGTAGCTTCAGGCGAGGCTGGTGCGACGGGAACTTGGAGCAAGCGTGGTTCGGTTCTGGGTGGTCATGGATGGTGACCAGCGGGGTGGAGGTTCAGCGAAATAGCGACGGTGGTGTGAGCACCGGGGGTGCTAGCGACACGGGCGCGGCGGTCGACACCGGCGTTCACGGTTGGAGACTGCGGTGGAAGACGACTCGTTTCCCCCCCCCCCCCTTTTACTTTTTCTCACCTATCACTCTCTCTACTCTCTTTCTCTCTCTCACTTCTCTCTCTGCGCTTCTCCCCACACTTTTAGCGAAGCCAAGAAGTCTTTTTGACCTTTTCTCAATCGAAGGAGAAATTTCTTTTCTTCAAATTCCTCACTTCACACTCGAGAAAAGACCCCTTTTAAAGCACAAAAACCTTATGGTGATTTTTCTATTTCGAAAACCGAGAGAGCTCCCCTTTCGACCTCCGTGCACACCATTTTATAGGCAAAACAAATGTAATCTTTTTGTGAATATTTCATCTCACGAAGATTGCCTACAACCTTCTAATCACAAAAATCCTTTTATTTTCCTCATTTCCCAAATATTCTCTATTGATTTTATCACCTATTGCTAAAGATAAGATTGCAACACGATTTTTTCAAATTTCAAAATTTACCATAATATCATATCAAATCTTCATTTTTCACAAGATAATTTTTTATCATTAAAAACGGCCTTGGGCCAATTTGCTCGCTTCGTGGGCTTAGTATGGCTTGCCATGCTAAAGCTTAGAACCACTAATTCAAATCCATCCGCCACTAGTCCAACAAATAAATAGAAAAAAATGCAAATTAAAAATAAATGCACTTAAATTTATATGTTATGCAATCAATATTTTTTTAGTGATAAAATTAACCCCTAATTTTTAATGCGGTAAATGACTAAACAGGTTGCCAAAATTTAGGTGTCAACAAGTTACTTCTTGCACATTAGTACAGTTCTTAAAACATATGCATATACTCAATGCACTTATCAATTGGAACATCTCACTATCAAACCAATCAAAGACAACAGTCCCAATTATAAGGCCAAATTGTTATGACAAGTCCCATACCGTGCCACATAATTTTGTCACATAATCAGGTGCGGCTAAATCACTCAATCAAGCAATTCACAAGAGTTCCGATTATAAGGCCAAATTGTTATGACACGTCCCATTCCGTGTCACAAAATTTCGTCTCATAATCAGGCGCGAGTAACTCATATCAGTGGTTCAATTCACACCCGATATTCACTCTCAATATTCAAATTCCCAAATCAAACTCAACATCTTCACTCATATTCCGACTCCACATTCCAACTCAATACTCACTACCAATCTCAAGGTTCTAGAGGTGCCCTCTCTCACGAAGTTCCGCTATTGTGTGGCACTTAGTCGTTGACCACAATCAGCAATAGCTCAAGGTACTAGAGGTGGCTCCCATGAAGTCACACTGTCATGTAGCACTTAGTTCTCGACTATCATAAGCAATAACTCAATGTACTAGAGGTGGCTCCCACAAAGTCACGCTATCGTGTAACACTTAGTTATTGGCCACGAAAAGCACTAGTACAAGGTTCTAGAGGTAACTCACACGAAGTCTTGTTATCGTGTAGCACTTAGTTCTTGACTATGCAGGACAAGATCTTGCAAGGCTTCTAGGGGTGGCTCTCATGTGACTCAAGTCGCCATGTAGCACTTAGACCTTGACGACAAATAAGCAACGGTACAAGGTACTAGAGGTGGCTCACACGAGATTTCATTATCGTGTAGTACTTAGTTCTTTATCAGCTCACAACCCATTGGGTTCCCTCAACACAACATATGTCGCCTCATCTTTCAATAGTCATCTTGCCCTAACTATAAACCATCACTTGATCATTCAATCACGGCCAAGGGCATTGTGCTTAAGATAATGAACTTAGCCTATTTTTTTAATATTAAAAACACTCGATAAAATAATCGTGTTTGGGTACACGATCACTTGAATTAGAAAATTGATATCATTCCTTATAAAAAAAAATCACACTATTTTATATAGTACTTAAAAAAATAATTTTTGGTATCAAAACCCGACACTCGAATACCAAAATTTCATAATTTTGAAATAAATACTCAAAATCACAATCACCACTCAATTTGCACAAATTAACATTCAATTGCATAAACTAAGCACACCACTACAATTAGCACGAAATTCCAATCACCGGTTATCCCGGTATAATTTTTGAAAATATTAAATAAATAAATAAATAAATAGAAAAATTAATTAAATAAATACAATTTAATCCAATAAATACACACTTAGGCTTAATAATGCTAATCTAACCACCTATATGGCTAATTAAATTACACTAACCATTCTAACTATAAGACCACATAATAACCTAACTAACTACAATCACTAACCACCTAATTAACTAATTTAACTAACCTAATTTAACGAAATATACTACTAATTACACTAATCCCATATTAATTTAATCTAAACACCTCTTAAGCATCATTAATACCCTAATGAGAGTTTAAGACATAAATTCACCGGTTTGGCGCAAAAACTGGTTCACGGCGACGGCGGCGTGACGGTGGCCGAAACTCGAGCTTATGGTGGCACTAAAGGAAGCTCAGACCGGGCTGAAAATGCCTAACAAATCTCAGCCTAAGCTAAGATTTGTTCTTAGAGTTGAGCTGGGTCGGAGGTTGGGCTGACTTTGGTGGCGTGGCAACCACGGAGCTGGGACGTGCGTGGCTACAGCGAGGATTTGGGCTGAAGATGTGGGTTGAAGCTGGCGAAGTGGGCGACGTTAAGTGGAGCTGTGTCGGTGGATGTTGGGCCGACAAGATGGTTTGCTACTTGCTGGTGGAGCGGACGAGGGAATGGAGTTGACGTGGGGGTGGTTCGCTGTGTTGAATCGGTGGAAGGTGGGCTGGATTCGTGAGGGACGGTGGACTGGCACGCGGACGTTGCTGCTGGGAGGAGGGGAGCATGAAGCGATCAAGACACGGGCGTTGGAAGATGTATTGCGGTTGGGGACGCTGACTGGTGGAGGACGCGTGGATGCGGAAAGGGAGACTCGGTGGAGCTGGATTGAAGGGGTTTGACTTCGTGGCAGCTGCAGGGGAAGTTGAGCTTCAAGGGAACAAAATAAAAGAAAAGAGCAGGAACAGTTCGTCCAAGGAGGAGGATGATCCAGTCAAAGGAAAATGAAGTGAAGGCAAAAGCTGCGAAGGAGAAGCAGCTGGGCGTGCATGCTCGAGAAGCTGAAGGAGGGGAAGTGAAAGTCAAATAAAAATATCTAATTCATTAATGCTTGGCCCCAAAGTCTTCATGCACATCCCCTTTGATCCCTCACATTACTTTCTTGCATAATTTTCCACAAAAAACTCAATTTGGACAACAAAGCAACCATTTCCCTCTCTTATCCGAATTTCCTTTCTTTTTTTTAATCCTGAAATGTCCGAAATTTCATTTTTCTGAAAAACCCCAGGCTCGCCGAAAATTTTTCGAAGGATTAGACGACGTTCCTAAAATAAATAGTGACATGCCAAAATTTTCAATTTCTAAAATTGGGTTCAATTTTGTGGTTAATTTCAACCGGACATGATTTTAGCACAACCTAATCTACCGAGTAGCTTTTAGGAATTTTTAGCGCAATTGACCCGTAGTCGATTATTTTCGAATCACGTTATACATCTTCGACACATTGACGACTCTCGATTATCGTGAAAATCTCGAGATTTCAAATATGGACACAGGATACCAAAACGATAGAAAAATCGATCTAGTGTTGATCGACAAGAATTTTGCAATTAGGTGGAATCACCCACACTTAATCACATGGTTCTATCAAATTGGCCTATCTTTGGTCTCTAATCGATTTTTAACTGTGCCGTAGTGACACTTGCAAATTAGCACGGTCAAGCACTCAATTCTGGTCGAATTCTTAAGTCAGTTGCGTTTTGATTCCTTAACGGCTTCACTTGATAGGCTAATTATCTCATGAGTGGCCAACTCAGAAAAAAGAGTTATATATGCGTCGATGAAAAGCCCATTTCATTTAGTCAAAAGCAATGTTTGAAAATCAGGATGTCACATATTCTCCAAGTAAATCCCATCACCTCTCCTCTTAGTCCCAATCATTTGGGAGGGAGAAGACAAGACAAATGGCGAGAATTTAGACTTCGCATCGAATCATAAGAGAGGAATCAAAAATCGATTGGTTCCAAGGCCTTCTAGCAACCCTTAAACTTAACTATCTTCTCCTAACATTGGGAAGCAAAGCAGGGAAATTGTAGATTCCAAAAGAATCAATTCTTAGTGATGAGATGATTTTCATTGAGTTCCATTTGGCTCTAGTTCTATCATGAGGTTGGTGAGGGCGGCTAATGGTACTTAGGCCATGACAACTCCACCTGTCTTGAATGATTTCACATACAATGAAATTGAATTTAAAATTAGATGTTTTGTAGATACTGTGATTTACAACATGAAATTCTTGCAATCACATGAACATTGAAATTCAAAAGAAATTAATAGTAAGTCCTTTTCATTATACTAAGCTTTTCATGGTTGATGTATTTTGATTTGGATGCAAAGGAACGTGGATCTTTGGTGAAAGTGAGCAATTTTAACGTTTGAGAAAATATTTGGTATAATAGATTCATCAACTCGACAGTATAATAAGAATCGTGCTTTTTTCACTCATCTTTCTATTTAGACATTCTCTTTTTATATGTTTTGACCATACTATCTCTTGTAGTTTCCTTGAGCGTCTTACTTTTCCTTTTCTTCTTTTCATGCTTTTGATATCTGTTGACATTTGAATTTTTATCAACGTTGTAAGTATCCATTTATTTAAAAAGAAAAAGGAAAAAGAGAAAAAAAAAGCAATTAAAATGTAAAAAGTGACGAACAAGCAAATGAATAGATAGGGATGAAAGAAAATGATAATAATTAAAAAGAAAAAGAAAGAATTGGAGCGGGCCGGCATGTCTGGCCCACTTGTCTAAAACTTTCGGCTCACCCCTTAACCCATCTCCCCATTTTTCTTTGTTTCCTTCAGCCCACAAGTGTGGAGGAGGGGGGCGAGCGAGCAAAGCGTGAAGGACGTGGGCGAAAAAATGGGAATCGTCCGGTTATGGTGAGGGCAGAAAACCGCATCATGGAGAGAAACGGTGGAGGCTTGAGTGGCTGTTTTTACGGAGAGAGAGAGATACCGAGAGGGAAGGGAGAAAGGCTCGGCGGTTTTGGCAAAGATCAGATCGCAGAGAGAGAATCCGAGAAAGGAGTTGCTCGCCGAGGAACGTCTTCGGCCGGAAGGGATGCTCGCCTGAAGAGGATCCCGTTCGCATAACGAAAGAAGGAGAGACGCCTGTCGGTTTTCGGAGAGGGTGGCCGTTGAAGAGGCAAGTTGCGGAGAGCCGGAAAGTGAGAGAACCAAGGGGGGAGCTTCGACTGGTTTCGGTTTGTGGGAGGAGACTGCCCGAGCACGAACCAGAAGGAAGGAAAAAGAAAGGAGGGGCAGGGCGCTAATTCTGGAGCAAGAGGTCGAGAGTTCGGCCATTGAAGAAGAGAAACCAGAGAGAGCGTGGTCTAACGGAAGGGGATTCTCTGCTGAAAAGAGTGGGGAGCTGGACGCTCTTGGAGGCAGAGAAGGTAGAGGGGTGTGTGTCACTTTTTTCGGAGGGGGATCGGAAGAAGAAAAGCCAGCGACGAGAGGGTGCCTCGTAAATAGAGGATTCGGCTGGAAGGAGGATCATCTGCGTCGGTCATCAGAGGTGGCC
Organism: Eucalyptus cladocalyx; assembly: GCA_017140615.1. NCBI lineage: Eukaryota > Viridiplantae > Streptophyta > Magnoliopsida > Myrtales > Myrtaceae > Eucalyptus > Eucalyptus cladocalyx. Next base: position 18,044,742 of record CM029518.1, read on the forward strand.
GCGACCCCGGATCTCGCCACCGTTCGTTGCCTTCTCATCGTCCTGTTCTGCCCATCGTCAAAAGCGTTGCGGAAACCAGACACTAATCGCTAAAAGACGAGCTCAACCCATTCACGGGGATAGCCAATTCCATTTCGTCTTCGAAGCCAGGTAATCTCTTATTTGCTTTTCTTTGCCGATCATAGGATATATGGCGTGATGGTCAATGCGTGAAAAGCTGTTCGAAGCTAGTATCGTTTTGTGGTAAGTAATATTGATCTAAAGCTTGATATATCATGTTCGGATCGAATAGATTATTGAGCTTGCTTCTGAAGTTCGTGTTAAATACGCCTGCCATATATTCATCGAAATGGCCGAACTAAGTTACCGTGTAGTTCATACCGTTTCTGGGTTCATTTTTCTTAAAGTCTTATGTTCTGTGAAATGTATGAGTCTATTTTCACATGTTTCTTCTTTCTTCATGTCCTCCGGTTTTTGTTCATTTCGTCAAGTTGCGTTAAAGATGAAGGGAAGAAGACAAAAGAGAAAAAGAAAAGAATTAAAAAAATCAAATGAAAAAGGTTGGGCTGGGTACTGTTCATGGGCTAGGAGTGGGTGGATTAGTGGATTTCCAATGAGAAGTGGGCTTAGAATAAAAATGCATTGGGCCAACAAGAAATGAAGATGGGCTGGAGGTTGGGTGATTTTGGTTCTAAAAAATATTAGTGGGCCTATTTGATGTATTCTGAATGGGCCTTAGGACCGGCCCAATTTTAGTCCAACCCGGACCGATGGGGTCCGGGTCGGTTTGGTTGGGTCGGGTCTCTTGGCCCTGTCCGAATTTCTTTTACCTTAATATTAAAAGATAATAATAAACAAAAAAAAAAAAAAAAAAATAAAAAAAAATTTAAAAAATTTGAAAAATCAGAAAATTTATTGAATTTAATAAAATTCGGAAATCACTAACAAATTTTAGAAAATTTAGGAAATCATTAAAAAAATCCAGAAAATAAAAAAAATTAGAAAAATTATTTTAAAAAATTTCAGATAATTCGAAAAAAAATTCAAAAAAAAAAAAAAAAATCAATTAGGAAACCTTTAGAAATTAAAACCTAAAATTGGACAATTTTTTAGGCTTTACACGAGGGTTCTTTATTTTGATCATCTTTTTATTCTTAGGGACAATATTTGGATACTTGTCTGTTTTCTTTCACAATTATAATTGATTACGCATTTCTTGTGGATAGGTTGCCATGTTGTTAGTTAGCATGTAATTAGGTAAGGTATAGAAACAACGTTAGCATCAAGTCTTTAAGTCTAGAATCTCTAGTTGTATAAATAGTAAGATATTCTCCGGATACTAGGTTTCTAGTTGACCTCAAAAGGGCTACTGGTGACTCTTTGTCAAAATTTGTATAGGCTTAAATCGATTAAAATCTTGAATGTTGCATGAGCTACGGGCTTGAGAGAGCTTGAGTCAATGAAAAGCCATCGGTTTGAAGTTGAGAATATCCTTAAATCTAACTCTCTCTTCGAGGGGTTAGGTTGTGATAATAGCGGCATCTTAAGTTGAGATTTTGCAAGATTTGGTAAACAACTTTACCGCATGTGGTACATATATACTGGTTGTAAAATGCTTTATCAAAGTGAAAGGAAAATACTGTATACATGAGTCGTAAAATGCTTTATCAAATTGAAAGGAAATGACTATACAAATAAACCCAAGTGATATTTTTCTAAGAACTTGATCACCTGTTGGCATGTGAGATTTTGTAAGATTTGGTAAACAACTTTATCCAAGTATCCCTACCATTTTATTCGTATCGCTAACAGTAGGGGCATGCAAAGTATTCATGTAAATAGGTCATAAAACGTTTTCATTGAAATCATGGTCATGAAGTAAAAGATTTGTCTAGTGAATGTTAGCACAAACCCAAAAAAAATTAATAAAAAAAAAGAATTTATAGTTAGTTAGCAACACGGAAACTGCTATTACAAATGCTCGCAAACTTCTTTTTAACTTGTTAGGTGGTCAGAATTTTTTGACCCAAAAGAGAAAATCGGGATAATTGTTCTGGTGGATGTAGTTCAGTGGATTAGCCGTGCCAATGGCCAGGATTGCCGCCGGTGCTTTTACCATCAACTTGTCCCTGCCATTGGTTGCCAAAGATGCCATCACAGTCTCTATCTGTACGTGACTTGAGTGAAGAATCATAGTTTAGAGGGAAACAAGTGCTTTGTTTGTAGATTGTGAAAGTGACTTGAAACCTCTAAGTAGGCTTATGTACTATTTATCAATATATCGGATTATGCACAAATTCCTCATCTCTCTTCCTCATTTTTACATTTAACTTGACACCAGAGCCTTCTAGCTTGGGGCAACCCTAGTGCACTAGGTGGACTTCGCATTTGGACACCCAAATAAATCCATCCCCACTGACAGTGTTCAGCCAAAGGTCTCATTCATTTCTGACCAACCGCTACAGACAAAGGTCTCATTCGCGTCTGACCAAGTGCTATGGTCATGTTACGACGTAGGTGATGCGTTGTCAAATCAAGTTTTTCCTTTTCACGTAGGTAGCTTTCGCTCAATAATGCCTAGCTTATTCAACTTGTTGTAGCCATGCTAGTTGTATTAGTGACATTCGTTCAGTTACTGTTTTGACAGCAAAACTGATTGCAGATGATGCATGTTGTTTACCTCTAATTCTCGAGTTATCACTTCTTGTTTCGAGAATTGAACAGCACCATTAGACTCATTGCTGTCAAACACATTGAAACTCATCATCAATGGAAGCCTAAAGCCATTACATGAGCTACGCACCACCTCTCTTCAGATCCATTGAGCTCATTTTTAATCAAAGATTTTGTGACATTGTTCAGATTATTTTTCAAAGTCATTGCATTTGAGAGCATGTTAGGATATTTACTTGATTTTGCATATCTATTAGGATTATGCATATATCTTCTTTGATAGTGCATATCTTGATTGCTTAGATTTGTTATTATGTTTTTCTTATTACCTTAACAGTCATCTAATAAAGCTTATGGATAAACTCACGTACTATTTATCTACATATTGAAATATACCCAAATTCCCCATTTTCTCTCCATCGTATTCATACATTTAACTAATTTTGTCGTTTGTGTAGTTATTTGGGAAATGATCTTACTGATGGGATGAGATTGAAAAACAGTAGAAGTATATTAAGTAGCTAGCAAGGATCACTTGGGGGGGAGGGGGGGGGGGGATGAACAAGTGATTTTATAGAATTTTGATAAATTAAAAAAGAAATAAAAGTCAAGATTTGAGTTTGAATTTAGACTGGAAAGTTCATATTCTAGACAAAAGTTCAAAAGTAGGTTTGCTATACAATGAACTTCAGAAGCAATATAGCAAGTTTGACTATAATAATAAATAGTAAAAGGCTAGGGATAAGAGGATTTGCACACAAGATTTACAATAGTTCGGCTTAGATTAAACTTACATTTACTTTCCCACACTAATAGCCTATTAGCTAGATTCCACTAAATGATTAACAAGAGATTACAATAATGAATGATTACACTTAGTGTACGATACGTCATACTATCTCAGTCGATCACTTTTTCTATACTTCTCTTAGGATCACAAAATTATGGTTCACGAAAGACAAGTGTATGGTCAAAGTACATTCAGACTTTGGAATTCGAGATCTTAGACCTTGTCTTTTACTTACTCCTTGGCATCTTGGTCTTTTTTTATACCTTTTTTTTTTTTCCAAACTAGCTATTGTCACAATCTTCAAAGGATCATCTTCCAATCTATTCATCAAATAGATCTATATCAAAAAGATTGAGTGGTTTTTGAGTAAGAAAATGTGAATCTCCACTTGATTTTGGTTGCTCATATAGTTAGAGTCTTGATTTCTATAAGTAAAACTTTTTCGTTTAGAAAGAAACTTGGCTTGAAATTGATTTGCCGATCAATTATATGGTTTTGCATTACAAAGTTGGTTTTGCAAAACAATCTTCAAGATTGAGTCAATCAAATCTTTCTAAGTGTGAAATCTGAGCTAGATCATTATGCAAACCACTTTCCTTAGGCCTACGTGGATAATGCATGATGAAGATGGAGTAATTGACACCTTGGGCCAGCCCAATGGTAAATTTGACTACTATATGAAGTATTCGGCTTTCCTGAGTTTTTATGTTGATTCACGAGACATTACTCAAGATAGATGGGGTGGCATGGATGATCAAAGGAGGAAGATCTAGATATGATGAAAGGAATTACAACCTTACTAGATGACTGGTTGGTTGGCGCCACTAAGGATAAATAGTGGGATGGAATGGATGCAAGCTCACAACAGTAACTCTTTTAATTTCTTGCACATTCCCTTGCGTGGGAACTTTTGTCACTTTTTAGAATTTGCAGCTTTATAGTATTTGCTCACTTTTTTATTTCTTTTTTAAGTCGTAGGAATTTGTTGTTGCACTTTTTATTCCAATAAATATACTTCATTTGATTGATATCAATGAAATTACAACTTGAGGCTATTGATTCCTAATCTTTAGTCGAAGCATTGTTAAGGGTAACAAACTCAAGATTAAGATTTCTGATTGCGACGAAGCTCATTTCTTGAACCGAAAGTGTCATTTTCCATTTCGTTTTCCTTGACCTATCATTTGTAGGTAATTTCATAATCATTTTTGACAAAAATCCAAAAAGTCAAAAAAATCTTATGCGGCTATTCCTTCCCCTGCTCCACTCGTGCTTCTCACCTCGATTCAAATAAGAAACAAATGCGGGTTCAGCGAGAAGCTTGGTTTCCTGGCAACTAATTATGGGTCGCGTGACAAATATAGATACTCTCTCCTGTTTCGTCCTCTGTGCAAACCCAATCCTTGTCCTGAGTGCCCCTTGAAATAGCAAACCAAAGCAACAATGCCTCCTCGACCAACATCTCCGCCACCGGCTTCTGATCTGCCAGTAACTATATGGAAACCTTCTCTGCCCAACCGGGGATGACCACTAAGGCGGCAATCCTCCAGAGGACCAGTTAGGAGGATGACCTTACCTCTCCCCCGAATGGGGGATCGATGATGGTAATCGCATTGGCAGGATTCATCTTGGTTGGGGTGTTAATCTATGTGCTCTTCCATTGTTGGAGGTAGGGGTGTCAAAAAAACCAACGCTAGCCCGACTCAACTTGACCTGACCCTAATTTAAATGGTTGGGCCTTTTTATGTGTTGGTATCATTTGAGTTATGGTCAGGTTAGGTTGGGTTTGGCCAACGTGGGTTTTTTCTCTCTTTGCGCATATGCAGTGAGGGTGAAACACCTAGCTGATTGATGCCGGTGTTGGCCCAACTCGACTCGACCCGACCCGACCTATTCTTTCAAGTTATATGATATACGGGTTTTTGGTTAGGTCAGGTTGAGTATCATAAAAACCCTACTCGACCTGACCCATTGACAACCATAGTTGGAGAAAGAGTGGGAGCGCTTAGTGGCTGTTATGAATTGTTATTGCAAAATTTGATTTTATGGTATTTAAATAGAAAAATACCGAGTTGTTGGTTTTTGACACCAAATTTTTATATACTATATAAAATCATGGAATTTTGAAATGAGAGCGTACTATGTTTAATGGTTTGGTTTAAATATGTGACCATGCACAATTATTTTATCGGAAATTTTTAATATGAAGAAAAGTTGCCAAGTTCATTATTTGAAAACGAGGCAATTGAACGCGAAGCATGGTGTCCTTGGCTAAACATGTGCTTGTGTGATCACCTAAATACCTTGATGCGTTTATGCGGGGTAGTGAACCCGTCCTGATGCGTTTACGTGGGACGATGCCTGATTAAGGTTGGATGCCCCATGTCAACGGATGCTGGTCGTGGTGGAGGCCGGGCCGATGCTCCTTTATGGAATGCCATTTTGATGCGTTTACGTGGGATGTTGCCATACTCGACAGAGTGGGACGATACCTGGTTACGCCGGATGACCGTTGACTTTTGAGTTGGCTATGGCCGATGGGTCGTAATAACTGGAACACGCCTGAGTAGTTGTAATAGCTACGTCTGATTATGGGACAAAATTGTGTGGCACAATATGGGATGTGTCATAACGATTTGGCCTTATAATCGAGACCCATGTGATTGAAATGATGTGTTCTGGTTATTAAATTATGCTTACTACATTGATAATAGCAATGAGCTAATGTGCAAGTACGCGCAAAGACAAGGTGAGTTTTGTATGGTGCATGTTTAGGACCGCCTTCAAGGTGAATTTGCATTCTAATCGAGGTTTAGGGTTTTGACTCACTGAGATTTCATCTCACCCTATCGTGGTTAACATTTTTCAGGGCCATAGTGTGGAGAATCTGGAGCCTGAGGTGGAAGGGTCCGGAGCATAGGTGGCCTAGTGGGTTCTTTTTGAATTGGACTTATGTGTATAAAACTGTAGGGCTAACCTGGTATGCTTATAAAGTGCAGTTATGAAATAAAAGCGTTAGCATGTTCTTACTATCCCTGTGTTTGGTGATTGTTCGAGTGTTTGTTTAATTTGCTTCTACGTGTGCTTAATTGAAAGATAAAAAGAATGGGTCGGAGATTCGTCCTGGGACGTCGCATTTTAATCGACCGTCGAGCAGTGTGCACGTGCTTGGGGTTCGGGGCATGACAAGATGTTGGAAATTGTTCAATCACTTGATAAGTTGTCATTTGGATAGCAACCATGCCCCACACATACTGATCGATTTCCGAGTAAACGAATCCATTGCAACAATCACAAAGCTTCATTCTCGATGGGTTAAAGTCATTTTCTAGAAAGTCTCAGATACTCCAACGAGATTGCTTTGATCTTGAAGCAGTTATCTCCAAGTGGGGTGCTCTACAAATCTCCCTACATTGAGTTTTTGGACTTCAGAACAGAGTGCGCGAGACTCATGAAAATGAGTGAGTTGGCTAGTTTATTGACCGTATATAAGGAAAGAGTAGCTTCCAATGCTGCTTTCTACTCCCTCTTTCATTTTCATTTTTGCTTTTTTACGTAATTTTCCCTGAATATATACACTGAATATACTTACTTCTTATGTACATGGCAACGATTGGTAGAACAAAAAAGGATTATCGTGCTTAAGAATGAGGAGGTGCTAATGATAGGATTATGGCTGTAGTGGCATTTGTAATGAAGTTTTTTTTTTTTGGTAAAATTGTAATGAAGTATTTTTTTTTTTTGGTGACCTAGGGAACCCCGTGCGCCACTTCGCGGCAGAATAAACCTTGAAGAGGAGTAGAGTCATCACCACCTTTGCTCCTCGTGTAAGTCAGCATGACGCAGCTGGGATTTGAACGTTGGACCTTTTGCAAGAGGAACAAACGCTTGAGCCAACTGCGCTGCAGTGCCGGGTGGTTGTAATGAAGTATTTTTTTTTTTTTGGGTAAGATTGTAATGAAGTATTTTGATCTCTTAATAGTTCAAGAAATGGATAAGTGCAATAGAAGTCCTAAAACTTGTTACGAAAATGCAATTGAGTCCTAAAAATTGCGAAAAGTACAATTAAGTCCTAAAACTTATCAAAATTGTTCAATTGAGTCCTAAAGTTAACACAATTAGTCTTACTAATGGAAAATACTGATGTGACATTCTAAATGATTTTTTATTTTCCATTTATCTTTTTAAAATATTTTTTTGTGAATAAAAAATTGAACCATTTTGACAAGTTTTTGGACTTGATTGCACTTTTTGTAAATTTTAGGACTCAATTGCATTTTCGTAACAAGTTTTAGGAATAAAAAATTATTTTAAAAAGCCAAGTGGAATATAAAAAATCATTTAGAATGCCACGTTAGCATATTCCGTCAGTAAGATTGACGGTGTTAATTTTAGAACTCAATTGAACCATTTTGACAAATTTTAGGACTCAATTGCATTTTGGTAACAAGTTTTAGGACTTCTATTATACTTATTCCTTCAAGAAAAGATGGGCATTCATGGATTTAGATCAGTTCTCAAACGTCCTAGCAATGAAGTAAGGCACTTGTTTTAATTACTATGATGGATAGCTCCCATTCATAAAGCCAAACGCAACGCAATCGGCTTAAAGAACGTCCCCCTTGCATCCATATCCCATATATTTGGTTCGAATCTCACACCATGACCGAAATTATAGTGAAGCTTTTGGTCAATTAAAGCATCCAGAGCATGAGAAATTGTCATCACCAAATGAAGAACAAACAAAAGGATGCAAATTCGATATGTAAAGACACCGATGGTATGAACAATGAACATGCGAGATGGATGATCTCCAGAATCCGATCTCTGTTGTGCTATTGTCATGCAAATATTTTTCATAACTCTATATGGAGCATATGTTTTCATCATCATTCTGGCACACTCTGTGTATGTGAAAATAAATGAACATGATTTCTCTCATCAGGATTCAGAGACACGCATTAACTATTGTGCAAATGATAATTAAAGAATATGATTAGCATCTTCCAAGTCAATTTGCACTCCTAATATTGCCAATGAGATATTCTTATGTCAAGATTACAGTTGTAGTTGGAAATGCTTGCTTCTGATGCAAAACCATTTGAGCTCTCCATAGAATTAAAAATCACATGCACAGCTCCTCCCACTTATTTTCAGAGCCATAAATAGCAGGGTAGTACCCGAGCACCGCAGAATTTTTGTCCCCGCCATCAGCCAAGCCAAAAATAGTGCATATTTCTGGCTAAAACCACAATTATTGCAGGAATGACTTTCCAATACCATTCAGTGGCAGCTGTAGCAAAACATTCGGATTTGAGTTGTAGATCAAGAAAAGATGGAAATTAGAGATCTAGATCAGCTCTCAAACATTAAAGGACTTAAGCAAATCACCTTTCTAGTCACCCATTGATTACTTGTCACATTTATCCCAAAAATATGAAAGCAATACGGTTGATTTAAGGACTTCCTCCATACTTCTGGTTTGGCTCTCACACTTATCCACAATATTATGGAAATCCTCTGTTCTTTTTAAAGCCTCTAGGGTGTAAACATTGTCATCACCAATCAATGACCGAATTGAAGTAATAAATTGCAAATGATGTTAAGGTACGAAATTGCAAGATGATAATTAAAGGCACGAAGAAAAACAAGGAAAGAGTGGCTTCATGATTTGTACTGGGTTTCGATCTTTGATGATAATACTTTCAGCTTGATCAAGGCCATGTATTTGCCTTCAGAAAGAGCAATCTTTACATTGGCATATTAAGCGACGAGCTGTGTTTGATAAAGATCCATGGAGATTCATCATCTTGACATTAGTGCCTTGGCTTTGAGAAAATGCAGAACACGTCTATGGTACCTTCTTTGCCTACTTCCATGACCTAATAACAAATTAATAAAATGCAATCAAGATCACATATGTGTGAGCAGTTTCCAGAATCCATCAGATTGTGAATTTCTCTACAGTATTACTTTATATAAACAAACACAGATTGATACCACGTTGAGAATGACGAATCTCGAACTTTTTGATTGAAGACATCAAATATCCTTTTGGAGGCAATCTGATCTTTTTTATTGATATCATGATCACGAGCCAGATAATAATTGAAGCATTACAATTACTTTGCTCAAACAACTTCCTCCAATTGTTGGGATTAAGACAGGAAAATTATAACATATCAAAGAAAAACCCCGTCCAAACTGAAAATACCAACGAATGCAAGTAATCTCCACAGAAAACGACACTATACCTACTATATTTTTTGTTTAGTAGGAGACATTAGCCTTCTCTAGAATCAAATCTTCTTTCTCTCCTCTCCATTTTCTTTCTACATGAGCTCCCACATTAAGAGGGAGCTGGGCATCTCTTTTTTCTCCCCTTAAGTCAACGTCCACTTCCCTTGTTTACTTGACTTTTCAACCTTCTCTTTTGTTTTTTGTTTTTTTTTTTCAGGCCCCAGAATTTTTTTTTTTTTTTTTTTTAACTTGGTCAAATCCCAAGTATTACAACAACTTCATCACTATAAGTCAATCATAAACAGACTGCACCAAACTACTAGGGATAAAAATTAACACCAAATCAGTAACTCATCTACCAACCGGTGTGCTTCAACTTTTAAACTTGCGGATGAACACCCCAAACAACTTTTTATGTATTAATGTAAAAATAGAGTATGTTCAACAAAAGCGGATTTGAACAAAGACACATAAGCAACAATCAAATTGGACAAAACAAATGTCACTTATTTAATAGTGGCAACATCTAAAGCCTTCAAACTAAGCTCTGAAGATTGATTTTATTCCTTACCATTCCACAATCAAGCTTCCCAAACAGCACAGATGGAGCTTTTGTGGGCGAATCGGGGAGAGACTCCACGACAGAACAATGTAGCACTAGCGATCGAGGGCACAGCTCAATCATGGACCGACCTTCTTGCCCAATATGAGAAAATAAAAATGTTGAAAAGTTGAGGAACAGACAATAAGTTGGCCAAAGCAGTCTCCACCCCTACATCAAACATAACCCATCCCCGCTAGACATGCAATCCTCAAATTCATGGTTGAACCAGCCAATGACCAGATATTTCTCAAGCACGACTCAACGTCATTCTTCAACACCTTCTTGTGAACTGAAATCTTTAGGCAACTTAAGAGAAAAGCTATTTACTCTCAGATTCAGTCAACTCTGTACTCTAAATTTCGCATCGGTGCAGGCAACAATCAACATGCATAGAGTTTGTAACCTTAAAAAAAAACACAACCATCAGATTATAGAGAATCCATATGGAGGATGACAACTTGTAAACCAACCATGGAAATAGAAACAAATTTAATGGTGTTTCTGTTTCAACATTAGAAATCAAAAGGTACTTCCTGACCTTGTCAGCAAGACAAGTGCTATAATTGGCCATAAAATGCAAAGTTTTATGTTTTCTGAAGGTTTGAAGCATCGAGTATTGAGCAAAAGATACATTGCAAATGCTAAAAACAATAGTATAGATGAAAGTTAAAAGCAAGAGTTCTTCCAAACACGCCACAATGTCAGAGCCTGAAACCAACATACTTCTATTATCGCAGCTCAAGTTTTTGCATTTTCCCAGAGTCAGAAGGAGATAAGGAGCAATTCCATTCAACTAGAAAGCTAGCAAAGAAAAAGTAAGGACAAAATGAACATGCCATATCATCATCACAACAATTTGGACACTAGCATCCATTTCCATGTGAAATTAGTAGCCTTCAACACCATTTCACTACGTTATTAGCTAAATGGGATGAGTGAGGACATTAGGAATTTCCACATTCTCGTGGAGACAATGCTTCTTTGGATCATAGGTGCAAAAAAAGGTTCACAGGAGATTGTTCATCTTTCCACTTCTCATCGCCCCTCAAGGTGCATCAAGATTTGAGAAAAGGAAAGAAATGGCTATGAAAGTAGAACCTCATCAATCAAGGTAATCTTCCTGTTCAACTTGAAGTTAGTTCACATTAGTTTCGACAAATCTGCACTCAATTTCCACTCTACCTAGACAAAGTGATAAGATCAACCTAAACCTGTAATAGGCTCATAAGTCCTGATAATCCTGCTATACATGCTCTGTGACTGCTCAGATAATACAAGGAAAATTCACCACCATTGACACGAAACCTAATCAAAAGCTGCTAGAGTTATCTCGTTACACCATAGCAAACTGGTAGAAGGCAGATCTCTGCACCTAACAGGAATCACAAGCTGATAAATACAACGACTAACATGCTTCGTTTTACATGTTGAAAAGCTCGAATTAGTTTCATTTCATTTCCATTGTGTGCAGACATCAAACATCCAAAATCAGACCAACAATAGCGACTCAAAACCTTGAATCACTAAAATGCGCATGCGCCAATCACACCAAGAATCAACCAATGAATAAACCGATCGATCGGCGACAATAATGGATTAATGTTAAAAGGGGTCCAATCACCTGGACTCTCTGAAGATACGGCAACCGGAAGCAATGAAGACCCTGCATGAAGATCCTTCACCAGATTCCTTGCCTCCAACGTTCTCTCTCTTCCATGATCACCCCCATCATCGAACTCCTCCATTGCTCCATTTCAAGCAATCGGTGACCGGGTGAGGTTAGAAGTTGAATTCCATTTCTTAGCTAGCGGAGCATGTGAGCATGAATCTCACTTTGGAATCAGTCATCCCATTGTCATCCATCAGAAGAAGACAGAAACGGTCCACCAGATGATGTTGGACCCCTCAATCTCTTCCCCTTCTCTCTCTACTCGATTTCCACCCTCCTCCTCTTCTTACCCCAATGCCCAAAATCGCACCATGTCCTCCATAACCTCGTTGGCTTCCTCATGAAGATCCGACCATAGCCCACAAACCTTAGTTAGCTTCTTGCTGTTTCTTCCCTCATAAATCATGGCCCGTCGTGTGGTAAAAATTCCGGTAATATCTTGAGTGACTCACAGCCATCCGCATTAAAGAACTCCAGGAATTTACTAGGGCAGCAAATTTCAACTAAGCTTTTGCACTCCCAAACAATCAACTTCTTTAGATGCTCCGACTTTGAAAGGTCCAGTACTTGAATGTGCTTGTGCCCAGAGATATGCAACCCTTCCAAGGATTTTAAAGCTTCCAGTCCATCCAATTTCTTCATCTCATTGCAATCCTCGAGCAATAATTCCGACAAAAATTCCAAATTGGAAAGATTTGGCAACCATTCCAATTTGGGACATCCCCAAACGTCAAGTGTCTGTATGCAGGAGGGAAGCTCTGGGATGCTTTGAAGAGACTTGCAATGCACAAGGTTGAGCTCCTTTAGATGCTTCAGGTGAGAGAGCGGTGGCAGCTCATTACTCCGACAGGTGAGCCCTAGGAATGATAAGCTAAAAGGAGGTTTCGGGAGTGACTGAAGCTCGTAACAGTCATATAAATCGAGGCACTCGAGAGAAGAAAGCTGATCTAAGTTTTCCGGCAAGCTAGAAATTTTTGTATGACGTAAACAAAGGTTCTTTAGAGAAGACAGTCCACCTTTATCAACATGAATTTGTCCTTCCAGGTGAAGACATCTATTGGCATCGAGCTCTTCAAGGCTTCGCAATTTTCCAATAGAGCTCGGTAACCATTTTATGTGGCTATGAGAAATCCTCAGAATTTTCAATTTGTTCAATTCTCCAATGGATTCGGGTAATTCCTCAATATTTGTACCTACTAAGTTTAGTTCTACCAACTCTCCCAACTGACCAATTGAAGAAGGGATCTGTCCTAATGAAAAAATTATTAGGTGACGCGCACGAAGCCTCTTCAGCTTTTTCAAAGATCCTATACATGGAGGGATTTCTTTCATCGGAGTGTTGTCTACAAAAAGTTCCTCCAAATCTTCTAGTTTACCTAGTTGTTCGGGTAACTTCTCGAGACTCTGACAATTGTCCAAGTTCAAGGAAATGAGGCGCTTGACATCTCCGATGGAAGGGTCGATTTTCTTTATATTAAGACAATCTTCCAAGATTAGCATCTCTAAATTTTTGAACATAAAGAGACTAGGGGTGCTTATTAAATTTAAGCAACCCGAAAGATTAAGGACTTTCAACCTCTCCATCTACAAGAAAGAAACATATTCCAAGATTAGCAATTAGATATAGAATGATTTCTCATCAATTGTAACAAAAGAAAACGCATTTTTCATCTTTACCTTAATTGAACTCCATCCTCTCCAATTTTCACTAATATGGTTTCTACTACTGTAATCACCTGATAAATCAAGTATGACTAATTTCTCCAAATGAACGTTGGTTGCCTTGAAAGAGACAGGACATCTCTCCCACTTTAGCCATCTTAATTCAGCAAGTGATCCTTCGAAATCTCCATCAAATTCCACATCCTTCATGTAAAGGAACTTCAAGCTAGGCATTTTTTTGAAGCTCTCTCGCTTCATGAACTCTCTAGAGCCCCGTTCATCCAGACATAGTGCCTCAATATTTTCATTTTCCTCCTACAAAAAAATAAAATAAAATTGAGGATTGTAAATACCATCCAACCTCCTTCCTCCTTTTGTTAGTATCTCTGCATGTTATTGTGGCCGATGCATTTTGTCTATACTTATAGAGAAAAAGAAATATATATGATCTTCTACAATTAAATGGTCATGTAATACGTTGATCTTCACTTGTATGCCCCAATTTTTTATCTTTTATGTGGAATTCCTATATGAAATTAGTCTATTTTTTTAATAGATTTTGAAATTAAATTTTGTAACATACATAGTATTGACGACTGACTAAATATGGTATCCCTTTGCCATATGTGAGAATTGTTACACATTTTAAAAACAAAAAGTACCTAATTAGACTTATGCATTAATAAAGGATGACAACTCATTCCCTTCCCATTCATAAAATATTTTTGGTTTTGGGATACGGCTAGAAGGAAACAAGAATTTGGTCTATTGAACTTGAGTTTTCATTTTTGGATATTCAAGCTCAAAGCTTAACAACTAATCCTTAGACTCAGAAGAAATTGTCTAATCAATCATAAACTTACTAATTTTATTGATTTAATTTTAGACCTTTACATGAAATTCCAATATAATCTTTTTGGTCAATTTTGCAGGAAATCATTAACATGGCGATGTGCCATATAGGACGGTTGAAAATAATTGGACTGCCATGTTGGTGATTTCTTACGAAAATTGATCCGGGAGACTATATTAAAATTTTGCGCAAAAGTTTAATACTAAATTGACAAAATTAGTAAGTTCATGATTGAATTGATATCCATACAATAAGTTTAGGACTGATCGGATAATTTTCCTCTAAGAAGAACACACTATTCAATTAGTCATAATTGAATTTGCCCCAATCAATCATGAAATTCGACCTGATTTTAAGAATCTGTTTGTGCATCTTTGCATTCACCCAATCATGTAAAAATATATAAATTAGTAAGTAAAGGTTAGTGATTATTATCATTTTCCTCTTTTTTCATTCTAACGTTTATTTTTTGCTCCTCCAGTTATCTTATTTGATTAGTTAATTATCTGATTTTTCTTCCCTAATACCTAACAATAGATTTTTGTCTCTTCTCTTTGTTAGTGTGTGTGTGTGCGTGAAGGCACAATTAATCCTTGCTTTACAGAATGGAGGTGGATATCCTATTACACTAAGGGCAAATATGACGAGATTACAATTTCTGTCACCTTTCAATATTCCATCACATACTCTCTACAATAATTTAATTTCTTATCTCGATCTTCGCTTTTTCAATTTTTGGTTGAAAATTACTTTGCATGAATACCTACAAAATCATATGTCAGTTGTTATTTAGTTTCTTCTATCGTAATTAATTGTTATCTAATTTTGCAACATAGTGAATTATGTGCTGAAAATACCAATGCATAGCACCAGTATGTATACTAGGACATATTATGAAAATTGGGTAGAATAGCCTTATGTTGTCACGTCACATATCGAAATTCCATGAGTTCTATGAATGCGATTGATCCATGATGCATGTGTAGAGCTTGATTAAAATTAAAAAAAAAAAAAAACGTGAATTATGCCACTTCCTCTATAATTAATGTACCTTGAACAATCTTCCAACAATCTTTTTCATGTAATTTGTTAATTTGACTAGAAGTTGGTACTTGGTATAGGCGACTATAAGAGAAAAGCCAAAATTGCAATAGAGAATTTGAACTTATTTTCTCTAAAATTTATCAGTCCTTTAAGTGAAAAGAAAAATAAGAGTTTTCTATTTATTGTTGATTAAGAGGCATCCAAATTATAAAATGTTGTTTCAAGTTATCAACCAACCCAACCATGTTAATAACATAATTATGCATTTCTAGATTACTCAAAAAATTTGATATATTTAGAGGCGCTTCTTCAATTATGTTTTTAACATTCACTAAGAAATGCAATTTAAATTAAATCTTTAGTTTTCTTTGTATTAAGCACATGTACTTCTGCATTTACATTATCATATTGGATTTACATTGCGAACATGCATAATAAATCCTACAAAAAAAAATTGTATAGATTTGTCATATATATAAAACCATCGAATAACATCTTATTACTTGAAATTGAACATAATCTGAAGTTGATAGCCAATAGTCGAGGTGCAAATAATGGAACTGTAATCTTTCTTTTTGTTGATAAAATGTAAAACCTACACACGAGCAAATTGCACATATTCGCAATTGGAAATTGAATATAAAATAATGTATTTGATTCTCGGCGAAGGAGATTATCACATATATCATACATAAGTAAATTTTCAAGAGTGAAAAAAGGTGTATAACATGTGATCCATGTATTTATCCTCACACCAACGTACTTCAAAAACTGTATTGCTGATATATTTTGGGAAGATAAAATGAAAGACAACAAAGTAATGATCGGCAACAAAGTTTTTGTTGTTTGGTTGAATAACATAAATCAATCGGCATACAGTTATAAAGACTCTCATGCATTTTAGAGTGTGATGAACCGGATTTGTAAGTGGCATAAGGTAAATTTTCAAACTCGTGCGATGCTTGTTTTCAACAAGTAATATAGTAAGAAGCAATAACAAATATGCTAAAGAAAAACGTTAAAAATGACAAAAGAGCAAAACCCTCTCTTGAGCCTCATAATCACGAGTGCAAACTTTTCATGGACTAAAGGCCAAAATTGGATGTAGCTTTTACCAAGAAAATGCTAACATGTTGATAATGGTCCAAGATATAGAGAAAAAGAACGACAATAATTTGAGGGACTGCCACTAGAGAACATGGGGAGACACAAAAAGTACACATGATTGTTACCTTGTGTCCTAGTATTGTCATGGTTTCCACGTCCCATGGTCTGCTCCAATGCCAAGGCTTCACATCTTCTAGACGGGCGATAGCTCTACCTAGATCTCTTAATTGATCATGCATTCTCAATCGATTCTCTTCATCAATTTTTATTAATGAACGGTTAATCAGTACTCGCAATCCGGTTATTGGGAAAAATTTGAGATCCTCCCACAAGTAAGTAGCAATTCTTTTGTCAGTTCCAATGAAAAAACATGCAATGTCTAGAAATATATGTTTCTCCTTATATGTTAATGTATCATAACTTATCTTCAGTTTTCCTTGTACAATCTCATCAGGTGCATTCCTCAATTTCTTGAGCGTCTCTCTCCACACCATTTGATCTTTTACTCCATTGAGAAGTGAACCTATAACCGTTAGGGCTAAGGGAAGCCCTCCTGTGGTGGCAACAATATCACTAGAAAGAGTTGCGAGATTTGTGGGAAGTTGTTCCTCTTCAAATGCATATCTACTAAATAGAAGGAAAGATTCTTTGTGGTTCATTTCTTTGAGTTCATACATTTTATATTCAAACTTCAAGAGGGTCTTATCTCGACATGTAATAATGATCCTACTTCCCGACTTGAAATTGCAATCTCCAATCAAATTATCAAGGTGGTCTCGACGATCTACATCATCAAGAAGAATAAGTACCTTCTTTTCACAACTTGATCGGATCATTGTAATCCCTGTCTTGGAATCACGCACTCCACTTTTAGGATTTTTTGTTATATCCGATATCATTAGAGATTGGACATACTCCATGCCCTTGCTTTTAATTGTTTCTCTAATATCCTGGAGAAAGCTGCGGCATTTAAATTCGTTAAAAAGCTTATTATAAATGATCGTAGCCAGAGTTGTCTTACCGATGCCACCCATCCCCCAAATCCCAATAATTCGAGTGTCTGGGCAAGCAATATCCACCAACTTCATGACCTCAGCCACACGATTCTCAATTCCAACCAGATTCATGGGAAGATGTGGTTGAAAATCATCTTGCTGTTTGTGCACTATTATTTCTACGAGTTTATTTACTAATTCCCCTTCACACCTGTCAAACAACACAATACATGAGAACTTATTAATGGCTCCACAAAACAAGGATTAAGGATGATAAATAGAAAAATCCTTTCGACAAGGATTTGTTAAAAGAAAGTAAACGAAGTACCCATCAGCAAATTTCTCTGATTCGAATACTTTAAGATCAAGTGCTCTTTTTAGAGCTGTCGGCCCTCGCTGCTTGACCTCCTCATCAAAACGATGCTCATGCATTCGAAAGGCCTCTCCAAAGCTGCCCCCTAGGTGCCGCACATCCTGGGGTTTTACCTTGTAAAGCACAGGCAAGACTATTTGTCCTGTACTTTCCTTGCACTCCATAATATGAATGAGCTCGCGGAGGCACCATTTGCTAGCAGCATAATTTTCAGAGATGATTGGGATTGAAACCTTAGAGCACTTGATTGCATTAAGGAGATTTGCAGCAATATCCTTGCCGAAGGGGAGGTTCTCATCATCTCTGAACACAAAGTTTGGATGGAATGCTAGGCCCACATCTTTGAGTCTATGGTAGAGGTGATTGACGAAGCTTTTGCGAGTATCAGGGCCTCTAAAGCTCAGGAATACGTGATAATTGTTTCCAATCACAGAGGTGGATGAAGCAGATGGCCAAGAATTCGCGCTGGACTCCAACGGCACATTGATCTTCTCCAATGAGTCCGAAGAGGGAAGAAGAAAATTCGCTTCGCTCTCGCCCTCCCCTGACTGTAATTCAAACAATTCTTCAAGGAGGTCGGGTCTTGGTTGCTTCGACATGGTCGGAATTGAAGTTTCGGTGAATTCAGCTCGCTTGCGTTGTCTGGTCGAGGGAAGAAGAAGAGTCTGTTCGCTCTCACCCTCCTCCGACTGTAATTCAAACAATTCGTCAAGGAGGTCAGGTCTTGGTCGCTTTGACATGGTCGGAGCCGAAGCTTCAGTGAATTCAGCTCGTTGGCGTTGTCGGGTCATGGGAAGAAGAAGAGTCTCTTCGCTCTCCCCCTCCTCCGACTGTAATTCAAACAATTCTTCAAGGAGGTCGGGTCTTGGTCGCTTCAAAATGGTCGGAGTCGAAGTGTTGGTGAATTCAGCTCCCTTGCGTTGTCGGGTCGAGGGAAGAAGAGTCTCTTCGCTCCCGCACTCCTCCGACTGTAATTCGAACAATTCTTCGAGGAGGTCGGGTCTTGGTCGCTTCGACATGGTCGGAGTCGAAGCTTCGGTGAATTCAGTTTGCTTGCGCTGTCGCGTCAAGGGACGATCTTCCGTTTCAGCTTACGATCTCTCTCTCTCTCTCTCTCTCTCTCTCTCTCTCTCTGAGACTCGACTGTTATGGATAGTTTTGAGCTGGAAAATGATTACTCAACTATCTCTGCGCCACACTTACAGCGTGGCTGGCGAAGAGGAAGAAGGGAAAGCAGGATGCAAGGCATGATTACTCCTCGACTATTATGCACAATTTAATCCGTCACAGTGCGTCGGTCGTTTCATATAATTTCATATGTTCACACTGGGAATCTGGAGATGCCTCCAAATTGACTAAAAAACAACTGCTCACTCGTTGCCTTCTTGTGGTCGAAACTCCTCATCCTCGACGCAAGCTTCTCGTGGCCATATCCGATGGATGACATTCCATTCGCTGCCCCAAGCGCACCTTTCCTTACCACTTCTTGGAGACCTCCTCTTACGCGTGCTTTTAGTCATGGCATTCTAAGCATTATCTGGTGGCAGTTCTATCTCAACGCTAAAAATAATTGAGACGAGCTGATTTTCTTGTCATTTTTTACCACAGCATTAATACCGTATCAAAAAGCAAATAAAAGAACTTAATGGCTATATTGGCGCTACAATCATCTTAACATTAAAGTGGCCTATAGAGCCACGCCATGCACGGGAAAAGTCTTGTGAAATAGATTAGGGGAAATAATAATTACAGAAGTATGTTGATCATCATGAAAATAAGAGCTTTAGTAATTGTTCTAGAAAAAATTATTTCAATTAAAGTGGCAAATAAAAGTAAATTTTTTTTTAAAGAAAGTTAAGATAGATATCATTTACGGAGAGTGCCACATGTAACCCGCCCATTGATATTGCTTTGGAGTATTGCTTTTATATTCATCTAATAAGACATATTCATTGTACCTAATTTAGAAATGATACATGAAACATATTTGATTTTATAAGCTTAAACTAAGTTATAAGAAGTTATGCTTTTTTTCTTTTTATGCTCAGGCACATCAACAATTTCCTTTTATTAACTCATGAACTTTAAGAAAGAATATAAATTATAAATTTAATTACGGAGCATTCATGTTGTGACTTCTTTTCTTCAACTTTTGCTATCATGTTCTTAGTGCTATTAGTTTTGCAATTTTTTTTTTTTAAATTAGACAACTTATTATGAGGATAACAATTTAATTATTGGGTCTCATCTTTTGCTTGTTGATGGAAAGATCTCTAGTAAAGACAATCCATCTATAGAAATTTACTGTGTATTAAAAGTGCTTTACATCATCACTTTTACATTTATCTAATAAGATATATATTGTATCTATTTTAGATCTATTTATGAAACATTTTCATTATAATTTTCTTCTACATTTATCTAATAAGATAGATAAGTATATATATATATATATATATATATATATATATATATATATTGTATCTATTTTAGATTTATTTATAAACATTTTCATTATAATTTCTTCTTCTTCTTCTCCTTCTCTTGCTGCTTCTCCTTCTCCTGCTGCTTCTCCCGCCTTCTTCTTCTCCTGCCTTCTTCTCCTGGTTCTGCTTCTTCTCCTTCTTCTCCTTCTCCTCCTCCTCCTCTTCCTTTTTCTTCTTCTCCTCCTCCTCCTCCTCCTCCTGCTTCTTCTCATTCTCCTCTTTCTTCTCCTTCTTCTGCTTCTCCTTCTCCTGCTGCTTCTCCTGCCTTCTTCTTCTCCTTATTTTCCTTCTACTTCTTCTTCTGCTTTTCTTTCTCCTTCTCCTGCTGCTTCTCCTGCCTTCTTCACTTTCCCCTTCCCCTTCTCCTCCTTCTCCTCCTCCTTCTCTTTCTCCTTCTCCTCCTTCTCCTCCTTCTTCTTCTTTTGCTTCTTCTCCCTCTTCTCCTTCTGCTTCTTCTTCTACTTCTCCTTCTCCTGCTGCTTCTCCTTCTTCTCCTTCTTCTCCTTCTCCTTGTCCTACCTTCTTCTCCTTCTTCTGCTTCTTCTCCTCCTCCTCCTTCTTCTTCTCACTAACTATGAACTTTAGTGAATGACAAAAGATATAAAATTTCTCATGCATCCCAATCACGCTTTCTTTTCAAGTCATCAAGGCATCATGACTAGGGGTGAGCACGGTTCCCGAGTAGAATCGGGAATCGGAGAACCAGATCGATGGGTCTGATCGATGGAGTCCATTCTTGGTTCCACTTTTTTTAAGGAGGGTGGTTCTTCCTGGTTCCAACCGAACTGAACCGAACCTAGAACTCAAAACCCAAAAACCTAATTTCGTAACGCTTTTGTAACCTATCTTCTTCACTTTCCCTTCTTTATATTTCCTTTGCAGTCTGCGCTCCACCCCCAAATCATCGGCGACCCCACATTGCTGACCGCCCTCAACGTCCTCACTACTCAGTGCCCTCGATGTTGCTGTCATGACCCACGACGTCGCCATCGATGCCGCCGCTACTCCATTTGAAGACATTGCCGACTCTTGCCGTTGCACGTACTACCTCCCAGCAACGAGCTGTTGTCGGGTCACCACCACAACGCTGCTGTTGTTCTGCCGTCGGTAGTCCTCAACCTCGCCCACTTCTCCGATCTGTCCCTGCTCCTCGATCTTCATAAGCCCCCCCTCTCTCTCTCTCTCTTTACCCGCAAAGATACAATCCATGCCTACCACCAAAGGACTTTTTTTTGTTATTCGTTTCGTCTTTCTCTTTGGGCAATGACTAGTTAGTTCAATCGTAACTATTTTCCTATAAACAATTTGCTCCTTGCAATTTTCTTCAAAGTTGGATGGCCAACTTCATTAACTGTATGCAAATTTGTCAATTTCAAATTATCAAGATGAAACAAATGGTGACCTTATGACTTGTGTACTCTTCTGCAGAAAAGCTATAACTGACTTTGAAACAGAAGATGAGCTAGTTACTTCTGCATTCGAAAAGCTATATCTGACTTTCAAAAGAATTATATCAGGCTCTTAAACCTAGGCCTTTTACCCTAATCTTTAGAAAAATGTTGTATTAATCATTAATTTGGAACTTTGGGTTCCTAGATGGGGTTAGCAGAATTCATCTTGAAATGATTAATCTGTTGCCTTCATTAGTACCATTTCATGTACTTACTCTTAAAGTTCAGCTGAAAATGATGTTCTTGCCAAAAATTTAGTCCATGGAGGATAAGAAGATCAGGCTCGTAGTCGTTTGCGACTCTCTCTTGTTCTAATTTCACTCTTCTCAAACTGCAGAAACTACTGGATTTCTCAAAAACTAGAACTTGGTTCATTCTGCTTTGTCCAAGTTTCTATGCACTCATGGCAGGGACACAAAGTGATTGAATTTTTCTCTTACATATGGTATTTTACTCTTGTCCTTTGAGACCTTAATTAGATTTGCTGGTGTTTATTCTGAAATATTCTAATAATTTGAGTCACTAACCCCTCAGTTACTTGGTGTCTTGCTGTTTTCGTCCTTGTAAGTAGGCATGGGGCTGAGAGAAATTAGACTGATGATTCTTAGCCATTGGCCAATCGCCTCAGTCAGGTGATCGACCCTCCACTTTAGCTAGTCACCAAAGAAGACAAAATAGGAGGGAGAAGGAAAAAAGAGAGAAAAAAGAAAAGAAAAGAAAAAAAATATATATTATTTGTTATCGCTGGCCGGCGTCTATATTAGCATTGATTGGCTAAATTTGGCGAGATGGATTGAATCGACATAATTGTAAAATTTTTAGAACTAAATTGACCAAAATAAGGGTTTATGACTGAATTGGAAAAATCAAAATAGGTGTATGACTCTTTTTTTTTTTTTCTTCTTCTTTGTAATTTTCCCCCATTAATTTGGATTATTGTATACTTATTTTGCAAATACAGATAACCTTATGAGGTGAGTTGATATACATAAACAGTTTATGGTTATGAGCTATGCACCATAACCTTCTCATTTTTAGTCGAACACACAAAACCTGCTTGACGAAATGTTTCTGCATTGCAATCTTGAAATATTTCTTCTTATTGTTCTATCTAAAAATGTAATGGTGTGTTTACGTGATGTTAACTAAGCTGTAAGTTAATCAAACATGATTTTTGGTATATTTCATAGCTACTAAAGATGTGATGTTGAGAACGTACCAGTGTGTTTGCATGATGTTAGCCGAGCCGTGAGTCATTAAACATGATTCTTAGGAATATTTCATATTTTTTGCTCATATAATTTTACTATAAAAAATGAAACCAAAAAAAGGAAAAAAAAAAAGGGTTCTCATGTAGATCTTGAAATTGGACTAGTAAAACATGGTAGGTTTTAAATTCCAAAAACCAAGAGTTGGTTATAGAAGGTTAAGTTCTAAATTTCAGGTCTGAAACCTACCTATTTAGGAAACAGTCACCCTTAATTACTATAACTCATTTTGAAAAGTACCTAGTCATGCAATTGAAAAGTAATTACTATGATCATAACTAATAATAGAGTGGCCAAGGAAACTAATCTCAACAAGCTCAAAGTTTATCTTCTCTAAATATTTTTTTTCTTTTTACATAATTGAAAAGTATAATAAAACAACGCTCTCTTGGACTTAAAGCACAATAAGTTCGATTTTGGATGATCAAGCATGTGGGCTTACAAATGCGGACGAACTTCTCCTTCACATTGGTCAAATGCTGGGTGTTGGTGACGCGAAACAAGAAGTCAGGATAGTCGTCTTGATTGACACAGTTTGAAGGGTTGGCCGTGCCGATGGCCAGAATTGCTGCTGGAACTTTGCACTCACGGGACTCCTCCATCACTGAAATTCCAAGTAGAAAGATGCATGAGCACGAATAGGGATTACTACTATATATGGATGCATGAATAAGGTGGGTAACAACTAATCAAATTCCTATTTAGATTAGATGGGTCCTTAATTCCCATAGGATGGGGTTGCTAGGGCTGGTATATATGTTGCATGGGGCTGATGCATTAAGAACGCGTTTGGTGGCATGGCGCTGGAGCATTAAAGCCAGTCCAATTCCATCGTTTGGTCCAATTTGATGGTTGAACCTTATGAATAACGGACTGGGAAATTAGACGAGTTTCTATAATGATGTTTTAAGAAAGAAATGCTCCAGAATTTAAGAGAGGTTTTAGAAAGTATGGACAGCTGTTGAAACAAGGATTGCGACGAAGCAACCCTTGTCCCTTTTCAAATCATTTTGGCTTAGGCTAAGGACCGCGACAATTGCTAGTGGCTTTTATACGGTCGTGTTCCACACATCGAGTAGGACATAGAAAGTATAGAAGATTTTTATTAAGTCATATCTTGCAGGTAATAAGTCTAGACATTCCATGATCAAAATGCAGCCAAAATCATGTTTAGTGCCGGGCTTGAGAGCAGCAGTGACAAGCAATAGCCATCACAATGAGATGCAACGCCATACCTCTTGAGGTTAGTGTTTGGAACGATGTGATGAATATTTAGGCTTTATTTATTTCACGAAAAATGAATTTGTGTGAAAAATATTTTTTTTTAAAATTGATTGCTCGTATTGCTTGCATAAATGAATGAACAAAAATTATTTTCATCATCCACAAATATGTTTAAATATAGATTGTAGTCAACAATGAAAATATTTTAAATTGCATAATTATTGTAAGCGTTATGAGGGATTGATTTTAGAAAAATATTTTTCAAATTATTTATTTTACATGAAACAAACGGAGAATTAGCTGCCATTTGCATGATAACAATGGATGGATCTATGTGGTTAGTGTAAGATTCTACAAGACTACTATCCAACTACTCTAAAAGTTTGAACTATTAAATCATGAAATTGTTGGGGGTGCTTGGATAGACTTTTAATTTTGTTTTTCACTCAATGTAATTTTTTTTGACAAAAGCATATTAGATTTTTTTAAATAAAAAACACCTGAAACTTTCACAATAAGAAAGTGTTGATACGTAAGTTGGACATTTTTATTTTGAAATTTGAGTACAATTTTTGATTTTGGAGGAAAAGCAAAAAACAAAAACTTTTACTTTTACTTAATCCTAAACAAAGAAAATCTTAAATATTTGAGCACACTCTCTCATGCATGGACTATAATTTGATCCAAGCCCAATGGTCCCTTGTAATTTATTTTTTTGGTCGAAATGGTCCCTTGTAATTGACCGGGTGGAGATATGCTAATTTTACCATCATACCCATCTGCTCTTCCTTCCGCCAGATTTTGCCTTGAGCCCAGCCTAACTTCCGCCCTAAACCCATCAGCATCGACCACCGTCGCTGTCACACCTTTGACCACAGCAGCCGCTGGCCACGACGAGCGTCGCATCAACGACGAACACCATTGGCACCACCGAACCGCCATGTTAACGTCCATTGTTCTCAGGCATGTCTCGAGAACTCCCTCTTTCTTGTCTGTCCATCTTTTCTATGGCTGTTCTACTAGACAGTGTTGGCATCAGGTTCATCGCCTATTGGAGAGCCTGAAAATGCCCACTTTGAGCCACCGGGTTGCTATTTACAAGCAATCACTCATTAATGACGATAAGCCTCTAAGATGTGGAGGCTCATCAACGTTGTTGATACCTTAATTAAGAGTTGATTCAAATCCCCAAACAAAAATATCACTCATATTATTCACATTTTGTGTTTTAAGTCATCACATGAGTTCCCAATGATGCTATCATGGACTGATGCACTACATTAATTGGTTGCAATTTTATTTTATTTATTTGGTAAAGCCAATGAGTCCGTTACCCATTTTTAGATCTCTACTTGTTGGTCAATTATTGAGATAACAATCATTTGATTACGTAATAACCCTCAACCCCTTACATTTGAGCCAATGAACTTTGTAAAATAAGTTTTTCAATCTTTATATCTAGCATTAGTCTAGCATGCCATCGTTTGTGAGCCAAATCTCCAACCCCTTTTGCATAAACCCAAAAAAAACAACCAAATTATATCTGGGCCTGGACAAAAATGGCCCGACTATTAAAATATTCACATCTTTAGCCACGTTAGCAGCTACATGGGATAGTATAAACGTTAATTTTTTTTTATATTATTTTTGCCCCTTGAGTAAAAATATGCTTTTGTTGGACATTAAAAATTTAAGCCATTTTTGTCTCTCAGGTGCGGTTACGAGACAATTTCAGTGGATTTGGCTGTGGTTCGTGAAAGATGGTCAATATATATGAGACTTAAGAAACTCTTAGGCTTGTAGCAAGAGTAAGAGTTAGTTTTATGCTAACTTTTGCAAAGTACTTTTATGCTAATTTTAGGCACATAAATATTTTGTAAGTTTTGAAATTAGATAACATGTTTAATTTTTGGTAAGAAATCAAGAAAGTATTTTTATGCTAAATCCTCGCAAAGCCCACAAAATTTTTGTTCTCATCGTATCCCGATGCATGCAAGGTTTGTTCTTGTTTTCGATCAATTGCCACTAAGTGCTAAATGGATCCGAGGTAAAGTAACTCTTGCGGTTGTGAGGGAATAAAGATTTAATAAATTATTAATTATAATAAAATTATTACATTTCTCCAAGTAAATCCCATCACCTCTCCTCTCAATCCCAATCATTCAGGAGGGAGAAGATAAGACAAATGGTGATAATTTAGACTTCAATCGAATCATAAGAAAGGAATAAAAAATTGATCAATTCCAAGGCCTTCTAGCAACCCCTAAACTTAACTATCTCCTCCTAACATTTGGAAGCAAAGCAAGGAAACTGCACATCCAAAAGCTTCAATTCTTCAGCAAGATGATTTTCCTCACAAAGCCCACGGAACTTTTGTTCTCATCAGATCTCGATGCATGCAATGGTTGTTCTTGTCTGTTCGATTAGTTGCCAGTATGTGCTAAATGAATCTGAGGTATAGTAGCTCTCGCAGTTGCAAGGGAATGAAGATTTAATAAATTGTTAATTATAATATTACACTATTCTTCATATAGTTCTTCTCCAAGTAAATCCCATCATCTCTCCTCTTAGTCCAAATCATTCGGGAGGGAGAAGACAAGACGAATGGCGAGAATTTAGACTTTGCATCGAATCGTAAGAGAGGAATAAAAAATCAATCAGTTCCAATGCCTTCTAGCAACCCTCAAACTTAACTATCTCCCGCTAATGTTGGGAAGCAAAGCAGGGAAATTACATATTCCAAAAGCTTCAATTCTTCAATGATGAGATGATTTTCATTGAGTTCCATTTGGCTTTAGTTCTACCATGAGTTTGGAGAGGGCAATCAATGGTATTTAGGTTGCGACAACTCTGCCTGTCTCGCATGAGTTCACATACAATGGAAAAAACTGAATCTAGAATTAGATTCTTTCGTGGATATTGTAATAAACAAAATGAAATGCCAACAATCACATGGATATTGAAATTCAAAACAAATTAATAATTATTCCTTTTCATTCTGCTTAGCTTTTCCTGGTTGATGGGTTATGATTTAGGTGCAAAAGAATGTGAACTTTTGGTGAAAGTGAGCAATTTTAACGTTTGAGAAAATATTTGGTATAATAGATTCATCAACTCAACAATATAATAAGAGTCATGCTTTTTTCACTCATCTTTCTAATTAGACACTCCATTTTTATATGTTTTGACCATATTATCCTTTGTGATTCCCTTGAGCGTCTTACTTTTCCTTTTCTTATTTTCATGCTTTTGATATTTGTTGACACTTGAATTTTTATCGACGTTGTAAGTATCCATTTATTTGAAAAGAAAAAGGAAAAAAGAGAAAAAAAAAAGAAAAAAATATAAAAAGAAACGAAAAAGCAAACAAATGAATAGACGGGGTGAATGAAAATGATAATAACTAAAAGAAAGAAAGAATTGGAGCGGGCCGGCATGTCCGGTCCACTTGTCTAAAACTTTCGGCTCAGCCCTTGACCCATCTCCCCGTTTCCCTGCCTCTCTTTTGGCCCATTTTTCTTTGTTTCCTTGAGCACACGAGTGGAGGAGAGACGGTGGAGAGACGGTGGAGGGCGTGCAAGCAAGCGTGAAGGACGTGGGCGAAAAATGGGGAATCGTTCGGTTATGGTGAGGGCAGAAAACCGCATCATGGAGAGAAACGGTGGAGGCTTGAGTGGCTGTTTTTACGGAAAGAGAGATACCGAGAGGGAACCGAGAAAGGCTCGGCGGTTTTGGCAAAGACCAGATCGCAGAGAGAGAATCTGAGAAAGGAGTTGCTCGCCGAGGAACATCTTCAGCCGGAAGGGATGCTCGCCTGAAGAGGATCCTGTTCGCGTGATAAAAGGAGGAGAGACGCCCGTCGGTTTTCGGAGAGGGCGGCCGTTGAAGAGGCCAAGTTGCGGAGAGCCGGAAAGTGAGAGAACCAAGGGGGGAGCTTCGGCTGGTTTTGGTTTGCAGGAGGGGACTACCCGAGCACGAACCAGAAGGAAGGAAAAAGAAAGGAGGGGCAGGGCGCTAATTCTGGAGGCAAGAGGTCGAGCGTTCGGCCATTGAAGAAAAGAAACCAGAGAGAGCGTGGTCTAACGGAGAGGTTCTCTGCTGAAAGAGGGTGGGGGCTGGACGCTTTTGGAGGCAGAGAAGGTAGATGGGGTGTCACTTTTTTTTTCCCGGGGGATCGGCAGAAGAAAAGCCAGCGACGAGAGGGTGCCTCGTAAAAAGCGTTGCCTTTTCATCTGCGTCGGTCATTGGAGGTGGCCGCCACCCCGGATCTCGCCACCGTTCGTTGCCTTCTCATCGTTCGTTCTGCCCAGCGTCAAAAGCGTTGCAGGAACCAGACACGGTGCGCCAGAAGACGAGCCCAACCCACTCACGGGGATAGCCGATCACATTTCGTCTTCGAATCCAGGTAATCTCATATTTGCTTTTCTTTGCCGATCTTAGGATATATGGCTTGATGATCAATGCGTGAGAAGGTTGTTCGAAGTTAGTATCGTTTTTGTGGCAAGTAATATTGATCTAAAGCTTGATATGTTACGTCGGATCGAATAGAGTATTGGGCTTGCTTCTGAATTTCATGTATAAATACACTGCCTTCGTTGAAATGCCCGAACCAAGTTAGGGTGTAGTTCATTCCGTTTCTGGGTTCATTTTTCTTTGAGTCTTATGTTCCAATGCTGTGCGAGAGCTATGTCGGAGTGGAATCACGTTTGCCAATCACTCGTGAAATGTATGAGTCTATTTCGGCATGTTTCTTTTCTCTTCATGTCGTCCGGTTTTTGTTTATTAAGTTGCGGTTAAAAAAAGGGCAGCGTCCCGGGCGGTATTCGTAGTGGTGTTGTTTCTGTGACGGCGGAAGATGGCGTTCAACGGCCAGAGAGATGGCGGCGGGGGGTGGTGTTGGTTTCTGGTTCGGGAAGAAGAAGAAGGGAGTTGCAGGCGTTCATCTTCGGTGAGCTGCGTAGGGGGTGAGGTTGAAGATGAAGGGAATAAGACAAAAGAGAAAATGAAAAGAATAAAAAAATTAAATAAAAAAGGTTGGGCCGGATACTGTTCATGGGCTAGGAGTGTGTGAGTTAGTGGAATTTCAATGAGAAGTGGGCTTAGAATAAAAAAGCGTTGGGCCAACAAGAAATGAAAATGGGCTGGAGGTTGGGTGATTGTTGTTCTAAAAAACTTAGGACTGGCCTTAGGACTGATTTTAGTCCAACCCGGACCGATAGGGTCCGGGTCGGTTTGGTTGGGTCGGGTCTCTTGGCCCGGTCCGAATTTCTTTTACATTAATATTAAAAAATAATAATAAAATAAAATAAAAATTTTTAAAATTTTAAATCAGAAAATCTATTAAAATTAACAAAATTCTGAAATCACTAACAAATTTTAGAGAATTTAGGAAATCATTAAAAAAATCTAGAGAAAATTAGAAAAATTGTTTTAAAAAATTTTCAAATAATTCTAAAAAAACACTTCAAACAAAATTTCAATTAGAAAACCTTTAGAGATTAAAACCTAAAATTGGACAAGTTTTTAAGGCTTTATGAGAGGATTCTTTGTTTTGATTGTCTTTTTATTCTTAGGGACAATATTTGGATACTTGTGTGTTTTCTTTCATGATTATAATTAATTGCGTATTTCAATATTCAAATAGTTACTATCTTGTTTTAGAATGGTTAAGATGAATATTAGATTTCCTTTTGATAGGTTGGCATGGCGTTAGTTAGCATGTGATTAGGTAAGGTACAAAAACGGCATTAGCATCAAAAACCTAAGTTTAGAATCTCTGATTGTATAGATAGTTAAAATATTCACCTATTACTAGGATTCTAGTCGATCGCAAAAGAGCTAGTGGTGACTCCTTAGTCAAAATTTGTATATGCTTAAATTTGATTAAAATCTTGAACGCTTGATGTCTCGTGAGGTACAAGCTTGGAAGAACCTAAGTAAATAAAAAGCCGTCGGTCCGGAGTTGAGAATACCCTTAAATCTAACTCTCTCCTCAAGGGGTTAGGTTGTGATAATAGTGGCATCTTAAGTTGAGATTTTGCAAGATTTGGTAAACGATTTTATTAAATGTGGTACATATACATGAGTAGTAAAATGTTTTATCAAATCGAAAGGAAAATACTACACAAATAAACCCAAGTGATATTTTTCCAAGAACTTGATCACCTATTGTGGCATGTGAGATTTTGCAAGATTTGCTAAACAACTTTATTCGAGTATCCCTACTATTCTATCGGTATCGCTAATAGTAGGGGCATGCAAAATATTTATGTAAATAGATCATAAAAAATTTTCATTGAAATCATAATCATGAAATAAAAGATTTGTCTACCGAATCTTAGCACAAATCCAAAAAAAGAACAAAAAAAAAAGAATTTAGAGTTAGTTGGCAACATAGAAACTGCTATTACAAATGCCCACAAACTTCTTTTTTACATGAGTCAAATGGTCGGAATTATTGACCTAAAAGAGAAAATCAAGATAATCATTCTGGCAGATGTAGTTTGGCAGATTAGAATGGCTAGTTAATCATTCTAGCGGATGTAGTTTGGCGGATTAGAATGGCTAAGATTGCCGTTGGTGCTTCTACCATTGACTTGTCCTTGCATTGGTAACCAAAGATGCCATCATAGTCTCTGTTTGTACGTGACTAGAGTGAAGAATTAGTTTAGAGGGAAACAAGTGCTTTGTTTGTAGACTGTGAGAGCAGCTTAAAACATCTAAATAGGCCTATGTACTTATCAATATATCTAATTATGCACAAATTCCTCATTTTCTCTCTTCCACATTTTTACATTTAACTTGACACTAGAGCCTTCTAGCTTTGGGCAACCCTAGTGCACTAGGCCGACTTGGCATTTGGACACCTAAATAAATCCATTCCCATTTACAGTGTTTAGCCAAAGGCCTTATTAACGTCTGACCAAGTGCTACGGCCAAAGGTCTCATTTGCATTTGACCAAGCGCTGTGGTCATGTTACGACGTAAGTGATGTGTTGTGAAATCGGGTTTTTCCTTTTCATGTAGGTAGCTTTCGCTCAACAATGCCTGGCTTATTCAGCTTGCTGTAGCCATAGCCATACTAGCCCTACTAGTCATATTGGCTATATTTGTTCAGTTACTATTTTGATAGCAAAACTAATTGCAAATGATGCATGTTGTTGGCCTCTAATTCTCGAATTATCATTTATCATTTGGAGAATTGAACACTATCATTAGACTCGTTGCCATCAAACACATTGAAATTTCATCATCAATGGAAGCCTAAAGCCATTACACATGCTACACACCGCTTTACTTCAAATCTGCTGAGCTCATTTTTTTTTGGTAACTCAAATCATGCAAGAAGTGCACGAGGGAGTATGTGGCCCCCCTGCTAAGCTCATTTTTAATCACAGATTTTGTGACATTGTTCAGATTATTTTTCATACTCATTGCGTTTGAGAGGATTTTAGGATATTTACTTGATTTTGCATATCTATTAGAATTATGCATATTTCTTTGATAGTGTATATCTTGATTGATTATATTCATTTTTATGTTTATCTTATTACCTTAACAGTCATCTAGAAAAGCTTATGGATAAACTCATGTACTATTTATCTACAGATCGAAATATACTCAAATTCCCCATTTTCTTTCCATCGTATTCATAAATTTAACTAATTTGGTCATCTATATAGTTATTTGGCAAATGATCTTACTAATGAGATGAGATTGAAAAACAGTAGGAGCATATTGAAGTAGCTAGCAAGTCACTTGGAGGGAGGAAGGAGGGGATGAACAAGTGATTTTATATAATTTTGATAAATTAAAAGCGAAATAGAAAAAGTCAATATCCGAGTTTGAATTTAGAGTGGAAAGTTTAGATTCTAGACGAAATTTCAAAAGCAGGTTTGCTACCGAACAAACTTCGGAAGCAATATGGCTAGTGTGCAATAAACTATAAAAATAAATAGTAATAGGCTAAGGATAAGAGAATTTGCATATAAGACTTATAATTGTTCAACTTAAATTAAACTTACATCTACTCTTCCACACTAATAGCCTATCGGCTAGATTCCACTAAATGATTAACAAAAGATTACAATAATGAATGATTACACTCAGTGTATGATAGGTCATACTATCTCCACTCGATTGCTTTTTTTGTACTTCTCTCAAGTTCAAAAAATTATAGTCACCACCGCCCGCGGTGGAAGCGTTGGTTAGGGCTTGGTACCCCAAACGCAGGGGGAAGGGTTCGAACCTCCGTGGAAGCGATGCTTCAATGCATAACGCGCGTCTTACTTTGGGGGTCATTCCCCGGCGCTCGGACCCCGCGAAGCGGCGTTCGGAGGTTCCTCATCAAAAAAAAAAAAAAAAAAAAAAAAAAAAAAAAAATTATAGTCCACGAAAGACAAGAGTATGGTTGAAATACATTCAGACTTTGGAATTCTAGACCTTGGACCTTGTCTTTTACTTACTCCTCAGCATCTTGTACATCACTAGGAAAAGTAAACGATTAGATGATCACCTACAATTTTTATACACGTGCAAAAAGTTAAAAATTGAGCTATTAGGTGATCAACTATATATCATATTTGTCATTGAAAATATAAACCCATATAAGTTAAATTGAAAACTCATTTACATCTTACCCACTCCATCAAAGACTATTGGTCCTCAAGCAAATCGACATCCGATGCTTTTCTTCGAATGAGTAGCTCCGCTAAGACCATGTTGAATGAGTAGATATCAGCTTTTCCCATTAGCTTGCCACTCGAGTAATACTAAGGATTCATGTACCTGGATTTAACAAACCATCAGTGGTACGACAAATCAAAAATGAACTTACCATAAAGTCTCCATTATGCGCGTGGATACATGCGTATCGATACCCAAAGTGAACTTGACGAGTCCAAAGTCTGTGACCTAAAATCAAAATGTTAACTTTCATAACACTTAATTGAATTCAATAAACAACCAATTGATATTATCATGGTATCATACCTTAGTGTCAAAATCGGAGTCCAAAATAATATTGGAGGTTTTGATGTCGCGATGGATAACTTTAGGATTGTTTGTCGCAATGGATAACTCTAGGATTGTCTGAAAGGTCATATCAACAAAATTGAAACCCGAAACTTATTATAATAATGATAAGTTTTTTTTTTTGGAAAAAAATACTCACACTCTTCATGTAAGTAAGCCAAGCCTCATGCAGAACCTAAAGCCATATTCATCTTCTTAGGCCAAGGCATGATTGGGCAATTAGTACTTACAATGACATTTGAGGCAATTATAATCAATCGGATTTTGAGCTCTAAAATAACTAAGCATACATGATAGATTTGGCTGTGCAAATGAGTGTCTAGTGTGTTGTTTGAGAGAAACTCATATACTAGAATTCTGAGAGTGTCAAAAACGCAATATCCAACCAAAGAGATGAGGTGACGATGGTGGATACAGCTGATGATATTAACCTCCACTCGAAACTCCCTCTCCCCTTGCTGACTTTCAACTTCTAGTTGCTTGATGGCAACTAATTCCCTGCTCGAGAGTACTCCATCATGAACGAGGCTGAAACCACCTTCTCCAAGTAGATTGGAATTAGAGAAATTATCCGTTGCCATTTTCAACTCTTTATATGTAAATGTCTTATGTGGAACACCAAAGGCTATGTCTGGAGATAGAAAAGGTCAGACATTGGGACCCTATTCTACTAGCTTAATAATAATGACGAAGCATAGTTGGAAGAATTGATATTACATATGTTGGTATTATTAACATGTTACTATTGTATGTACAGCAAATTCTGATTGAGGAATCAACATTAATTTTCCTTAAGCTTGTCCTTTTCATTGTATGTGATTTTAATCCTCAATTAGAATTTGCTCTACAGTTGTATCACAATAGTTACATGTTCATAATACCAAGATCTCTAACATCAATTCTTCTAACTATACTTTCATTATCATTAAGTTGGTAGAATGGGGTCCCAAAGTCTAACCTCTTCCATAGCCTTAGGTGTTTTGCATAAGTCCTTTACATACGAGGAGCTGAAAATGACAACGTATGATTTTTTTGAATATGGTCTACTCAATGAAGGCGATTTTGGGCTCATTCATAAGAGAGTACTCTCGAGCGAGGAATTAGTTGCCATCAAGCAACTAAAAGCTAAAAGTCGGCAAGGAAAAGGGTGTTTTGAGTAGAAGTCAATATCATCAACCATATCTACCACCCTCGCCTCATTTAATTGGTTGGATATTGCGATTCTAACACTCTCGGAATCATAGTTTATGAATTCATCCCAAACAGCACGCTAGACTTTTATTTGCACTATTAGTATCCATCATGTATGCTTAGTTATTTCAAAACTCAAAATCCGATTGATTATAATTACCCCAAATGTTATTGCAAGTATTGATCTCCTTATCATGCCTTGGCCTAAGAGGATAAAGGTGGCTTAAGGTTCCGCACTAGGTTTGGCTTACTTACATGAAGAGTGAGTTTTTTTTTTTCAAAAAAAAAAAAAAACTTATCATTAACTATAATAATTTTCGGGTTTCATTTTATTGATTTGACCTTTTAGGTAATCTCAAAGTGACAGCAAGTCCTCCAATATTCTTTTGGACTCTGATTTTGATGCTAAGGTGCGATGACATGATAATGTCAATAAGTTGTTTATTGATTCAAGTTATTGTTATGAAGGCTAACATTTTGATTTTAGGTTGCAAACTTTGGATTCACCAAGTTCACTTTGGGTATAGATACGCATGTATCCACGCACATAATGGAGACTTTGTGTGGTAAGTTCATTTTTGATTTGTCATATCACTGATGGTTTTTGTCTAGTACCACTGATGGTTTGTCAAATGTAGGTACATGGATCCTTGGTATTACTCGAGTGGCAAGCTAATGGGAAAAAGTTTATGTCTACTCATTCAACGTGGTCTTGGCGGAGCTGCTCATGCAAAGAAAAGCATCGGATGATGATCAGCTTGAGGACCAACAATCTTTGGTGGAGTGGGTAAGATATAAATGAGTTTTTAGTTTAACTTATTTGAGTTTAGATTTTCAATGACAAATATGAGAAAAAGAATTCACAGTCTCTAAGGCTCTTCCATGCTTTCATGTTACGTTAGGGCAAGTGCTATGAAACCCCTGAAGTTTGTAATGTTCGGGTTAACTCCTTTATTAATCAAGAAGAATAAAGTCTACATAGGGGTAACACCAAAATCTTCTAACTTAGGTCAAGTTTGAACTAGATAAACCCATGTTGTATACTTTCTTGAGATTAACTTTGCTATCGATGTTTTTGAATATTATAGTGTTCACGAATATTATTTGATGGTCTCAAAAGTGAAGCTCATTCCTTATTAAATCTCTGTTGCCACATCTGTAATAATTTTTAAATGAATATCTTTTAGCTTTCGAATATTTTATAACATATACATTTCATAGAACTACCTTTTTGGTTGATTAGCTCATTGAATGTGATTAGTACAGAGGCTTGGTTGTATGAAAGGACCTTAGTTTGTCTATCTGCAGTAGCCAAATTTAAAATTTCTTTGCCATATTCATTTCTTAAGTTGATGAACTAATTATCGCACATGATATCTATCAAACGCTTCAAAGCTTCCAGTCTATTGTGTTTCACACATATATGAAATATGGGATGCATTAGTTCTTGCTCAAACCAAGAGTTTCAACACATCAACATGCCCTTTCATGGCCATGACATGAAGAGGGTTTCTTGGTAGAAACATATTTCGAGGCCTACTCTTAATAAGCTTATCATTATGTTAAGGTACCATTTTGTTATCGCAAGACAAAGAATAGTCAAACTCTAAGAATTTTGCTTTCTTGCTAGGTTAGCCTTTTGAGTTAGGACCTCTTTCATGAATTTTAAGTGTCTAAGCATGGTTGCGATGTGCAAAGGAGTCTCAATGTAATTCTCAGTCATAATTCTATCAAGAAGTGACTTTTCTTTTGAGAGCAACTCAAGCAAAGAAAACACACTTCTTGCCATGGTAACTTCGTAGAGCCTGAACTCTATGTTTAGCTCTCTAAACGTAAGGTTTGGAAAACCTACTCCTTCATGAAGTTTGGAATATTCACTCCATGTTTGGGAGTATTCCAAAGCTCCAATTTTGGAGAGTTAGAGTCTAAGCTCAATAATTCAGCTGAGAAATGAAATGTGTCTTCTTTGCCTAAGTTGCTAAGAAAAGATAAGCTGCTTCTCAACAGAATCATGATTGGGATGTTGGGGTTTCATGAATCATGTATAAGAAAAATCAACTGAATAAACGCAGCGGAAACAAAGATATATTTTACACATGATTCTCCTTAGGCGTTGTTCGTGCGTTTTAATAAAAAATCTAAACATAAAAGGGAGTTAAACGAAATACCTCTCGAAGCATGCTTTGAAACAAGTCGGTTCGGATGTTCTACAGTACGAGTCCCACAAGCGTCGGACCTCCAGTTCAGACACACCAACAACGAACGTCGAACGGAAGAAAGAACTTTCGGATATCCACCACTTCGATCGTGCTAGCAATCACGTGGAAAGAATCCATCTTCTTGGTGTATAGTAGTCACGGTCCGAACGAGAGAATTGTTTCTCTTCCTCGTGTCTCAAAGACAAAAGAACACGCACACACTTTGCTTTCTATTTTCAGCAAAGCATCACTGATTTCTCGCTTGTGTTTCTCTCGAACAAAACCAAAACCACACTAACTCTTTTCTCTGTTTTTCAACAACCTTTTTAACTCTCATCCCTTGTTCATTTTATATTAAAAAATGACCAGCAACGGTTGCTGATCAAGGGACGATCGTGCATGAGCGGTTGCTCATGCACGAACGTGGCATGATGGTCAGCGGTTGCTAACCATCAATGCTACGTGCATAATGTTCAGCAACCGCTGACCATTACGCTTCATGCATGTGCACGAATTTGTGCACATGCATGAAGCTTTAACTTTTTTTTTTTTAATAAACATGTTAATTTAGGGCATAATACTACTAACAATCTCCCACTTGTACTAAAGCCAACTTGTTTGGTATGTTAACATATATCGACTTTGGGCATGCGTGTGCATCATATGCAAGTAGGCTCGTGACTATGATACAAATTAAATTAAATCTCATTTAATTTAATTTTAAATCGACTCAATTTGATTGTAGTAATTGCAAACACATTTGCAAAATATTTCTCTCTTGTTCCACGTCATCCTAGTTGTTTATGGTGTGTGACATCCCTAGGTTCATCACTAAGCTGGTAGTAAGACTTGTACTAACACATTAGTACTTCCAAAATAATTAATTGTCTCGATTAATCTTTTAGGTCTTACAAGCCACGATTGACATCTAGCAATATGTCATGGCTACCCAGATAGTGTGAATGCTTTAAGAACATAATGAACCTGTCAGCTTTGGCTACAGTGTAATTCAATCCCTCTGTCTTACTATGTCCCAATCAAACAAAGACCATGGAATATTTGTTAAGTCATTAATTCGATCATATGCACAAATATAATTGACATGCATTTTATTCGAGACATAAACAATTTATTCTTGGTTACAACCCCGGCCGAGGATTTCAATGCAGTGTCACAATTAGATCGCATAAGACATCATTATCATACCTTGCATATAACAAGGAGACAAATTCCATATTGCGCACACGTGTAACTTCGTATATGAACAAACTATGACCATCAGGTATAAAGACGGATCGACGACCCGACATTATGTGCACCCGTGAACCATAGTTGTTCGATACACAAGTTAACACTGTGCCTCAGGTCTAAGGATTATTTACACAAGACCAAAACATGAACAATTAGACATTGACCACGCTAAAAGCTTCCATGTCGCTAATCGTTCCATATGTGTCACGTTCAGTGAATTTGTCTAATACAAACACCTATGTTCTAACTCAGGCATCATAATACCCAATGACATGTGACTCATCATTCCCTTAAGTATCCAATACTTAATGGTGAAGTTAAGAACACACCGGTCTCAACAGGATTATTAATATCCACTTAATAATCCATCGACCGGGAAGTATTTAAATATTCAGTCTAACTATGAACCCGTCACATATATTCTTGACGTCTCAAGAATAGGTCTAGTTGCAACTAATCTTATGGAATCATTCATCAATATAAAATAATTGGACAAATAAATGAATACGTCATTGTCATTAATTAAATAATAATAATGAAAGTACAACTGAAATCCCTAATATGTAACTATTACATAGTAGCTTTAGGGCATACATCCAATAATTTCCCGGTTACACTAAAGCCAACTTGTCCGGTACCTCAAACCCATTTTGTCAATATGTCTTTCAAAAGAAGAATGAGGTAAGGCCTTAGTGAAGGGATCTGCCACGTTTTCTACTGAGGCAATTTTCTGCAAGGCGATATCACCTCTCCCAACAATTTCTCTGATGAGATGGAAGCGTCTCTCAATATGCTTGGACTTCTGGTGAGACCTTGGTTCCTTAGCTTGAGCTATCGCCCCATTGTTGTCACAAAACAATGTGATCGGTTGCTCAATTGAAGGAACGACTCCAAGTTCAGAAATGAACTTCTTCATCCAAGCGACTTCCTTTGCTGCTTCAGAAGCAGCTACATACTCTGCCTCAGTGGTGGAATTGGCGGTTATGCTTTGTTTGGAACTTTTCCAACTAAGCGCACCACCATTGAATGTGAAGACAAACCCGACGTAGACTTATAATCATTAGGATCCGATTGAAAATCGGAATCGGTATAAGCTACAACTTTAAATTCTCCTTCTCCATATATCAAGAATAAATCTTTAGTCCTTCGCAAGTACTTAAGAATATTCTTGATTGCTATCCAAAGGCTCTTCTCCTGGATCGGTGATATCGCTAGTAATACTTACAACATGCGCAATATCGGGTCTAGTACATAGCATAGTATGCATTATGCTTCCAATGGCGGATGCATATGGTATCTTTGCCATCCGCTCTCTTTCTTCAGGAGTGTTGGGACACATCTCCTTAGAAAGACGGATCCCTTGCCTAAAAGGCAATAATCCTCTCTCGGAACATTGCATGTTAAACCGTGTTAACACTTTGTCTATGTACCTAGATTGTGAGAGGCCAATCAATTGTCTTGATCTATCTCTATAGATCTTGATACCTAAAATGTAGGTTGCCTCTCCTAAATCTTTCACGGAGAATTTCTGTAACAAGAATAGTTTTATCGATGATATCATTGGTACATCATTTCCAATCAAAAGTATATCATCGACATACAAAACCAGAAATGCAATTCCACTCCCACTGATCTTCTTATATACACAAGGTTCATCCGGATTTTTGATGAAACCAAACGATTTGACTACCTCATCAAAACGGATGTTCCAACTTCTGGAGGCTTGTTTGAGTCCATAAATGGATCTCTTAAGCTTACACACCTTCCGTTTTTCACTATTGGATTCAAAACCCTGTGGCTGTTCCATATAGATGTCCTCATCGAGAAAACCATTAGAAAAGCCGTTTTGACATCCATTTGGAATATCTCATAATCAAGGTGTGCAGCTATAGCCAACATAATCCGAATGGATTTTAGCATGGCCACAGGTGAGAAAGTTTCGTCATAATCAATTCCTTCTTTTTGACGATATCCTTTCGCCACTAGCCGTGCTTTGTAAGTTCCAATTTGACCTTCAGCATTCATCTTCCTCTTGAAGATCCATTTACAGCCAATTGGTACAATACCATCAGGCAGGTTAGTCAAGGTCCATACCTCATTGGAATACACTGAATCCATTTCGGATTTCATGGATTCTAGCCATTTACCAGAATCGATGTCCAACATCGCCTCCTCATAGGTTTTAGGATCACCGGGTTGATCACTATCATTCACAATGAATAATGGTTCAATATGATCAACCGAGTGTCTATAACGAGCAGTGAGCGCGAGACGTTCTCGCACTTCTCCTAAGAGGTTGTGTATCGAAGCTCCCACTTGAATCGGAGGTTGGTATCGAACTCGGTTATTTGGTACTTCATTATTTTCTTCTTGTAAGACTATTTTCCGCCCGACACCACTTTCTTGGATGAACTGATTCTCCAAGAAAGAAGAGTGCTTGCATACCAAAATTCTTTGGTCTGAATGAAAATAGAAATAATATCCAAGATTTTCCTTTGGATATCCATTGTGATAAAATGACATTCTCTTTAAGAAAGTCTAGGAATTCAATACTAAGGTATTCACCTGCTCGATCTGATCGAAGAGCCTTAATACATTTTCCTGTTTGTTTCTCAACTTCAGCATTGAATTCCTTGAACTTTTCAAAGGATTCAGATTTATACTTCATGAGGTATAAATAACCATACCGTGACTGATCATCAGTGAAGGTAATGAAGTAATTATAACCACCTCTAGCAGATTCATTAATTGGTCCACATACATCTGTATGTATTAATCCTAATATGTCAGCAGCTCGTGCACTTTGTCCCACAAAAGGCGCTTTGGTCATTTTTCCTAGAAGACATGCCTATGACTCAAAATTTGAAGGATCAATGTATCCATCATTACTCAACTTGTTAATTCTGTCTTCTCCAATATGACCTAATCGGAGATGCCAAACATACTTTTTATTTGGACCGTCTCTAGGGCGTTTATTAGTTATGGCATTTATATCAATTATATTTTGCTTATTGACATTGGTAATCGCATTACCGGACATTTTAATGGTATAAATATTGTTGGTTAATAAGCTAGAACCAACACATATTCTATTATGATAAATAGAACATACATCATCAGCAAAAGAAAATTCATAATTCTCTTTACCCAAACGAGGTACAGAGATGATGTTTCTAACAGCATTCTTATAATGCAAACAGTTCTTTAAAACTAATACATGTCCAGAAGGCAAACATAAACGAAAAGTCTCTATAGCTAATGCAGCAACTCTTGCTCCATTGGCAAACGTCAGGGCAATCTCATTTCGCCCTAGCATCATGCTTATTTCCAGATTCTGCAAAGACATACAAATATGTGAAGTTGCAGCAGAATCTAGAACCCATGAGCTGGATTCAGCACTAACCATAAGATTAGTTTCAATAAGCATAGACACCATACCTTCATAAGGTCGGTTCTTGGGCTTGACCTTCAAGCTCGCGAGGTACCTCTTACAGTTCCTCCTCCAGTGTCCTTTGACACCACAGTAATGACATTTTCCTTTATCAATCATGGGTTTTGGTTGCACAACAGGTTTGGCAGGCCTCTTCCATTTATTCTTCTTTAAAATGGTCTTACCCTTTGAAGAAGAAGCCTTAGCTATAGCCACTACATTTGGCCTCGTGTTATGCATTTCCTTCTCATAAACTACCAGCATGCTATGTAACTCCGCAAGAATTTTATCCATCTTATGCATGTGGAAGTTTTGGACAAAACTAGAGAAGGAATCGGGTAAAGATTGGAGGATCAAATTCACAGCTAACTCATTATCCATAACGAGATTCAGCCTAGCCAATTCTTCAATGTGCCAGATCATTTTCAAAGCATGATCATTAACAGATGATCCTTCAGCCATCCTCATACGGTACAATGCCTTAGATATCTCATATCTAGAGGTTCGCCCATTCTCATCAAAGTATTCATTTAAGTGCAAAATGATCGACCCAGCATCTTCCATAGATTCATACTTCTTCTGTAATTCATTATTCATAGAAGCAAGCATATATGACCTAACTTTTAAGTCATCGTCACTCCACTTATCATAAGTGACACGCTCCTCTTGGGTCCCACCCTCAGGAAAGGAGGTTGGCATCTTGTCATCAAGCACATACCCAATTTTTTCTGAATTGAGAACAATTCTCAAATTCCTCACCCGTCGGTGAAATTGGGTCCATCAAACAATTCTTGTCAAGTATAGAAGCGAGTGGGTTTGTGGTCACCATTTTCAGAGTAATAATATATCTGTTGCAGAAAATAAATTGTTAGCCGTTGTATCTTTCAAAGTAACTATTTCATTTTGGCCTTTAAATGAAATAGATCCTTCCACTAAATTTATATTCGAATCCCATACTCCTTAAGATGGGAAGCGGTAATCTTTGTTGGGTAAAGATTACTAGTGGGGATTGGAGTCCAACCAGTCCAAAGTCCATCTCACCTAACAGTTATTGGTGTCCTATGAACTTAGTGAGTGAACCAGCTTGTTCAACGCATCTTACGCGATTCACAATCATAACTTCGGCATCTAGACCATGAAAGCCTCACCTAACAGTTATTGGCATCACGATCATAGTTAAGTCTAGCCCATCGTCTCATGCAAGTATTGAAAACACAAATGATTCCCTCACCTGACAGTTATTAGAAATCATTTGGCTCCAATCCCACAGCATCATATGCATAATGGAGTGGTCCAATATTATAAATGGTAATTAACCCCTATGTATCCATAACCAGTTAGTTAACCACTATAATATTGGATCAAACCACGACGATGGAAGGCCACGAGTCTGAAACCCGTTTCGACTTAATGTTCTTTGTAAGGAGATTTGGGTCATTATTAACGGTCTCACTTTGCACATTAACCGGTTTAACATGCACAATATCATAAACACAATAAATAAATAGATATCACATAATATCTATCATATGTGGTGATCATGGAATTATGGTTCAATGGGTCTCGAGCCAAAGAGACCCATTTAGCCATTTTAATGTTTTAATTATATGGACCTGCTCTTCACTTTTTCTTCAATCTTTGAACTCTTCAAAGACCGGGCCCAAAGAGCTCACCGGTTTAATGGCTCCTGCAATGGCTCCTCCTCTCTTGTAGTATTTACATCAACAATTGAAATACTAAACTATACTAAAAATTACATATCAAGAAAAATTAAAGTAAAAT
This sequence comes from Eucalyptus cladocalyx, assembly GCA_017140615.1. NCBI lineage: Eukaryota > Viridiplantae > Streptophyta > Magnoliopsida > Myrtales > Myrtaceae > Eucalyptus > Eucalyptus cladocalyx. The sequence continues at coordinate 18,088,066 of CM029518.1, forward strand.
AAAAGGAAGAACGCAGCCTCCATTTAATAATTACATCCCCAAAAAGAATACATGTAATCATCATACATTCATCCATACAACAATCACAACAATTAGGGATTTTTCCATGATCACCACCCTTCCTTACAAGCCATAAATTCAAAATTTAAAGCTCTGGAAGGCATGCATAAAATTTTGCATATCATTTGCAAAATATAAACATCAAGTATAACAAGTTACGAATTTTTGATTCAAAATTGATTTAGTTCTAATTTTTGCTTAGTTGATTAAATTTATCATATAAATTAATCAACTTCTATAAACCACATAAAAGGTAAGAGAACCGATTCTCTTAACAAAATAAATTGGCCATTAGAACGCAAAAATATATTTGAACTACAAATCAATTAAACACACGAAAACGCCTAAGGTTGGCTCGATACCACTTTGTTGGGGTTTCATGAATCATGTATAAGAAAAATCAACAGAATAAACGCAGCAGAAACAAAGATATATTTTACACATGATTCTCCTTAGGCGTTGTTCGTGCGTTTTAATCAAAAATCTAAACATAAAAGGAGTTAAATGAAATACCTCTCGAAGCGCGCTTTGAAACAAGTCGGTTCGGATGTTCTACGATACGAGTCCCACAAGCGTCGGACCTCCGGTTCGGACACACCAACAACGAACGTCGAACGGAAGAGAGAACTTTCGGATATCCACCACTTCGATCGTGCTAGCAATCACGTGGAAAGAATCCGTCGTATTCTTGGTGTATAGTAGTCACGGCCTGAATGAGAGAATTGTTTCTCTTCCTCGTGTTTCAAAGACAAAAGAACACGCACACACTTTGCTTTCTATTTTCAGCAAAGCATCACTGATTTCTCGCTTGTGTTTCTCTCGAACAAAACCAAAACCACACTAACTCTTTTCTATGTTTTTCAACAACCTTTTTAACTCTCATCCCTTGTTCATTTTATATTAAAAAATGACCAGCAACGGTTGCTGATCAATGGACGATCGTGCATGAGCGGTTGCTCATGCACGAACGTGGCATGATGGTCAGCAGTTGCTGACCATCAATGCTACGTGCATAATGGTCAGCAACCGCTGACCATTACGCTTCGTGCATGTGCACGAATTTGTGCACATGCATGAAGCTTTAACTTTTTTTTTTTTTTTAATAAACATGTTAATTTAGGGCATAATACTACTAACATGGGATTCACACAATAAGACTCCTTTGCATATCGCAACCATGCTCGGACACTTGGAATTTGTAGAAATTAATATAGGAGAAGAAAAGATAGCGATGTAGAAATTGATGAAGAAGGAACAAGGAGAACGTGTAAAACAGAAAGGAGGAGAATGTGAAAATTGATTAGGGTTTTCCACGTCTCACACTTTTATTATTAAATAATACTTAATGACCATAATAATCCTATCAGCGTTAATGACCATAATAACCCTCACACTGTAACACTCCCCCTCAAGTTGGAGCATAGATATCAAGCATGCCTAGCTTGTTACAAATATACTCAACTCTATTACTCCCTAATAACTTGGTGAAAATATCAGCTAATTGCTCACTAGTCCTAACATAACTAGTAGAAATAACTAAAGCCCGAGACTTCTCACGGATAAAGTGGTAATCAACTTCAATATGCTTGGTACGCTAATGGAATACTAAATTTGAAGCAATATGGATTGCTACCTGATTATCACACCACAACTTCATTGACGCATGATCTTCAAATCCAAGTTCAACTTATAGCTGACGTATCCAAATTAATTCACAAGTAGCTTGAGCCATAGCTTTGTATTCTAATTCTGTATTGGATCTAGCCACAACACTTTGCTTCTTACTTTTCCAAGATACTGGGTTTCCCCCCACAAAAGTGCAGTAACCCGATGTAGATCTTCTATCTGTAGGAGATCCAACCCAATCAGCATCCGAAAATACTTCCACTCCTCTATGACCATGATCACCAAAGAAAAGACCACGCCTGGAGTCTTCTTCAAGTATCTCAAAATTCTGACTACATCATCCTAATGAGAGGTACGAGGAGAAGACATAAATTGACTCACAACACTCACAGAAAAGGAAATATTGGGTCAAGTGACAGTCAGATAATTCAATTTTCCAACAAGCCTTCGATACCGTTCTGGATCATTCAATAGTTCACATTCCTCTGCCATTAATTTTGAGCCAACTTCCATGGGTGTATCTAGAGGTTTTGCTCCTAACATACCTATCTCTCTAAGCAAATCCAAAATATACTTGTGTTGTGAGATATGGATACCTTTATTTGCCTGTGCCACTTTGATACCCAAAAAAATATCTAAGTCGTCCCAAATCCTTTGTTTGAAATTGTTGTTGCAAATGCAATTTCAATTCATCAATCCCTATAGAATCATCTCCAGTTATAACAATATCATCGACATAAACTACAAGAAATATCCAACTAGCTCCTTAAACACGATAAAACATAGAATGATCTCCACTACATCTAAACAATCCAACTAGAGCACCACTTCTGTAAACTTCCCAAACTAGGCTCTAAGAGATTGCTTCAAACCATATATAGATTTCTTCAAATGAAAAATATGACCAGACTCTCCCTAAGCAACAAACCCAGGTGGTTGCTCCATATACACTTCTTCATTTAAATCACCATGAAGAAAGACATTTTTCACATCAAGCTGAAAAAGAGGCCAACAAGGAGAAGCAGCCAATAAAAGTAAAAGACGAACATAGGTCATCTTAGCCACTGGAGAGAAAGTATCACCATAATCAACCCCATAAATTTGTGCATAACCTTTAGCAACCAATCTGGCCTTGAGACGAGCAAGAGAGTCATAGGGATTAACCTTAAAAGTGAACACCCATTTACATCCAATGGTAGTTTTTCCTTTAGGTAGAAGAACAAGATCCCAAGTCTTGTTTTGGTCAAGTGCCATTAGTTCCTCCTCCATAGCTGTCCTCCAGCCTTGACTAGATAATGCTTTAGCAACAGTTTTAGGAGTATGATGTTTATCAATAGTGTCTAGACTAGCTCGAAAAGAAGCAGACAAACCAGAATAGGTGACAAATTGTGCAATAGTGTTGGTTACAACTGTGAACCCCTTTGCGGTGAGCAATAGGGATATGGAGATCATTATGTGATAGACTTATCTCAGACTTAGAAGACGGAAAAGACGAAATAGGCGAGGGTACATCTGCAGAGGGCTCCACATGCTGATGATGACGTCTACTATATAAATACTGAACTGGTGGAGGGATTGGAGCAGAATCCGAAGTGGGTTTCATAATGACATATGTAAAGGAATCATCATCCACTGTAGGAGGCTCCATTGGTTCATTAGAATAAGTAGTTGACTCAAAAAAGGAAACATCTGCAGTGGTGAAATACTTATGCAACGAAGAACAATAACAACGATATCCCTTTTATGTACGAGAATACCCCACAAAATACATTTAAGAGACCAAGGGTCTAGTTTGGAAAGTCCTAGATGATGGTCACGAATATAGCAAACACAACCAAATATACGATGTGGTAAATGAAATAAGGGTTTCGAAGGAAAAAGAAGAGAGTGTGGTGTCACACCCTTAAGAAGAGAGGACGGCATGCAATTGATAAGATAGCATGCGGTCATGATAGCATTAGCCCAAAAAGATTTGTCTACCTTCATTTCAAACATCAATGATCGAGCAACTTCTAGTAAGTGGCGGTTCTTCCGTTCGGCGACACCATTTTGCTGTGGTGTATCCGAATAAGAAGATTGATGAAGGATGCCCCGTTAGGCCATGAATTCAGAAAAATGATTAGAAAAATATTCTTTAACATTATCACTTTGGAGAATATGAACAGAAGCTGAAAATTGAGTATGTACTTCGTTAACAAATGCACAAAATATAGAAAATAACTCAGAACGACTTTTCATTAGATATAGCCAAGTGGCTCTTGAATAGTCATCGACAAAAGTAACAAAGTACTTGAAACCCAACTTAGAAAGAGTAGGACAAGGACCCCATATATCATAATGAACTAACACAAACGGCTGAGAGGCTGTTTATTGACTCTTGGACGATAACTAATACGGTGCAATTTCCCAAAATGACATAACTCACACTCAAGACTAGATAAAGACTGAAACTGGGGATATAACTTCTTTAAACTTTCCAAGGATGGGGTGGCCCAAACGACAATGGATTTGATGTGGGGAAGCTGCGGAACAAATAACACTTGTAGTATCATCCAGCAAGTATAGCCCTCCTAACACATGTCATTTACTAATCGTCTTCCTCGTCTTCAAGTCCTAAAAAACACATAAATCGGGATAGAAAGTTACGGAATAATTATGTGCTTTAGTAAGCTGACTGACAGACATAAGGTTGAACGGAAACTAGGGAGGTACATGATTGAAGATAAAGATATAGAGGATGTTAGGGGAACTGTGCCTATCCCCTTCACCGTGGATAGAGAATCATCAGCTAATGTAACATTAGACATAGACTCATGAAAGTCAAAAAAGATACCTGAGACTCCAGTCATATGATCGGTAGCCTGAGTCAATGACTTAGGGGCGAGAGGCAGAAGAAAGACATGCTTTTGCATTACCTGTCTGAACAAAAGTAGATGTGGAGGAGGACTGTGAAACCTGGCTGGGATATCTGGAGTTGATTATATCTAGAAAATTCCTCTTTCGACATTCTAATCAACTTTCCTCCCATAGCGAATTGTGAAGAGGTACTAGATTCTATTGCATTAGCTACATTAGTTGTAGCCTGTTGAGAGGGCCTTCCATGAAGCTTATAATAGAATCTCTAAATATGTCCTAGTAAACAACAGTAATGACAAGTTTGAACAAAACCGGTATTACCCTTTATGTCACTATAAGTGTTGCTAGCAGAGGGTGGTTGACCTCTACCAAAACTACGGCTGACACCACCACTTTGACCACCACCACAACCTCGACTACCACCACGATTTCTTTGGGCTGTTAAGGCTGAGTTCTCACCTATAGAAAATGCATCATTAGGTGGTTCACGTGAGACCCTTAAAATACGAGCAAATGTCTCAGTGAGTGAACTCACCCTATCTCCTCCAAGTATTTGGGAATGAACAGCATCATACTCTTGCCCTAATCCTCCCAAAAAACCCATAACGGCCAATTGCTCCTATTGCTCCTGCATTTCATTGACATTAGAAGTAATGGGTAGTAGAGAATTAAGCTCATCATACATCCGTTTGAAATCAACAAAATATTGAGTAAGTGGCCGACCCTTTCTATCAGCCTTATAAAATCCCTAGGACACTTCATATATCCTTGAAAGATTATCTTGTCCAGAATAAAGGACATTCAAGTAGTCCCACAAATCCTTCACAGTTTTAATATGTGTAACCAAAACCACAATATGAGATTCCATGGAATTCAACAGTTGACCAAGAATTCTAGCATCCACAGTATCCCAATTTGTATCGGAGGCTGATTTATCACCGGTTAGATGATTTTGTTGCTCTCTTCCAATCAATACTAATGATACGATTTTCTTCCATTGTTGGAAATTGGTGATACCTTCTAGCTTCTTCTCTGTCAAACAACTAGAGGATGTATACACAACCTCAACTACTACACCTCTATTCTCCACCATAATTCAATGTGTACCAATATAACGCAAGAACTTTCAGCACAATAATCAAATTTAAATCCCTCCAACTAATTCAATTCAACAAACTACTGCGATTTGTTTCAAACAGTCCAAATCTCCATAATACTTCAATCAACTCAACCTATTCCATCAAGACAAATTCCCAAAAACATAAATTATGCCCAACCAGAAACCACCTCATCCAACATCAATTTCATGGTGAACAAGATCAGCATCTCCATCAAGCAAGTTGCTGCAATTTTTTTTTTTTTTTGTAAAACTGAGAACAACGAACACACGAGCGAACCTTAGAGGACCACACCAATCAGATCAGATTGCATGGAGGAACACGAGCTCAACCAGCGTTAGATCTTGAATGGATGGACAAGATAGTGTGATGCCTGACGACATCGGATCTAAGCCAACGAGGCTAGATTTGAGCCGACTATGCTTGTCGGCATCAAATCTAGACTCAAGAGGGCTGGCCAACACCGGCTTAGGTTGAGTGATGCTTGTTGATGTGGCTCTAATACCATGTAGAAATTAATATAGGAGAAGAAAAGAGAGCGATGTAGAAATTGATAAAGAAGGAACAAGGAGAATGTGTAAAACAGAAAGGAGGAGAATGTGAAAGCTGATTAAGATTTTCCACGTCTCACACTTTTATTATTAAATAATGCTTAAAAACCATAATAACCCTATCAGCGTTAATGACCATAATAACCCTCACACTGTAACAAAATTCGTGAAAAATGTCATAACTCGGAAGACTGAACTAATAAGAGAGTAAGATTCCTAGATATTGATACATCATCATCTCGTGACAAAAAAAAAAAAGTTGGCCAAATGCAAAATTGTGTTGCCATCTTTGTTTCTCAAGTTGATGAACTGATCGTTGCGCGAGATATCTATTAAATGCTTCGTAGCTTCCAATCTATAGTGCTTCACACCTAAATGAAATACAAGATGCATCAAGTTTTGCTCAAACCATGAGTTCAAATACATCCATATGCCTTTTCATGACCGCGACATGAAGTGGGTTTCTTTCGTATTTATCATGGTAAAAAAATATTTCAAGGCCTCATCTTAATCAACTTGCCACAATGTTAAGGTACCATTTTGCTACCACAACACGAAGAGTAATCGAATTGTGAGAATTTTACTTTCTTGCCTAGTTAGCCTGTCGAGCTAGGACTCCCTACATGACTTCCAAGTACTTGAACATGATTGTGACGTGCAGAGGAGTCCCAATGTGATTCCCGATCATGATTCTGTTGAGGAGTGACTCTTTTGAGAGCAATTTAAGCAAAGAAGGCACATTTCCTTCCTTGGCAACTTTGTAGAGCTTAGAATCCATGTTATGGCTCTTTGAAATGGGAGGTTTGGAATACTCACTCCATGTTTAGGAGTATTCTAAAACTCCCATTTTATAGAGTCAAACGTGTATTTTGAGCTCTATAATGCGGCGGAGAAAAGAAATATGCCATCTTTGCTTGAGTTGGTCAGAAAAGAGGTCCTTAATAGAATCATGACTAGGAATCACAAACTAAGACTACTCTGCACATTGCAGCTATACTCGGACACTTCAAATTCATGAAAGAGGTCTTAGCTCAAAAGGCTAATTAGGCAAAAATAAATTTCTCACAGTTCGATTACTCTTGGTGTTGTGGTAACAAAATGGTACCTTAACATTGTGGCAAGTTGATTAAGAGAGCCTTGAAATATGTTTCTTCATGATAAATATGAAAGAAATCTTCTTCATGCCGTGGCCATCAAATGGCATGTGGATGTGTTTGAACTCATTGTTTGAGCAAAACCTAATGCATCCCCTATTTCATTTATGTGTGAAACACAATAGATTGGAAACTTTGAAGCATTTGATAGATATCTTGTGCAACAATCAATTCATCAAATTGAGAAACAGAGATGGCAACACAATTTTACATTTGGCCGACTTTTAACAAGCATGCCATTGTGTTAAAGTACCACTTTATTGCCACAAGATGATGAGACATCAATATCTAAGAATCTTGCTCTATTACCAGCTCAGTCTTTCGAGGTAAGACCTTTTTCACGAATTCTAAGTGTTCAAGCATGGCTGCGATGTGCAAAATAGTCTTAGTGTGTGATTTGCGATCATGATTCTATTGAGAAACAACTTATCTTTTCTGAGCAACTCAAGCAAAGAAGAGGCATTTCCTTTCTTGGTTGCATTATAGAGCTTAGACTCTATGATTGACTCTCTAAAATGGGAGTTTTGGAATACTCCTGAATATGGAGTGAGTATTCCAAACCTAACAGAGGAGTGGGTATTCCAAACCTCACATTTTATAGAGCTAAACATAGAATTTAAGCTTTACAAAGCTACCGTGGCAGGAAACATGTTTTCTTTGCTTGAGTTGCTCACAAAAAATAAGCCGCTTCTCGACAAAATCATGATCAGGAATTACATTGAGACTTCTTTGTACATTGCAAACATGCTCAGACACTTAGAATTCATGAAAGAGGTTTTAACTCGAAAGGCTGACCTGGCATGGAAGCAAAGTTCTTAGAGTTTGACTACCTTTTGTCTCACAATAGCAAAATGGTACCTGAACATTGTGATAAGCTTGTTAAAAGTAGGCCTCGAAATGTGTTTCCACCAATAACACTCTTCATGTCATGGCCATGTAAGGGTATGTCGATGTGTTGGAATTCCTGGTTTGAGTAAGACCTGATGCATCCTATATTTCATGCGTGAAACACAATGAATTGGAAGCTTTGAAGTGTTTAATAGATATCTTGTGTGATAATTAGTTCATTAACTTAAGAAATGAATATGGGCATTTGGCTACTGTAGATAGACAAACTAAGGTCTTTTCATACAACCAAGCATCTGTACTAGTCACATTCAATGAGCTAATCAACCAAAAAGGTAGTTTTAGGAAACGTATATGTTATAAAATATTCATTAGCTAAAAGATATTCATTTAAAAATTATTACAAATGTGGCAAAAGAGATGTAATAGGGAATGAGCTTCACTTTTGAGAGCATCAAATAATATTCACGAATACTATAATATTGTAAAACATCGATAGCAAAATTAATCTCAAGAAAGTATACAACATGGGTTTATCTAGTTCAAACTTGACTTGAGTTGGGACATTTTGGTGTTACTCCTCTGCAGACCTTATTCTTCTTGATTAATAAAGGAATTAACCTGAACATTTCAAACTCTAGGGGTTTCATAGCACTTGCCCTAACGTAACGTGAAAGCATGGAAGAGCCTTAGAGACTGCAAATTATTTTTCTCAAATTTCAGGGAATCGTGACTTATCTAGACGAACAGTCTATGCAAATAACATGATCACTACCTTCCATACACCCATAGGAGAGGAAAACAAAAGGGAAAGAAAGAGAAAGTTGCAAAAGAGTATGAATAAGATGTTAATGGTGGTGGCAATATTATTTGATATCGTAGAATTCCAAGCAATTATGACCTCGCTTGGTGGAATTTGGCAAGGTGATATTGATGACAATAAAAATCATCGAGCACATTTTGTGGGCGAGTCTGTAATGGCAAATAGGAACCACATGAGTATCAATATTTCAAAGCATGTAAGACAATAAGTTTCATCACATTGATTAGTATCATTATGCTTCTCATAAGTGGTCTTCCTCTAAAGCGGCCTCGGATCTTCATAGGGTTTGCAATGCTAACTATGCGAGTTGGAATAACTTTCATTGTGTTGATTTGTGCCATTTCTATATTGATATTCACACCAAACAGCAAAAGGAATACTACTATCAAGTAATTGAGTTTGCAATGCTCGTATGGGTCACATCGATGGCTCTACTTTTCTTGTGCCACCTTCTATGCTTAATACTAAAATTAGAACTCAAAGTCCTTAAGTTCGACTACAGTTCTTTGAAGAAATGATGGATGTTATGGTTCAGTGATGTATATTGATACAAGTGTGTTTGTCCAAGACGAAGTGCACTAAGTAATAAGGTCATGCAAGATATATAATATGTGCTATTTAGTGTACCGACCAAACAAATCATCTACAATACATTTGATAATGCATGTATGTGTGTATGTGCTTGTGAAAATAATATATGTTTTAAGCGTGTGGAATTTATATAAAAGCTATGGTTTACATGTATAATGGATGGACGTCTTACTTTGTATAATTTGTGGCGATTACCACTTAGGAAAATTCCATGGTAGTAACCACCGGCCGTGGTGGCTCCCCTGGATAGACTTCAGTCCTTTAAGAGAAGGTCAGGAGTTTGAAGCCCTTGTAACTGCGTTGCAAGGGGGCTGGCGGGTTATTAGGTGATTGACGTGTGGCACTGGGGTGGTGGTTTCCCCGCTAGCGTCACCTAGGGGTTTACGTGGTGGCTGTCCGCCAAAGCAGTTCCTCCAACACCAAAAAAAAAAAAAAATCCATGGTAGTAGAATGTGCTGAATTGGTCCATATAGAACATGATAGTAGATGTAAAGTCAAAAAAATCGAGACTTCAAATCAATTTGTGTAATTGAGCCTATTAAAGAGATAATTATTGATGTTAAGGAAGTTTATTCCAATAGATTGTAAGTTTTAACATTAATTGAGGGAAATTATGACAATCAATGATTATTACTAACTGATAGGCTCCATTGATTACAAACTTGAAATAAATGTTTTGATTGTTTAAGTGATTATACTAAGAATAGGGAAAGAGAAAGATACAATAATTTTAGGTTGCTTAGTATTTCAATTTCTTGGAATAATTAATTATTTCAGGAATTTTCATTAAAATCTTCGAGCTTACGAAAATTTAAGGTAAATTACCATCTCTAAAGGTAGAATACTATCACTCAAGCTAAGTGATAAGCATTTTTTGTTATGAGCTACATAGCTATGTTTTTATGCAAAAAAGGGGAAGTACTCACTATAGGTTGAATTGACATCACAATGATTTAAGGCAAATTACAATTGTTGGGGGTGTAATTACTAAGACTGGGAACTATGGTAGGACAAATTGAAGATCCGTTGAGGGAAATTACACTATGGTAGGATAATTATTTAGTTAGCATTGACAACTGAAATAAAATAATGATATGAATTGTCAATTATGACTAATTGAAGAAAATTATGTTATAAATATTCTCAAAGTTGGTAGAACAGAGAAAAACAATGCATATAAACGAGAGATTTACCTAATTCGAGGCTGCACAGTCGTGATTGTCGTGATCACACCGATGAAGCTCGAGAAGACCCCCGATGCTCTTTCTTTCCAACGACGAATGGTCCCGATCAACCGGATTCTTTGTTCGGCCATGAGTGGATGTGATAGTGGGTGATCAACAAAGCTTGATTTACGACCGCCTAAGAGCAACCAAATTGGAAAAATAGATCATCAGACCTTGAGAGAATTTTCCAGACCTTCTCTCTCAATCCTCTCATTCTTCATTGATTTCTAGCTCCTCGAACTCGTCGTTGTCGTCTTCAAATAGATTCATCTTTGCCTTTCTCGTTACGGGTTTCGTCTCGGTTACCATTTCGGCTCAAATCAGAATTCAAAAATAGAACACTCCTTGAATTGAATCTCCCGATACTAATGCTCAAGCAAAACTCCAACCAGCATGCATCACTTAGAGAGAGAGATTACACGGCAGAGTGCCCCCCCTCCCCTTTCTTGTGCCAGTCAACGTCACCCTTCTCCCCTCCTTGGAATGAACGTCCTCCTTCCTCACCTCGACCTAAGGATCTTCCAGAAGGCCTCGGATCCGGTTCTCTCACAGATGTTCCATGCACTCCTTCATGAACGCGGGCGTCTCCTGCTTTCGTCCACCTCCCGATTCCTAGACACGAGTGTGCAAACAGGGAGGACAGAGTGCAACCTCGCCAGCGGGTAAGTGGCAGTGTTCGGCTATGATGGATCTCCATAAACTTTTAGTCGAGAAAGCTTTTCTTCCCCTTCTTCTTCCCCCTGAACCGATACTTCCTCCACGAACGAGATTCTCGTTCCATTACTAAGGATTTTTTGCAACCGCTTCCAGCGAGGTGTGTCACGTAGAAACCTCCTTAGGGGTTCGCTTCAGTCACCCGCTTGTGATACCAGGGACGGTGGCCCAGGAAGAGGCTTAGGTTTTCATCAATCTGTGTTTTGAATGGGCTTGGGCTGTAATTGATATTTCTTGAGGCCGTGGATTGAAGGGAGCCTGGGCTGTCAAAATGAACTGGGCCAGAGCGAAATGGGCTAGCTTGGGCCGTATGGGCTAGACCAAAAATGGCTAACCAGACACTTTTTCTATATTTTTTTTTCCTTTTCCCATTTTCATCACAAAATATATGTAGTTGATGCACTTATTAAAATTCGGGTGTCCACATAGGGTGGTGATTCTTTGAGTTTTTATTGTGGCTAAGTGGGAATTCCACCTGTATAGGTCGAGTTCACACACGTAATATGTAGTGATTGAACCACTGCATCCGTTGATCATGTTAAGCAATGGCACTCATACTTTTTGTTGTGGAATCACTTTATTATTACAAATGGGTATAATACTCTGAAAGGACATGTATTTCAACAACATATGAGGACTAATAAATCTTTGCATTAATGCGCTCAATCGGAATGAGAAATTATTTTGCCGTATGATTGTGTTATGAAGATAGTTACATATAAATAGTATCATTAGCACATTGAGAGTCTATCTTCCCAACATGATAATCCCTAGTGATTTTGAGCTTGCAAATGGTCACAGACATTTGGAATCTACTTACAACTCTTTCTTGGGGGGAAACAAGAAGAAACCCGCAATCTCTTCTTCAAATTTGTATTTTGTCAAATAGAATTTTAATTTTGTCGAGAGTCCTTGCTGTAGATTGCGTTGAAGGAAGCTACCATTCTCTTCTTGATCGTCGCTTCTCTAACCATGCTTTATTGCGATGATGTTCTTCCCTTAAATCCCATAGAAATTCGAGAATTATTTGTTTCTAAGTCTTCCCTTAAAACGATCATCTACGCTTGTTGTTTACGATTCAAGGGAAACATCCTTCATAAATTGATTAATTTTTTACCATCCAAATACCGAAAATTAGAAAAATAATTTATTGGAAATAATTTTTTTTTTCAAATAAATGAACCCTAAGGTTTTTTTGAAGTTGACTGGATCTTTTCCGAATCGCTTAGAATATGTCCCAAGCATTTGCACGTGGCAAACTATATTTCCAATGAGTTGCTCCTTCAAGCCTACTGGACAAGGGAAAGTATGTTGTGCAAATTCTTTAATAAAAACGCTACATTCTAAGTTATCATCTTATACCAACAAAGAAAAAGAAGAAGTCGTCATCCTATTAAAATGTAGCAGTTTGCTACATTCTAAGTTATCGATTATTTTCAACCAAAAAGCAAAGTTATCATCCTGTTCACTGACCAAAGAAGATATATCTTCCTATTCACCGACAAAAAAAAAAAGAGAAGAAGAAGTTATCATCCTATTCCTAGAAGTTTACTGTTCTACAGAGCAAGTCTGCTAAATAAACAAAAGCATAACTGGATAACACCTACAAATAGCTTGATACTCATGTCGAGGAAGACAACATAGTAATTCTACTCATTGTATTATTGAAAATAATATATTTAATTTGCATGGCTAAAAAAAAAAGTCTGGTAACACTCGTTCACGTGATTCTTATTCAAGATTTTAAATTGTTGACAACATAACCATCGAGTATATTCGGACTTCCTATTATCCATCAAATCAAATTATTGGCCAAAAAAAAGGAGAAAAGGAAGTATCAGTCGATATTTAGTGTGGTTACATATGAATTTAGTGTGATATTTAGATCTCTCATTAGTCCTAAGGACCTAATTGTATTAAATTTTGAAAGGAATTAATCAAAATAAGCCAGAATCGGCCGAGCTAGTTAGAACCGGTTCGGACTACTCCAACCAGCTTGGGGACCAATAGGGTCAAGTCTTAATCAAGAAAGATTTATTTTGAGCCCTTGGATCAATTCAAGGACCCAAATTTGATCTTGGGGCTAACTTTAAGTTGAATTTTCGCTTCGAAACCATAAATAGACATACCCTCTCTCTCCCCCTCCCTCCTCAGCCAGCATCTCTAGGATCTCGAGCTCAACAGCGGCCTTCAGCACCATGGGGATGCCAGTCAGCGCATTCATTTCCATTGCGAACAAGAACTCGTCCTCGTCCTCACTGGACGTGGTCATTACTGGGCTTTTGCACGCACTCATGTTTGCTTTTTGCTCCCTTGAGGTAAAGAATTGTTGATGCGTCGATAACATGGGAGAGATTTCTATAAGCAATCTTGACACTGTCGTCATCGTTATCGTTATCGAAAGATCAACGACTTTTAAGTACTAAACTTCCACCGTTGATTCGAGGCTAGCATAGAGCTTTTGTCATTGACTTTAAGAGCGCACCTAATAATTTTAGCTGAAGTTTAAATTGTTAGATCAAGAAATTCTTAATATTTAGGTTATGTCCAGAGAGACTTTGAATTTTACTTTCCATTTAATCTAAATTTTGTGATGGATGCATTTTGAATTTTCCTAACTTGATGCACCTCAAACTTTCACAATATCTGAATGTTCACTCGTAAGTTAAACATAAAATTTTAATTTTTTTAATATGAGAAACATCTTCAATTTTGGTGGAAAAGCAAAGAAAAATCACAAATTGATATATCTGTAATAAACTTACCCCAAACTGAGTTTTTGGCAGCAAAAAGTTTTAAACCATAAAACTTATAATAAGTATAGCCCAAATTGATTTTTTGACCCCAAAAACCCTGAATGGGTAAATTTGGACAAATTTTCTTCTATTAGTTTTTACTAAATTTTATTGCCAAATCGCTAAGTTGGCTGACATGTGATGGTTGATGGGTATACCTTACATTTAAAACTTCTAATGAACATATCTCTTAGAGGCAATTAATGACAACCCAATCGCAATGCAAAAAGGAAACATTGGATTATTATGCACGTCAAACCTAATAAAGAAAATATCGAGAAAAGTCACCTTTTCCTTTGGGGATTGGGAAAAAATTTGTCTAAATCTAGATTCACTGGACTTCAATTATCTCAAAGTTTGATTATGTTAATATTTTATTTGGGGCCCATGTGAGACCAAAGAACTGGGCCACGCTTTGCATGCTTTCACCAATGAATATCTATAGCTTTGTAGATAGAAAATACTACACCGTATATGCACTTGTCCAAACCTTACATTTACGACTTCTAGTGAACATATCTCTTAGAGGCAATTATAAACGAATCTCAATACAAAAGGAAACAATGGATTACTATGCACATCAAACTTGAGAGAGAAAATATCGCAGAAAAGTCGTGTTTTCCTCCAAGGATCAAGAGAAAATTTGTTTGGATCTAGATTCATTGGACTTCAACTATCTCAAAGTTTGATTATGTTAATCATTTATTTAGGGCCCACGTCAGATCCAATAGCCAGGTCGAGCTTTGCATGCTTTCACCAATGAATATCTATAGCCTTGTAGATAGAAAATAGCTACACCATATATGCACTTATGCACACCCAACTTTTTCGCACGCAATTCTTAGCGTAGGCTTCTTTAAGCGTAATAGTTGAGATTAAAAAATAAAAAAAAAAAAAAAAACAAATACCATATATGAATAAAGGGGCGTTCAAGAATAGAAATGGAATTAGCTAGGGCTTGAAGATATCACAAACCAAAGCAAGGGGTGCTTTACATGCGTCATCTACTTCTCCAAATGTACTGGCAATTACTAATTTCTTACAATGGCATGTTCTAAGTGTTGTGAAAAAGAAGTCAAACAAATAATAAACAAAATAAGAAATGAACTGGACAACAGATTTATGTGGTTCGATTAGCGCGACTTATGCCTTGAGAGTAGCAAAAAGTTCTACTATAGATCAAGTGACAATGGAGACTACAAATAGCCCTAGTCACTCAAACAAAACTTGATAGATTTTGTGAAATTATTAAAATTGAGTTTGGTTATGCATGAAAAATTTAATATATACAAATATATGAATGCAAGTGCAAGATGAATATATCAAGTGCAATATGCTCTGATCAACCAAATACCTATATAAAATAGAGAGAAATAGAAGAATTGCACGCAACATTTTATAGTGGTTTAGCCTAGATTATGCCAACATCTACTCTTTCAAACTAACAGCCACCAAGAGATTGGATTTGGCTGGTGGTTATTTGAGAAGTTATGACATAGCCTATATTGCTTCTACTAATTTCCACACACTAATACAATGCCCGTACACTACTCAATAGAGATTATAATCAGTGAGTCAGTCACTACCAGTAATAATGAGTTGCTCGCTCATTAACAAGAGTATGTGTATTTCAATTTGTAGACATTCTTGCAATCTGTGTCATCCTCAGCGTGTGTTGATTTTTTTTACAGTCTTCAAGATCCACACCCTGATACTCACGAATAAGTCTGTGTTACTGTTGATGAGAATAAATAGAAGAAGACAACATGGTTTTTGTCTTGTTGATGTGTGGTGTAGAATCTTTGATCGAGACCCACGTCTTCTTCTTGAACGTGCATATCTCCTTGTCGACAATAATTTATCAAGGAAAACCAATGACTGGTGGGATGCAATTCTTTCAACAAAAAATGTCGGTTAACTTAATCAAAGACTTGTTCCTGATTGGTCTTAGGGAATGCCGAATCTGCAACTTGTATTTATTTGACAACATCTCATCAGTTCCCACTGACATTTATAAGAGAAAATGGATTGAATGGCAGGAGCATATAAATTTCTTTCTCGCCGAAGATTCATCGTTCAGCTTCGTAAATTGAAAGATGCAGAACCTAATAAAAAATATTGGCACGTTTTTTGACGGCACTGAAACTAGAGCTGCAACACGATGTTGACAGTTACACCGTTGAGTTCCTAGAACGCATCATCCGGATCTGGTGGACATTTTGATGCCTTTTAATATTCCTTTCTAGTTGTTCTTTTTCCTTCCAACTAGTGAGTGGAATTAAATGTGGCTCATCAGATTGTTTATAGACTATAATTAATTAGGGAGCTAATGTTCCTAGGATTCAGTGTGACATGCTCAAATTGTTTTTATATGTTCTATTATAACCATACTGACATTTAACAAGAGTGAATGTGAAGTGTAGATGCAATTAGTGCTAACCCAACCTTAATACTAAAGGAAACATTGGATTAGTATGCACATTTAACCCGAGAGAGAAAATACTGCAAATAAATTGTGTTTTCCTCTGGGGATCATGAAAAAATTTGTTTGGATCTGGATTCACCAGACTTCAATTATCTCAAAGGTTGATTATGTTATTCTTTTACTTAGGACCATATGAGACCCGATAGCTAGGTTCAACTTTGGATGCCTTTAATATGATTCAGTTTGAGATGCTCAATTGTTTTAAAATGTTTTATTATAACCATACTGACATTTAGAAGAAAACGTGGGTAATTTTTAAATGTAGAGGCAATTAATGATAACCTAACCTCAATACAAATAGAAAACTTTGACTATCATGCACATTTAATTCAAGAGAAAATTCCTGCAGATAAATTGTGTTTTTCTCTAGGGATCATGAAAAAAATTGTTTGGATATGGATTCACCAAACTTCAATTATCTCAAAGGTTTATTATGTTATTCTTTTACTTAGGGCCATATGAGACCCAACAGCCGAGTCCAACTTTAGATGCCTTCAATATGATTCAGTTTGAGATGCTCAAATTGGTTTTAAATGTTCTATTATAACCACACTAACATTAGTAGAAAACATGAGTGAATATGAATGTGGAGGCAATTAATGGTAACCTAACCTTAATACAAAAAGAAATATTTGATTATTTTGTACATTCAACCCGAGAGAGAAAATATAGTAGATAAATTGTGTTTTCCTCTAGGGATCATGAAAAAATTTGTTTGATATGGATTCACAAGACTTCAATTATCTCAAAGGTTGATTATGTTATTCTTTAACTTAGGGCCATAAGAGACCTAACAGAGTCGAGTCCAACTTTGGATGCCTTTAATATGATTCAGTTTGAGATGCTCAAATTGTTTTCAAATGTTATATTATAACCATACTAACATTAGTAGAAAACATGAATGAATTTGAAATGTTGAGGCAATTAATGGTAACCTAACATTAATACAAAATTAAACATTGGATTATTATGCACATTCAACCCAAGAGAGAAAATACTGTAGATAAATTGTGTTTTCCTCTAGGGATCATGAACAAATTTTTCTTGATTTGACTTCAATTATCTCAAAGGTTGATTATGTTAATCTTTTATTTAGGGCCCAAATGAGACCCAATAGCCAGGTCGAGCTTTGCAGGCTTTTAGTATGATTCAACACGAGATGCTCAAATTGTTTTAAAATGTTTTATTATAACCATACTGACCTTTGGAAGAAAATGAGAGTGAATTTGAAATGTAGAGGCAATTAATGGTAACCTAACCTCAATACAAAAAGAAAAATTTGACTATCATGCATGTCAAACCCGAGAGAGAAAATTCTGTAGACAAGCCACTTTTTCCTCTAGGGATCATGAAGAAATTTGTCTAGATCTGGATTCACCAGACTTCAATTATCTCAAAGGTTGGTTATGTTATTATTTAACTTAGGGCCATATGGGACCTAACAACCAAGTCCAACTTTGGATGCTTTTAGTATGACTCATTACCAGATGCTCAAATTGTTTTTAAATGTTCTATTATAACCATACTAACATTTAGAAAAACTGAATGAATTTGAAATGTAGAGGCAATTAATGGTAACCTAACCTCAATACAAAAAGAAACATTTGATTATTTTGTATGTTCAACCCGAGAGAGAAAATATACAAACAAGTGGTGTTTTCCTCTAGGGATCATGAAAAAATTTGTCTTGATATGGATTCTATGGACTTCAATTGTCTCAGAGGATGATTATGTTAATCTTTTATTTCGGGCCCTCAAGAGACCCGACAGCTTGAGTTCAACTTTAGATGTCTTCAATATGATTTAGTATGAGATGCTCAAATTGTTTTTAAATGTTCTATTATAACAACACTAACATTTAGAAAAAATGAGTGAATTTGGAATGTAGAGGCAATTAATGGTAACATAACCTTAATACAAAAAGAAACATTTGATTATTTTGTATTTTAACCGAGAGAGAAAAAATATCACAAAAATTGTGTTTTGCTCTAGGAATCATGAAAAAATTTGTTTGGATTTAGATTCACCAAACTTCAATTATCTCAAAGGTTTATTATGTTATTCTTTTACTTATGGCCATATGGGACCCAACAGCTGAGTCCAACTTTGGATGCCTTTAATATGATTCAGTTTGAGATGCTCAAATTGTTTTTAAATGTTCTATTATAACCACACTAACATTAGTAGAAAACATGAGTGAATTTGAATGTGGAGGCAATTAATGGTAACCTAACCTTAATACAAAAGGAAATATTTGATTATTATGCACATGCAACCCAAGAGAGAAAATACTGCAGATAAATTGTGTTTTCTTTTAGGGATCATGAAAAAATTTGTTTGGATCTGGATTCACAAGACTTCAATTATCTCAAAGGTTGATTATGTTATTCTTTAACTTAGGGCCATATGGGACCTAACAGCCAAGTCCAACTTTAGATGCCTTTAATATGATTTAGTAAGAAATGCTCAAATTTTTTTAAATGTTCTATTATAACCATACTAACATTAGTAAAAACATGAATGAATTTGAAATGTTGAGGCAATTAATGATAACCTAACATTAATACAAAATTAAACATTTGATTATTTTGTACATTCAACCCAAGAGAAAAATATCACATAAATTGTGTTTTCCTCTAGGAATCATGAAAAAATTTGTTTTGATCTGGATTCACCGGACTTCAATTATCTCAAAGGTTGATTATGTTATTCTTTTACTTAGGGCCATATGGGACCCGATAGCTGAGTTCAACTTTAGATGCCTTCAATATAATTCAGTTTGAGATGCTCAAAATGTTTTTAAATGTTCTATTATAACTACACTAACATTAGTAGAAAACATGAGTCAATATGAATGTGGAGGCAATTAATGGTAACCTAGCCTTAATACAAAATGAAATATTTGATTATTATGCACATTCAACCTAAGAGAGAAAATACTGCAGATAAATTGTGTTTTCCTTTAGGGATCATGAAAAAATTTGTTTGGATCTGGATTCACCAGACTTCAATTATCTCAAATGTTGATTATGTTATTATTTAACTTAGGGCCATATGGGACATAACAGCCAAGTCCAACTTTGGATGCCTTTAATATGATTCAGTTTGAAATGCTCAAATTGTTTTCAAATGTTCTATTATAACCACACTAACATTAGTAGAAAATATGAGTGAATTTGAAATGTGGAGGCAATTAATGGTAACCTAACCTTAATACAAAAGGAAACATTGAATTATTATGCACATTCAACCCAAGAGAGAAAATACTGCAAATAAATTGTGTTTTCCTCTAGGAATCATGAAAATATTTGTTTAGATCTGGATTCACCGAACTTCAATTATCTCAAAGGTTGATTATGTTATTCTTTTACTTAGGGCCATATGAGACTCCGTAGTCAGGTCAACTTTAGATGCCTTTTAATATGATTAGTGTGAGATGCTCAAATTGTTTTTAAATGTTTTATTATAACAACACTAACATGAGTAAAAACATGATGAAATTTGAAATGTAAAGGCAATTAATGGTAACCTAACCTCAATACAAAAAGAAACATTTGATTATTTTGTACATTCAACCCGAGAGAGAAAATATCGCAAACAGATAAATTGTGTTTTGCTCAAGGAATCATGAAAAAAAAAATTTGGATTTAGATTCACCGAACTTCAATTATCTCAAAGGTTTATTATGTTATTCTTTTACTTAGGGCCATATGGGACCCAACAGCTGAGTCCAACTTTGGATGCCTTTAATATGATTCAGTTTGAGATGCTCAAATTGTTTTCAAATGTTCTATTATAACTACACTAACATTAATAGAAAACATGAGTGAATTTGAATGTGGAGGCAATTAATGGTAACCTAACCTTAATACAAAAGGAAACAGTGAATTATTATGCACATTCAACCTGAGAGAGAAAATACTGCAGATAATTGTGTTTTCCTTTAGGGATCATGAAAAAATTTGTTCGGATTTGGATTCACCGAACTTCAATTATCTCAAAGGTTGATTATGTTATTCTTTTACTTATGGCCATATGAGACCTAACAGTCGAGTCCAACTTTGGATGCCTTTAATATGATTCAGTTTGAGATGCTCAAATCGTTTTCAAATGTTCTATTATAACCACACTAACATTAGTAAAAAACATGAGTGAATTTGAAATGTGGAGGCATTTAATTGTAACCTAACCTTAATACAAAAGGAAACATTGGATTATTATGCACATTCAACCTAAGAGAGAAAATACTACAGATAAATTGTGTTTTCCTCTAGGGATCATGAAAAAATTTGTTTGGATATGGATTCACTAGACTTCAATTATCTCAAAAGTTGATTATGTTATTCTTTTACTTATGGCCACATGGGACCCGACAGCTGAGTTCAACTTTGGATGCCTTCAATATGATTCAGTTTGAGATGCTCAAATTGTTTTTAAATGTTCTATTATAACCACACTAACATTAGTAGAAAACATGAGTGAATTTGAAATGTGGAGGCAATTAATGGTAACCTAACCTTAATACAAAAGGAAACATTGGATTATTATGCACATTCAACCCAAGAGAGAAAATACTGCTAATAAATTGTTTTCCACTAAGGATCATGAAAAAATTTGTTTGGATATGGATTCAGCAGACTTCAATTATCTCAAAGGTTGATTATGTTATTATTTTACTTAGAGCCATATGGGACCCGACAACCGAGTCCAACTTTAGATGCCTTCATTATGACTTAGTTTGAGATGCTCAAATTGTTTTTAAATGTTTTATTATAACCACACTAACATTAGTAGAAAACATGAGTGAATTTGAAATGTGGAGGCAATTAATGGTAACCTAACTTTAATACAAAAGGAAACATTGGATTATTACGCACATTCAACCTAAGAGAGAAAATACTGCAGATAAATTGTGTTTTCCTCTAAGAATCATGAAAAAATTTGTTTGGATCTGGATTCACCAGACTTCAATTATCTCAAAGGTTTATTATAACTTATTTTACTTAGGGCCATATGGGACCCGACAGCTAAGTCCAACTTTGGATGCCTTCAATATGATTTAGTTTAAGATGCTCAAATTGTTTTTAAATGTTCTATTATAACCACACTAACATTAGTAAAAAAACATGAGTGAATTTGAAATGTGAAGGCAATTAATGGTAACCTAACTTTAATACAAAAGGAAACATTGGATTATTATGCACATTCAACATAAGAGAGAAAATACTGCAGATAAATTGTGTTTTCCTCTAAGAATCATGAAAAAATTTGTTTGGATCTGGATTCACCGGACTTCAATTATCTCAAAGGTTGATTATGTTATTCTTTTACTTATGGCCATATGGGACTTGACAATCGAGTCCAACTTTAGATGCCTTCATTATGATTCAGTTTGAGATGCTCAAATTATTTTTAAATGTTCTATTATAACCACAGTAACGTTAGTAGAAAACATGAGTGAATTTGAAATGTGAATGCAATTAATGGTAACATAACTTTAATACAAAAGGAAATATTGGATTATTATGCACATTCAACTTGAGAGAGAAAATACTGCAGATAAATTGTGTTTTCCTCTAAGAATCATGAAAAAATTTGTTTGGATCTGAATTCACCGGACTTGAATTATCTCAAAGGTTGATTATATTATTCTTTTACTTATGGCCATATGGGACCCGACAGCTAAGTCCAACTTTGGATGCTTTCAATATGATTTAGTTTAAGATGCTCAAATTGTTTTTAAATGTTCTATTATAACCACACTAACATTAGTATAAAACATGAGTGAATTTGAAATGTGGAGGCAATTAATAGTAACCTAACCTTAATACAAAAGGAAACATTAGATTAGTATTCACAGTCAACCCAAGAGAGAAGATACTACAAATAAATTGTGTTTTTCTCTGGGAATCATGAAAAAATTTGTTTGGATTTGGATTCACCGGACTTCAATTATCTCAAAGGTTGATTATGTTATTCTTTTACTTAGGGTCATATGGGACCCGGCAGCCAAGTCCAACTTTGGATGCCTTCAATATGATTCAGTTTGAGATGCTTGAATTGTTATTAAATGTTCTGTTATAACCACACTAACATTAGTAGAAAACATGAGTGAATTTGAAATGTTGAGGCAATTATAGGATCACCTAGAGAGTTCACACACCGACACATTCTCTCCTATCTATTAAAAGATCACCTGACCACCAAAGTTGCGAACAACAAAACCAAGGAGAGGCTTGTCAAACTTTGATGACAACAATAGACGAACTCTCCCAAATGAAATGGCGCTCCATGTATCGCAAAAGCATATGATAGGAATCTTCTGAGCCTCAATTCATAGTGGCTTTTGGCCCTACTTAGTAATTATTTATGTGTCATTTCCCTTTTTGAACAAGGGGCAATCCATGGACACCCGTTTTTTAAATAACCTCCTCTGTGTTCACAACTTAACACATTTACAGGGATAGTTTTACTTCCCCATACTTTTAATGAAAAACTCTCTCATGCTTAAAATGCTCAATGATGATTTTGTCTGTCTAAATCACTTATTCCACATAACATTATCAAAAACAGCTAAATGAATAATGTGGGATTGATTAAGCATGTTAAAAGAGGTGTATTCAGATGATGAAAGGAAAACCATATCCCACACATAGTCTCCTGTTTATACATTTGTTCGGTGAGCGCAAGAAGCTCCATGTCTGTAAAGTAAAGGGTTTTCTCACGAAAGATACAATGACCAAAGTAATGAGGGGCATTTCATTTTTCTACCTTAAACACTACAAGTTATCCATTGCTTAACTCATTTTAGCCCCATACACTTATGAAGTTTTTTTCTTATTACCCCTATTAAGAACCATCCCACAATAGGGTAGATCGGAGGTAGGGCAACATCATAAGGTGAGAAACTAGAAATTTTCTTGTTCGCACTTGCATCAATATTTGAGTATCTATCACATATGAATACTCGTCATAATTTAAATGCCCTAGAATGAAGAAGAGCGACTCTTTCTCTATCCTATGCATTTGTATCAATTGTATGACAATTGAGTATGTAATTTTACCCCCACACTAGAGCAAAGCAAGAGTCACTACCGTTCAAACAGTATAATCCACAACGCTGATTGAAGATGAAGGCCCCATGACTTTAATAGTAGTGTTTTGTTTAAATTATCTAGGCCAATCCTAAAACAACAAATAGAAATGAAAAACTAAGGGTATGAAAAAAGCAGTATGCTTGGTAAAAGTAAAGCCAATAATAAAAGTGAAAAATTGATTAAAAAACTAGGGACGCGAAAAAATAGTGTGCCTAGCAAAAGCAAGTGTGACACCCTTAGACAAAAAAAGATAATAAATTTCAGTCATTTATATTCCTAAGCAAAACTGTTGCTATGGTACGATTAATAGAGCCTCCACGAAAATAATGCCCCAGCAATGAGAAAAAGATCGGTGATAATACCAAGATAATTACCAATTGTTGCTCTTTTACACATGAGCCGAGCTTGTATTGCATCCCTTTGTAAAAGTCTCTTCAGACTATGGCATTTGAATTAGCGTAGGAATTCATATGTTTATAAACATTGCTCGAAGAAATATAAGCAAGATTATTTTTATCTCATTTCTATAAGATTCTTGACTTGTAAAGTCGAAGATGATCGCACAACAATTCTTTCATAAGCCTTAAATTTGATGGTCCCCTTTGTTAAGTTGTTGACCAAGTCTATATTATGATCCTAACAAAGACTTCCCAAATTGGTAAAATTGTATCACTTGCAAAAATACTCAGACCCTTGTTGACATGATGATAGTGAGAGAGTGTACTTCTTGTAACTCCTGCATTAATGTTCAAGATAAAATAAGATTTTTAATGAGAGTGAGTGGAAAGCCCCTTCAGACTAAAAGTCCCTAACTTGACATGTTCAAGATGTCCACATTCTAAATGAAAATTGTCTTTATAAATTTTTTCTTGTGGAACTTTGGTGATGCAAAACAGACAAAATTGTCATGCATGGATCCCATTTGAACTCAATAATTTACAGCATGTATAATCATTGCATGTTGTCTAACAAAAGACATACTTTCATAAATCAAAGGTATCGCCAGGTGAGCATATCTCCACCCCTATTTCCAAAAAGACCTTGTGTCTAACCAAGTGTTTTATTGTCTTTGAGTACCTACACTGCCTGGGTATTCTCTCGTATTCTAGTTGTCCTCAAAGTATGGATGTTTGCGATAGTCTAAGTATTTCATAATCTTTGAGTGCCTACCACTGTCCGAGTATTATCTCTTATTGACATTTGACTAATTCGAGTTGTTCTCAGGATAAGGATACTAATGACTATCCAAGTATCCCATTGTCTTCAAGTACCTACCAACATCTAGGTATTCCAAGCCCTTTTGAGTGTTTGTAGTCATACAAGTATTCTTGAAGTTTTATTGTTGCGCAGTGCATTCAAGAAAAGTTGGCTATTGAACATACGATTGATTCCTTGCTTCTTCAGATAAGTCTCGTGCTACATCCAAAATTCCATTAACTAGGAGATGGGGACCTTCACGAATATCCGAAGTGCATCCTCGATATTCCAATCACTAGAAGGTGGGAGACCTTCATGAATATTTGAAGTACATTTTTGATATTCCATTTATCAAGAGGTAGGAGACCTTCATCAATTACCAGAAGATGACAGACCTTCACGAATATCCAAAGTATGTCCTCAATATTCCAATCATTAAGAGGTGGAAGACCTTCACAACTATTCGAGGTATGTCATCGATATTCTATTTACCAGGAGGTATGAGACCTTCATGAGTATTCGAGTGCGTTCTTGATATTCCAATTACCAAGAGGTGGAAAACCTTCACCAATCATTAAGAGGTTAGAGACCTTCGTGAATATTTGAGATGTGCATTGATATTACAATTGCTAGGAAGTGGGAGACCTTCACAAATATCCGAGGTACATCCTCGATATTCCAATCACTAGGAGCTAGAAGACTTTCATTATAGGATGTGGGAGACTTTCATGAATATCCAACATATGTCCTCGATATTCGAATTACCAAGAGACAAGAGACATTCACGAATATTCAAGTTATGTCCTTGATATGCCAACTTCTTTTTACTAGGAGGCGGGAGACCTTCACAGTTATCCAAGTCCAGAATCTTTCTTGACCGACGCGTTGTGCTTCTATAGCTCGAAGTCAAGTAAACAACTTATTGCTCCAACAAATGATCGAAGAATAGTTCTGGTTCTAGAAAAGCAATTTCCTATCAAGGAGACCGAAAAAATGTTCGGGTCTTAGATAAATAATTTGTCGCTCTAACAGGCAATCGAAGAATGATTCGAGCCATATAAAAGTAATTTCCTATCAATGTGACCAAAGAATGATTCAGGTCCTTGATAAACAATTTGTTACTTTAACAAGCGACCAAAGAAATGTTTGAGTCCTAGAAAAGCAGCTTCCCCTACGTCATCAGGTAAGATGATACCTTGATATTTGCCAAACTCGGGGTTTGTGCCCCATATCACTCCTTCGCAATAAGTAGCTAAAGGTATCTTATTATTCGTCTTAGTATATATTATTCTATTTTTCCCTTTTTGCATTGGACACTTATCCTAAACAAGATATTATCTATTGCATATGCATGAACAAGCTTTAGATATCAAGTCATCTTTCAATGCAATCTTTACAAGCTCACTTTCAAAGATGAGTAGTTGCCGACACTTAAATTTTGACTATATATTTAAAATTAAATTGCATTAGAAATTTGGAGACCAATTTGGCCCTAATAAAAAAGATTTTTCGCGTCACCTAAATATTAATATCATTTGCATCTACTAAGTTTTATTTTATATTCCCTTATTTTATTGCACTTCTGATAAAATAAATTATTTAAAAAAAAAAAGGGAAGAAATAAGCCCACGAGGGCTGAGTGTTCCCCCTAGCCTCCTTCCCTTCTCCTTTCTTTCTTATGCTGGTCCAAGGCCCATTCCCCTTTTGACTTTCCATCAGCCTCGATTCCCTTCTTCCTCCTTCTTGTTGCACTTCACGTATGCTATAGAGGGAAAGGTGCCAAAGCATGAGGAATGCATGTGGAACAAAGAGTGGTAGCGCGAAGACTTGCAGAGAGACCCGGATGGATGGGACATGACTTTAATGTGCTGAGGAGCTTGAGGCGATAGTCCTGCTTAGATAGGGTGGCCAATCCGACGCCGGTTAGGTTGAAGTGGAGGACAGTCGACAGAACCACTGGCCAAGTTGCCTTCGTCAACTGGACCCTTCTTGCCTATAAATACCAAGGCATGAGCTTAGAAAGAGAGATGGATATGAAGGCAATGAGCTCGAAGGACCTCCCCTGAGAGACATCTAAGGCGTCCTGAGAGTGAGCAAATCGAGAATGAAGAGAGAGGCTTGAGATCTAAGAGCTTGTGGGCAAAAGGTTCAGTTCTAGATTTGGGGGGAGAGAAAGAGTCTCGAGGGCGAGATCTAAGCGAGTGAGAGTTGCGGGACCGAGCCCTACTGCAGCGTGCGACATTAGTTGCTCAACCCAACGATGTTGCTGTTTAGCCACTACCGATGCTGCTGTTCGCATCATCGCCCACGCTCGTAGATATTGCTACTTTATCCCTCGACAACCCAGCTGCTCACTAACCTCGGCCATGCCTCATGCTCACCACCGTCTCCTGCATCTGGGCTCGGGTTTGTTGAGTAACTAGCTGCTTGTCGTCACCGCCCCCTACATCTCTGCCAAGACTGGCCGAGCTAGCTACTCACCCCTTCGCCGATCCGCTGGTCCCTCAATGCCACGCTGTTATAGATTGGTCGTACACGGCCATGGTGACCGGCACTACTCGCCTCAATTGGCTCCGTCAATGTCACGTGAGTGCAAGGAGCAGGGGAAGCTGCGAATCGGGTCGGCGTGGGTCTTAGTCAAGTAAGGTTCTCATCGATTCGAGTCAGGTTGAGCGTGGCACCTGGTTGGGCCAGCTAGGATTCAATTTTTGGGCTTGAGTGAAAGGGGGTCTTGGGCTGTTTATTTGTTTTCTTTAGGAGGGGATGAACCCATTGTCCCAGTCGAATTGGGCCCACAAATGAAGCATGGTCTGGTTAGGGTCTTGCTGTCCTGGTTGACGGGCCTGGGTGGCTTGGACATAGGTCGGGGGCGAAGACTTGACCCACGTTCCCTCTTTAATAAATAATGTTATATTATTATTTTTGTACTAAAAATTGATTTTTGTAAATAAAAAAATTATAAAATCCAAAAATAATTGGCATTTTCCAAAAAAAAAAGAAAAATCCAAAAGTGTGTTATGTTTCCCAAAAATAAAAGAGCCCCAAAAAATAGTTTTTGATGAGTTTTCTCCATAAATGCATAGAAAACCCTTGAAAATTCAAGGAAAAAAAAATCATGTTTAAGTGATTCGAAGCAAAAGTTGACTTATTCCAATTGTGCCTTTATAATGCATTGATTCTTATTTCCTTAATATTGTTAGGAATTGAATCCTAGAACTTGTGATTGGTATAAAATGCTACATAAATGATTTACTTGATATTTAAAAAACATTAGGTACTATAAGGGCATTAGTAATTAACTAGTGTAATCAAGTCCCTAATTCTATTTTCTCTAATTGCACATGAGTGAAGTATTTCTCTTGATATTTCACTTGAGTTTTTAATCAACCCACCTCAAATTGATTAATGATGACTCCTATTTGAAATTAATTTACAAACTAAAAACTTGAATAATAAGTCGTGAATTTGTGGGCTTGGGAGAGCACGAGTTAAGCCTAACACTTAGTAAGCCATTAGCCTCCTCCTGTGTCTGTGTGTAAGAGGGCTCCGAAAGGGAGGTCGTAACAAATAGTTTTTAACATTGAGACAACTTTGTTGTATGAGTCAACTCTAAGTTGCAAGATTTCAGGAAATTTTGATATTAAACCAGATGTGCTCATTTGATCTACCTTTTGCACTTTCTGCATCACAAGTCCCATGCTAATGTCCATAATATGACTTTTAAACCGCTTAAGACCTTAATAGCAACTAAAATAAACTGATATTACACTCGACAATGTAAGAACAAGCCATTGAAAGATGGTCATACCTTGTTAAGTCTTGTCTCCTCCATATCCACCATGTTTAGGGCTCAGGACTGTAGACCCATTGTTCTCATACTCAATAGTAATGGAGTCAATTACTGATCTGGCGACTATGTTTATTTCTCTCACAGATGTGTGGATACCATCGTCCCAAGTGCTGCCGCCTAGACCTCCAAAAGGCTCGATGGATTTGAAGGGACCAGAACAAGAAATTGGTTCTAAGCGGACTCCTAGTGAATCAAGATGTGCACCTGATCTTCCATAAAAGCCGATTATCTTGCTGCATATCAATGGACAGCAAAAGAACCTTCCTTTTTCTTCACCAAACGGTCAGTACTTTCTTGTGGTAGTTTGAGATGTCAGCGATCGAATGACAACCGAACCAAAATCAAGTCTGAGATAACCTGAGATTGAGCTTAAGTATTTATGTGGGTAGTCCAAATCAACCTACAAATTTTGCAATTAATATGCTCACATATGATAGGACATCGAGTTTGACAAAGGAAACGAATATAAGTAGATGCCAAAGCTCCTTATTTCTTTTCTCTTTCAGGTTCTTCCTTCCATATTCACTCGTTGCAGCAAAGATGCCGATATACAGAGTCTTGAAAGTCAACGAACTTTCTTTTGTGGTAGCAAAGTAAAAGAAAAGATTGGTGAGAAAGGTATACCATATAAACTTCGCCTTTGCCACTTCTACCATGTTGGAAGACCAAATGGACTCGCCATCTTTGTCATACTCAATGGTGATATAGTTGACAATTCTTTGTCATACTCAATGGTGATATAAACTTCGCCTTTGCCTCTTCTACCATGTGTGGAAGACCAAATGGACTCGCCATCTTTGTCATACTCAATGGTGATATAGTTGACAATGCTTTCCAACAGTGTATTTTCTTCACGCCATCATACTTTCCATCATTCCAAGGCTGTCCACCTTGGCCTCCGAATGGCCCAATATACTCAATTGGATGGAGATATATTGGTTCTAAGTGGGCTCCAATAGATTCCAATTAGGTACCAGAACTTCCATAAAATCCAATTATCTTCCCCCCTGGCTGGAAATGAAAAATACCTTCCCTTTTCAGTACCGAATGGTCCATATGTCCTTTTGATGCTTTGAAATGTGAGTGAATTGATAACAGTATAGCCAAAATCACTTGTAACATATTTCGAAACTGAAGTTAGATACTCACTTAACCAGTTCAAATTTATCTGCAACAGGCATTACAATGTAGGGGAATAGTTAATGACTTGTTAAGCAAAGACATTATGCATGACAGTAACAAGCACTTGATACCACTTCTGGATAGTTAAGCAAATGTGCATGAGCTGATAAAAATAGATGATCTTGCCTACTTCACTATTGCATCTTATATCTTGTACAAAAAGCAGATAATCCAACAGAGTTGCGGAGGAGATATCATTGGTACTTTTGTGTGATTTCGAGATTGACTTGTCATTTGGGTTTCAACTAAATAATTCATTTTTTGAATAAAGATATCCAAGAGAAACCGTTAATCGTTCCAATAAGTCATAATGGAAGCAACTTCATATATGCAAAGCAACATTCACAAGCACAGAAATCAACATTTTTCAAAAACAAATAGTGTAAATGAAATATTTATCAAATTTATCATTTATACTTCCTGCTGTTGTTTTTACCGGGTGAGTTATAAATATGGTGGTTCAACTGGCCATCTTTGAACATTAACGATTAATGATTTGTACATAAGCTGCATGAATCAGAATTAAAAAGAAGTAGCTTTTATCTAACACCAAGATCAACAGTTCATCATTCTAATAGCACCAGTACCCTGTTTATTGTGCCTCCAACACTCGTACCATGTGCACAAAGAGCAACCTTGCTCATAAGCGATAGTAATCAACTCAATTGCAGAACCAGAAACGACATCAATTTGTCTGACATGTCGCATAGGCCTTCACAATTACTTTTTCCAAAGGGGCCTACGATTTCAAAGGAATATGGACAAGAGATGGGTCCAAAATATGCTCCAATGGAATCAAGAGAACAGCCATTCCTCCCAAAGAATCCGATGATCTTCCCTGCAACCGGTGGGAAACTGAAAAATGCCCCTCTCTCATTGCCAAATGGACCACATGTTTTCTTATTGCTGTGGAAGATAAGTGATTGAATGATGACAGGACTTGAATCTTCTTTGATGTAGCCTGACACTGAAGAACTCATTTGGATAATCTTTTTTTTTTTTTTTTTTTTTTTTTTTTTTTTGCGGGTAGAAACACAGATCATTCAATTCCATTTTAATCAAGAAATGAACACTCCGAAAACCAATAACTTTTAATACTTTTGAGGACTTAAAAAGTACCTGAAGAGGATATTCCTGGAGTACTTGCATTCCTTCTCTTTTTCTCACTAAGTTTCTAAGAAATCATTCAATTCCATTTTAAAACCCTGATATTTTGCATAAACAATGGAATTCACCACTCTATATTGGAGACATCATAGCACAAATGAAAGCTTTCATAAATCCATCAACAAGACAAATACATAAAACCAACAAAATTCAAGCAACTTACCTTTATCGACTCTTATTTTCTAATGACCAAACAATAGCTCATATTTTGATAGCGAGTAACATAAGTAGACAAGAATATCTATAAATAGGCAAAGCCTGCAGTGCACATATCTGAAAAGGCCAAGAACATGCCATAGCGTACGATAATAATGGACTCACCGTGCATATTTTGCCTTCCGAAGGTCCACCATGTCTTGGTGAGTGGACCAAGCATCCATTCTGATCATACTCATTGGAAAAGGACTCGATCACTGATCTCACAACAACTACAGTTATTTTTCTAACATCAGTGTTTGTTTTGTCATCATAAGAACCCCCCACCGTGACCTCCATATGGCTCTACTGATTGAAAGGGAAGAACAGTGGAGAATGATATCTTCCAGCGATATCTCCTCCATATGACCTCCATATGGCTTTTTGGATTAGTTGATGATAGACGCCCAACTGTTTCGATCGTTCGGACAGTTGTACTTGTCGAGGGAACAAAAGATGAGTCCCGTTTTCAATATGGACCGTCATTATATGGCAACGAGCTCTCAAAGTACGCTGGTCGCACGGATTATTCACTGGTATGAATGTTGAAGAGAGGTAAAGAGAATTCTGTTCAGCCCACCATGTGCGAGTGGGAGATGATGGTTTTATAAGTGATGGGCTTAAGGCCCATCCGTGATAGGCTTAAGGACCGTCCGTCCATGTTGGGCCTAAAAGCCCGGCCCACGAGATTAGGGCCCATGGATGAAGGAGTACGTTGCTATTTTTGGAGGCACGTATATAAAGGAAGGAGAGAGAGGGAGGACGTACCTCTTGGCATAACAACGTACGTACGTCTCCCTCTCCTTCGAACGCTCTCTTTTCTTCCAAAACGCTTAAGGCGACGCCGTTTCCCTTTTCAAGGCAAATTGACATCATCGGATCAGAATTTCTTCCTCGATCTTCGGCATTGGTATTTAATCTGTGGCTAACAAGGTACGCTCGAATCTGTGGTGTGCTTTAGGATCGGTGATACGTGTTTTTCCCGGGCTTTGCTTCCGCATTCATTTTAGGGGTATGATTTAGTATCGAATTCGTTTTTCGGGGATCCGTTATTCCCAACAATGGTATCAGAGCCAGGTTCACGTTTTCTCGACCCCTTTGATGTTTTTTGATTGAATTTTCGCGAAGAAAATCGGCCGACACGGATTGGGGCGAGAAATCCCGACACCCGAGCACTGTTCATCGATTTTTTCAAGTTTTCATAAGTCGAAATCCATTTCTGAACGCATAGGGTGAAAGAGGTCGTCAAGGCAAGTCTGGCAACATGTCGTGCGCCACCAGGCGACGCCGCACGCGCCCACACGCGCGGCCAGAAGCCGCTGCGCGTGGGCGCGACGCGCCCGGAAGCGCTGGCTTTGCTAGCGCGTGCGCCACCCGGCGACGCCGCACGCGCCCACACGCGCGCCGAAGCCGGCGCACGTGGGCGCGACGCACCCGAAGCGTTGGCTTCGCTAGCGAAGTGCGCCACACGCGCCGGTGGCGAACCGACGCGTGCGCGCCGGTGGCCGCGAACCGACACGCGCCGGTCGGCGGACCGACGTGTGCTGCGTCACCGTGACGTCACGGTAACCGCGGGATGACGTCATCGCCGACGACAGTTAGCCGGCCGGTCACCGGCCAGCGACCCGACCCGACCCGACGACGACCCGACCCGCGCGGCACGTGCCGGCTGATGTCTACGTGATATCAGCAAGCGCACGCGCACGGCACGTGCGGTCGGTCCGTCCGACCCGGCGCGACTGATCCGTCCGGTCCGACGACCGACAACCCGATCCGTTGACCCGTTGACCGACGATCGTGACCGTTGACCCGAAAAAAAAAAAAAGAATTTGTTTCTTTTTTCATTTATGCCTATGTGGGTTATATGTAATCCATTATTTATTCTGCATTTGTTGCATAAATTATGGAAAATTATATATTTTCCCTTATGTGCATTATGGATTATAAGTGATCCATTTTTAGTTCTGCATTTGTTACAGGAACTATGATGCGTTATGCACGGATACCTGTAATCCCGAGAACGGACGAGGAAAATGCAAGACTTAAAAGACTGATGTCAGATTTAGCTAATTATCGGTGGCATGACGGTAATTTAGTATCACATGTGATCAGGGTTAATCAGATGATACAGGAAATCATCTTGAATAGTTATCTTATGCCAGATTTTGAGAAGGTGCCGGGTTTGATGAACATTCTTCCACCTGAATGGCAAGCAATGTTAGATCGGCTATGGGAGGTCAACGTGGTCCCGGATTATAAGAGGCTAGTGGAAGCTTTTGTAAGAAAGTACTATAGGATTGAGTTGGCTAAAACTTCAACCCTTAGATTGAGCGCCACATGGCGCAGAGTGAATGCGCCTTGGTGGCGACATGAGAGGTCTCCAAAAGTTTTTCCATGGTTGGCAAATGTGCTTTCAAATTTTTCAGATATTTTGACTGAAAGATTAGAAGGGACATTCCCTATTTATTTCTTAGATTAATTATGAGATGTTTTGTGGGTGTAAATATCTCTTTCCATGTTGATATTTTTCCCTGTATATATTACTTAGTGTAATGGATTGTTGAATAATGTTGAAAGTATTATTGTTTTATTGGATATCAATTATCCGTTGCTTTCTGTTATTGCTGGTTGCTGTGGGTAATTAGCTGTGGGTAGTTTAGAAGTTTTTGTAGCTTAATAGAATTGATTTTGCATATGACAATCATATTAATGATAGTTTTAAGTTAGGATTTTTGGAGGATGATTGGAAACGCAGTAACTTTTTGATTCTAAAACCTTACTTGAAATTGTTCATTAATATGATGGGTCTGTGCAAAAGGAATGCATAAATGATAGGCATTAATTATTCGTGCATATAAGTCTGATGTGTTCAGATCGATAGTTTCAGCAACTAAAAACGTAATTGCTGATATGAACGGCAACAATTGTGGAATATTGAATACGAAGATTCAATATGTGCTGGAAAAGCTAGAAGCATTAGAAGCTCTTGAACATATTATGGAAGATCTAGAGGATGCTGTGCACCACCTTGAGCTAGTAGAGGACTGCCTATCGGCATTTGAGCCGAAAATAGACATTGGCTATGCTGGTCCTAGCTTAGAAAGGGCTTTGAGCTCTAAGCGCAAGCGTATTGATTCGTTCAATATGTGTGAATGCAAATGATCAAGTCCTTATTGCAAGAAATCAAGAGTTACCCAACACAATAGAGGAAAACGTCCTCAAGTGAAAAAAAAAAAAAAAAAAGAATGTCAAGCGTGAGGTGTTACAATTGTGACAAGAAATGTCACTATACTTGCAATTGTTGTGAGCCGAAAAAGGTCAACACCTCTTGTACATTTGAAAACTTTGCTTATGTGTCAAGTTCTGCATTAATGGCCGAATCCAATCCTTTGTGGACTGTAGATTCAGGAGTGACAGACCATATACCGAAGGATAGAGAATCCTTCATGGAATTCCGACGATACCAACTAGAACTAAGTGGATCTATGTGGGAAATAACTCCAGAGCTGAAGTTAAAGAGATTGGCACCTGCCAATTAAACATGCATGGTGGACGCACCTTGATGTTCTAAATGCTCTAGAGATTCGTCGAAATTTTGTGTCTGTTTTGGTGTTGGTTAAGCTTGGTTTTAGTGTGAACTTCCATAATAGTTGTGTAGATTTGTATTTGGATACAAACTACTATGATTGTGGTCATTTTCTGGATGGTTTTATTGTACTAAATGTTGACTGTGGTGATGTCAATATTTGTTATTCCCTTTTCACTAGGGGTGTAAACGGGTCGGGTCGGGTCGGTCTTGTCACATTGCCGACCCGACCAAACATACCGGTCGCATGTAGTGACCCGACCCGACCCGACCCGAAACACGTTAAACTCATAGGAAATTCGGGTCGGGTCGGTTCCCAGGTCGGTCGGGTTTCCGGGTCTTTCCTTTTTTTTTTTTTTTTTTTTTTTTCCGGGTGAGAGTCGAACGGGCATCGGGCCGCAAATGAATGTATCTTCTACAAATGAGCACAAGCATAATTTAGTGCCACATTGATGTAGAATGTCAAATAATGGACACCCACATGCCCTAGTAATCCATTCTTCATCCAAAAAACTTGAATGGTAAACCCGCCCCAATAGCAAGTTCTACGCATAATCGAGAAGAAGACACTATATATCCTAAAATTGCAGGAACACAACCGAAGCAATGTAAAATGCAATCTAAATGGATGATTGCAACTTTGCTCGTCTTAGCAAAATCACACGAACGGCGCATTGCTTCAAAGGACTCGCACTCTTACTCGAACGATAGGAAGCTTGCACTCCAATTGAGGTATGCTTTCAAACACGGATGACAAAGAGGGCATTCCTAAATCAAACTGACCTTGTCCTTGAGACTTCCCTGCAGAAAAAGGAAAAAGAAAAAGAGATGGTGATATGAGAAGCTAAAGGCAAAATCATACTCTTTAGTACAATCATCTTTGGTGTATGCAGAAATCTTCAGTTCAAAATAGATAACAGGTCTCTCTTATCATCACCTCAAAAAGTTTCTTATGGTCACATAATTTGTGTAAAAGAAGCAAATTATTTGAACAGTCTGACAAATCTAATACATCACAAGGAAACCCAAATCCACGAACTAGCTTAGCAGCATATACCGCATGTTTTGACTTGCATTCATTGGCTTTAGATAGTTATTACCAAAATCCGATACATAAAACATGAAGCAAAGTGAATTGAAAAGCTAAGTGAGCACTTGTATATTTGTAAGGCGATATAACTAAAAGGATGCTGATCTTGTCGGGTTTTATCCCGCATTGTGTAAGTTTAAAAGTTCAAGGAGAGAGGAGTCATTGGAGAATACAATCATAGAGTTCCAATTCCATGAGGCGGAGCACAGCAACCAAATAACTAAAATTTAATGGTATGGGGTTTTCTATCATCCGCCAATGTCCTAGAGGATCATTTGACAATGGAAGGGTCTAGGCATCTAATCATGTTGCAACCAAAACATGGAACCCACCGCACTCAACCCCCATCAGCCCAATAAACTATAGCATACGGTGATAGAGAACAAGTTCGATATCTGCTAAGTTATCTGCATATCTAAGCGAAACCAAAACATGGACCCCACCTGCACTCAGCCCCACATCAGGCCACTAAATGACGATATACGAAACCGAGAACAAGTTCAACATCTATTAAGTTCTCTGCAATTCTAAGTGGAAAAATCGGTATCAAAGAGAGAACTTCAACACTTATTGTAACCATAGATCATCTTCAACACCTAGTTCTGCACTCCATTTGCACCCACTTAATACAACTAGCACAATTTCTAGCACAACACAGACATGAAGAGGATGTGATCTCATGCTCGTTGGTACACAAACACTCGATGAGTGAGCAATTCCGTATGAACAGACAACACCCATCTCCTTTAATTTCAGTAAAGATACTTGTTTTCTATAAAAAGTCATAATTAATCTTGCAGCATACCAGGGTATATGCGGGACCACGATATGGAGAATTGATAAGCATCAAACCCAAGCTTTGCAATAAGATCTATGTCTTCCTGCATAACCGATGTCAGCTCAAAGAAAGGAACTTTTAGGGAGAGGCCCAAAAAAGACCCTTTGATGTCTACTTAAGACGCACCTTTGATGTCGTACGTTGGGCAAAAAATACATGAACAAGACCCTTTGAAGTTTCGATAAGAGCAACTCCTTAGATACTTTAGCCTCCTGCCATGACAATTTTCTTCGTCGGCAAATTCACAAATGGAACTAAGCTTGCTTCAAAACTATTCATGCCCGCTACTCCTCCTCCACACCACGAAACAGAACAAGTATGACAAACAAATTCGGGAGAAAAAAATCAGAATGGCACCTTTCAAGAATGGCACCTTCCGCATGGAGCTGGACCAAGGAAGACTTCAACCTCCGAACCCATCATGTCCGTGGATGATCCTCACTTCGCATGGTTTCACGGAGATGTGAGCAAGCTTCGCGAGATATGCCGCGATTCACTCGGGAATTGAAGCAAACACGAGTCTACACACAACGCGAAAGAACAATCACCCTCACAACTCGAAAAGAAAAGTAACAAAATCCGGTGTCTTAGCTCAAGCCTCAAGCAAATATACATCTAAACTTGGAAACGAGGCGAGAAGCGAGCGCCATGATCGCCCGAGCGAACCCGGTCCCCAAAGCTCGACGATGGCCGGCCGCACGCGCGGCAAGGGTTTCCGCGTCGGCGAAACGAGGCGAGAGCGAGGGTGGCGAAAGCGACAGCGGGCGGAGGCGTGTCGATCGGAGGCGGCGCGGACTCCACGAGAAGCGCACTTGTCGAGAAGAAGGCGGAGCCGACGAGGTATGTGTTAAACTGTCGTGTTTTTGGGGCTAAAGTCTAAACCCTAAAGCGTTTGTGTTTTTGGGTTTTGAACTTGTTTCGGGTCGAACAATGTTCGAACACGACCCGAACACGAAACACATTTTATTTGCTTGTTTTATATTTGTTACCCGAACACGACCGAACACGAAACACGTTAATACATGTTTTGTGTTCGGGTCGTGTTTGGGTCGGGTCGAATCGGGTCTTTTTGACACCCCTACTTTTCACGACTTTTACTTCATATGATAATGATGTGAGTGTGTGGCATGCTAGACTTGGTCATATGGGCCAACAACGCATGAATAGACTAGCCAAAGAGGGCTTGTTGGGCAATATTAAAAAGTCGATTTGCCTATATGTAAGTATTGCCTAGAAGGGAAAACGACACGGAAACCGTTTGGAAAAGGTAAAAGAGCTAAATTTCCTCTGCATTTAATCAATTCTGATGTTTGTGGTCCAATGAATGTGAGAGGAAGGCATGGGGCTGTTTATTTCATCACATTTATTGATGATTATACTCGATTCAGATATGTCTATTTGATTTCTCATAAATCTGAAGCAATAAGTTGTTCCAAAAGGTTTATGAACCTAGTAGAAAATCAATTAGACAATAAAATAAAAGCATTGAGATCCGATCGAGGTCGAGAATATTTATCTGATGAGTTTAGAAAATTGTGTGATGAAAAAGGAATAGAAAGACAGTTGTCTATTCCATATACTCTTCAACAAAATGGTGTTGCGGAGAGAAGAAACAGAACCCTCTTTTGAAATGGTTAGGTCCATGATGGCGCATGCTAACTTACCTATCACTTTTTGGAGTGATGCATTGTTAACTGCTGCCTATATACTTAACCGGGTGCCTTCCAAATTAGTTACTTCCACTCCATATGAGTTATGGACAGGTAGAAAACCGGACTTAAGTTTTCTTAAGCCATGAGTTGTGCTACCTATACTCACGAGTCCTCTCACAAGTTTGGAAAATTGGGTCCCGAAGGAAAGAAGAGTATTTTAATGAGATACTCCGAACACTCGAAAGGGTATGTGTTCATAGGTGAGCAGGAAAGTGGGAGTATAACTGAATTTGAATCACGAGATGTCACATTCTTAGTGGATAAATTTCCTAAGAATGGCGAAATAAGGGAAGATTACTCCCTATTTGAAACATTGGATCAAGATAATTATATTAGTGGAGTTCGTCCAAGTGGGAGTAATATGAGAAGTGATGAATTGAATTCAACTCATTCTCAATTACAACCACATGATGAGATGATATCGTCATTATCTAATCCGAGTGGGAGCATAATGGGGAATGATGTGCTAAGTGTACAATCTCCCATACGGCGAACAAGTTGCCAAAATATTTCCCGTCGACGTTTTGACATTGAAAGGAAAATTTTATGATTGCTCCGCAAGATGATGATGAGCCAAGAAATATTAATGAGGCTCTGAATTGCCCTAGTAAGGAAAAATGGATTCACGCAATGGAAGAGGAAATTGAGTCAATGAAGTCAAACCAAGTTTGGGAACTGGTTGATCTTCCAAAAGGAGGCAGAGCTATTGGGGACAAGTGGGTTCTCAAAATAAAGCGAAAGGCTGATGGCTCGATAGAAAGGCATAAGGCTGGCCTTGTGGCGAAGAGGTATAATCAACAGGAATGAATTGATTATGAAGAAACATTTTCTCCTGTAGTGAGATTTACCTTGATTCGCATTATTCTGGCAATAGTAGCTAGTATGGATCTTGAGTTACATCAAATGGATGTAAAGACTGCTTTCTTCAATGGAGAATTAGAGTAAGGAACATATATATGGAACAACATGCTGGTTTCATAGTGAAAGGCCAAGAATGAAAGGTATGTCGACTTTGGGGGTCGATATATGGCCTTAAGCAGTTGTCAAGAAAATAGTATATGCATTTTCATAATGCCATAATGGCATATGATCTTACAATGATAGATGAGGATCATTGTGCATATATCAAAAGATCCAAGGATCAGTTTTATGATCATATCATTATATGTTGATGATATACTAATTGCCGGAAGTAATATGGAGTTTGTTAATAATATCAAGAGTTGGTTGTCTTTCAACTTTGAGATGAAAGACATGGGTGATGTTGCATACATTCTTGGAATTAAGATTTCAAGATTGTAAACCCATAGACACTCCTATTACAAAAGGTGAAAGATTGAGCCATAGACCGTGTCCAAGGACTCCACAAGAGAAGGAACAAATAAAACATGTTCCTTATGCTAGTGCTGTTAAAAGCTTGATGTACGCTATGATGTGTATAAGACTTGAAATATGTTTTGCAGTTGGAATGGTGAATAGATACCAATCCAATCCAGGTCAAGCATGTTGGAAAGCCGTTAAAAGAATACTGATGTATCTAAAGGGGACTGCTGATTATACGCTGAGTTATTATGGAAAGGATCTGCGACTCTAAGGCTATTCGATGATGATTGGAGAGGAGATTTAGATGAAAGAAAATCTACCTCGGGTTTGTTTTCTTACCGAATAATGGCACCATATGTTGGAGCAGTAAGAAACAAAAGTGTATAGCCTTATCCACGATGGAAGTTGAGTTCGTGGCATTATCAGAGGTATAAGAAGGTGTTTGGCTTAAGAGATTTTTGGATCATTTAGGTGTTATTGGAAGTGCTGCAAAATTCATTGTTGGTTAACTGTGGTAGCCAAGCAGCAAAAGCGTACACCAAAGATCCAAAATATCATGGTAAGACCAAACATGTAGATACCAAGTATAATATTGTCAAGGATATAGTTGCACGAAAAGACGTGAACTTAGAGTACATACTACGCATAGAATGATAGCAGATCCTATGACAAAGCTAATACCTAGAGATGTGTTTTTGTGACCATATGAAATCTCAAGGATTGCATAGAGGCTGATGTACTGAATATTGTTATTTCCCTAAGTGTTCACATTTGATGAATTTATGTTTTCATCATTAATGCCTATGAATCTTTATTTGATCTTTATGCATCTTAATGCTTAGTGCATTACTTTAAGTTGAAAAAGTATGTCGGACAGATATAAGATTAGCCCACTCACACGGGTAATCGCCTCTATTTACTGTGTGATAAATAGAGATGAGATTGTTTTTAAGCTTATTATCTAGGTGATAATTGAGAGCTCAAGCTTAAAATACGTATGTCGCCTTAACTGAGTGTTAAGATGAGGACATAATACTTACTATGTCCGAAAGTAAAATACCCCACATA
Source organism: Eucalyptus cladocalyx (assembly GCA_017140615.1). NCBI lineage: Eukaryota > Viridiplantae > Streptophyta > Magnoliopsida > Myrtales > Myrtaceae > Eucalyptus > Eucalyptus cladocalyx. The sequence goes on from CM029518.1 coordinate 18,129,216, forward strand.
TTTTACTTTATCTGTCTATGATGCTAGATGTGAGTTCTGATGAATTTTGTGAATGAGTAGATACGTGAACTCAAGTTAGACATTGGGAATGTCTGAACTGTCATCTGTACGGTATTGAAGGTGTAGACATACGCTCCATGGAAAATGAGTTAATACCGTAATACGTATTTCATACTACATATGCATGAGTCGACCAATAAGAGTGGCAAAAGTTTGATCTCAACTTTTATGTCGTGTGAAACTCTTGAGGAAAAGAGTTCCTCAATTTTTAAGTCCCCTCATGACTCTTACTTATTCTCAAAATTTCTATTTAGTGTTTGCTATCTTAGGATGTTGCCAATGGTCATGAGTGATTCGATCTAATGGGACATTTCTAGAAAAGCAAGTTGAACTAAAATTGAGAGTTTGAAGGAAAGAGGAAGATCGATTTTGGAAAATCACATTGTAGTTTTGTATTCACCGGTTGACCAATTATGACTGTCTTTGGGATAATCATAATTGTGAATACAATATAAATATCATTGTTTAAAAGAGATCAAGAGAGATATAAATGTGATCGATCGATCTAGGGTACTGCATACTAAATCTACTCAGGATGTGATGCCTATTATGAGCTGCTATATATTCCTAACAGATGTATGGCAATGAGCTCTCAATGTATGCTGGTCGCACGAATTATTCACTGGTATGAATGTTGAAGAGAGGTAAAGAGAATTTTGTTCGGTCCACCATGTGCGAGTGGGAAATGATGGTTTTATAAGTGATGCGCTTAAGGCCCATCCATGATAGGCTTAAGGCCCGTCCGCCCATGTTGAGCCTAAAAGCCCGGCCCACGAGATTAGGGCCCATGGATGAAGGAGTACGTTGCTATTTTTGGAGGCACGTATATAAAGGAAGGAAAGAGAGAGAGGACGTACCTCTTGGCATAACAACGTACGTACGTCTCCCTCTCCTTCGAACGCTCTATTTTCTTCCAAAACGCTTAAGGCGACGCCGTTTCCCTTTTCAAGGCAAATTGACATCATCGGATCAGAATTTCTTCATCGATCTTCGGCATTGATGTTTAATCTGTGGCTAACAAGGTACGCTCGAACCCATGGTGTGCTTTAGGATCGGTGATACGTGTTTTTCCCGGGCTTCGCTTCCGCATTCGTTTTAGGGGTTTGATTTAGTGTCGAATTCGTTTTTCGGGGATCCGTTATTCCCAACAGTTGGAAACAAGAAAAGGAAGAGAGGTCTGTCCCGCTGTTTTGTAAAACCCTTTTGATATCGAACTTGTTTTGGCCCTCATTGATTAATTAAGCATTCACAGTTCGATCCATCTTATAAGATGCCTCAACTTAGGCAGATTCTAATTCATTACTTAACTTATCCGGCCTTAATTATTACCAAAATGTAGTGAGATGTGAATATATACTAAGAGATATTGAAACTATTCAGTAACATTATTAATCTGATAAATAAATCATTATGAAGAAATTACTACTTGAACTGGTTATCTTTTGTGTGAGACCTAAAATATTGATATTTGTTTGCCCGGACTTATTGGCTACTACGCACTCCTATTTATAACGTTTATCATTAAAACTTAAATTAATTTAAGCTACGAAAAAAGTTATTATGCATAATTCTAAATATCAATATCTGAATATTTGAAAGGTTTTGAGTGAAAAAAAAAAAAAGTCAAAGCATGAGTTCTGCAATATTAAAAATAAATTGAAAGTTAAAAATAAGAAGTCACTGTATGAAAAAAAAAATCAAACGTAGTTAATAAGTTTTCTTAGTGTAGAAAGGGAGTTATTAATTTTGGAAATTAACTGCCTTTATTGCAAAACGAAGTCGCGTTTGTTGATGGATCTATTGTACTTGCACATGGTTTGCAAGGTTCTATATTTCGACGTTTGCTGAGAATTTACCGAAACTCCTTCTCTACATAAACACATTCAACTGATATGAATATATAATATATTTTAGATGCTACTGCAATGACCATAACCATGAAATTTAAACAAGCGAAAAATATGTTATCCGAAATAAATATGTATCATTTATAATATGATTAAATGTTGTTGGTTCAATTGTCTCGTTTATAAATTCATTTTACATTTATCAAATATCTTATATGTCCTATTTTAGTAACATGAATTTATCATGCCCTATGTTTCTTTTTAATTGAACACCACTATTTTGTCATTTATAAGCAATCATCTTTCTTTACTTAAGTAAAATGAACTCTAACATTGCATTTTACTACATTTTGTATATGCTTGAACCAAAGTAACTTTGTGTTATAATATTAATTCATGCTGATAACTATATTTTCTCACATAATATAATGTGCTAGGCCCAACCCGTTCCGTAGCTGGACCATGCCCGCGTCATGCCATGCCCGTTCGTGGTCAGCCCTTATACCAACTTGATAATGGGAGAGGCTTGTCCTTGGGCCTCATTTTGAACCCCGCTCGTTCATTTTATACTTTTTTCACGAGCAATTGGAGACATCCGTAACGGCGACAGTTGCATGGCGAGGTCCAACTCGACAATGAGAGCTATCGCATTTTGACTAGTCAACATTCTTCCCAAACATGACGGTCCTCGTACTTCGGCTAGAGAGACGATTTTGCACCAAGAAAGCAACAAGAACTTTACAATTGGGTCCTAATACTGACGAGACGAGTCCCAAATGACGATATAAGTCTTTCCAGAAGAACGAGAGCAGGTGTTTGATTGTCCGAAGAAACTAAACTGGAATGACCAAAAATAAATTGCTAGAAAATGACTAGAAATAAACTGCAACAAAATTAAATATGCATCGACTGGAGTAAATATGTAATCATATCAAATCCAATTAATTAAGATATGCACAATCAGGGATATGGAGAATCTCCTAAATATATGGACAATCGTGAAAAATGTGGAAAATATTCTAAATGCCTCTAAAAAATATGTTGAATATATCTAACAATACAAACCAACTTGATGACATTGAGATGTATGTGCCATTCAGTTGTTATCTAGCATGGAAATGAACATTTAGCGAATTCATTCTAGTGGTAGCAGGATCCACTAAATACATGTCAAGGTACTAGTGCATTAAGTAGCATTGATACTAACACGCGATACGTGATACGATATGATATGACACGCCAACTCGTCGTCTCTTAAAAAATAAAGAATTCCAATACATTGAAACACGTTGTATATTAAATATATATTTTTATATACATAATAAATTATCACTTTTTGATTATTTCAATCAAATTAATTTGATTCAAATTCACAAATAAATAAATAATTAAAAAAACCTAAAATGAATTTACACTAAAAATATTAATCCACCATTTATTAATATTATTCATTATTTCAATTTGACAAATTCAACTCTATTCCAATAATTCATAAAACTTGGAGAAAAAACAAGCAATCTACATTCTAGGACTCTCATGTTAGATATGTCGGAAAAGGAGAAAAAAACTTAAGGGGTGAATTGTGTATCACGGGAAGTAGGAATCGAAAGAGAAGAGAAAACTTGATTTTTATTCTTTCTCCATTTATTATTTTTTCACACACACACACATATATATATATATTCATATATATATATATATTAACCTCTCATTTATTGAAAATTTTTAAAATTGACCTCGATATCGGAATCACACGTCGAAAACTCGTATGCTAGAATTCCGACTTGAGTATCGGAGAATGTTAGGAAAATTGACCGAGTGTAGAATTTTCTTGACCGAGAGTGATAAAGTGTTGAAGAGTGTTGGAGAGTGTCGGACACGTGTCGAAGTGTCTGACACGATACAAAAACTCTTGAAGAGTGTCGATACTTCATAACTAGTGCATGAGTTTGGGACAAGGATCAAAAAGTGGTAGCATGGATCTACTAAATACATGGCAGGTACTAGTGCGTCTGTTAGGTTTTTTGTTTTAATGTGCTAGTGCGCGTGTTAGGCTTTTTGTTTTGATGTGCTAGTGCGCGTGTTTGGGACAGGGCTCAGAAAAAGAGCAAAATAGGACAATGTAAGAACGCTTTTACTAGATATTTAGTAATTATAAGGGCACGAAGGGGAAAGGGAAGGAGCTCCATTTTTTTTGTGGATCTGCTCCTAACTGCACAATCGAACGAGGATAAGCCTTTTGATAGTCCTCCATCACCACCTTTCCTCAGCAGCCATTTTATTCTGTTTTTTCGGGATTTTGTGTTGTCTTTAAGCACACTTGTTGCCCACATCTAAGTAACCGAGTTAGACCACTAAGGTTGGAGATCTCTTAATAGTGAAGTAAACTTACTGCTCACGTAAACTACTCTGGAAAATTTTACAAAAATAGGTCGTTCATTTAACAATACTTCTTGATCCATTTTTGTGATACCCAGAGTGTGCTTTGCAATGTCTCCATTTTGCTTGCAATAGTGCTTTAGCAAATGTATACACGATTTTATCTTCAATTTTGCAATATTTGAGCTCTCTTTCTTGATTACTTTGTTCATACTCATATGAAGTGATATTTGATGAAAATATGTCTACCATGAAAGACTTGTTTTTTCAAGATAGTGATCATAGATTTGTTATTGCAAAATATTGGAGTAGATTTCATCTGTGCTTCTCTGATGTGCTCTAATATTTTTCGAAACCACAATGCTTGACAGGTGAAATTAGCGGTTACAACGTACTTCGCTTTTATAGCATAACGTACTACTGAATCTTACATCTTGGATGCCCATGAGAACATTTCAAAGCCTAGTGAGAATGCACATCCATTAGTACTCTCCTACTATCTTCAGTTGAGCTTGCCAATCCCTTGGCGTAACTAAGTAGCTTGGCAGTTTTCACTTGGCCGATGCCAAATGCTTCATAATTCCTCGTAAATATCCTAAAACCCTCTTAGCTCCGGAATGAATTTGGCTTGGGCTCTACATGAAGTGACGTAGGAGACTTGTTGCGTACATGATGTCTGGCTGTGTAGTAGTGAGATAGCAGATTACCAATAGGCTTATGTAGAGGGAAGCGTTAGTTTTTTCTGCCCCATCTTCATGTAATAGTTTCTTGTTTGTCACCAGAGATGTTGTAACTATTTTATAATAATTTATCTTGAATTTGGTTCATAAGGTTATGGGCATATTTCTTCTGTGAGATGAGCACTTCTTCATTTTGGTTGATCTCAATGCTGAGGAAGTGGTGCATCAAGCCCAAGTCAATCATCTTGAATGTCTTCATCATTTCTTCTTTAAATACTTGAACCATTTTCTCATTGTTTCTCGTATACGTGAGATCTACATATAAAGAGGCAATAAGAGTGTTAAACTTAAGTCTTTAGGTAAAGAGTTGGCTTACTCATGTTCCTTTTGAATCCTCATTTAGCAAGGTATTTGTCAATTCTTCTATACCACGTTCTAAGTGTTTGTTTTAACCCATATAGGGCTTTCTTGAGCCTTGGGACCTTTACTTATTTGTTTTTGGCAATAAAATATGGTGGTTGCTCCACATACATTTCTTCTAGGAGATTCCAACTAGAAATGATAACTTCACATCTAGTTAATGGTTTTTCCATTTCTTTTGTGCTATTAAGGCTATGAGAGCCCAAATAGTGCTAAGGAGAGTGACAAGAGCAAAGGTCTCGGCATTGTTTATGCCCAGTTGTTGCAAGTATTATTTTGCCACAAGCCTTTCCTTATGTTTTTGAATTAATCCATTTGCATTTAGCCTCGTCTTATAGACCCACTTAACGTCAATGATCTTTGTCTTTAGGGCGATTCACCATCTCCCAAGTTTTGTTTTTCTCAATCATCTAAATTTCTTCCTCCATGGCTTGTATTCAAGTTTCTTCTTTGGAAGCATCTTCATAGCTTTTTGGTTTCATGGCAATAGTATTGCATGTTCCCAAAACTTCTCGAAGAGATTTTACTGTTAGCATAGGAGACTCTAGAGTAGATTCTTCTTATGTCAAGTTTGGATAGGATGGTTGTGATATCCCGAAATTTGGCTCCTATTTCAAAATATATGATATGGCTATTTCATTGATGCACTTATGATTATTTTACTCTGAACTAATCTCTACGAGTTAATCAATCTATTGGGTGAGGCCATAACAAGTTAAAATACGAAATACCAGAGGATTCAATTAGGGATCAATCGCTCGATCATGAGGATCAACAAGAGTCAATACTACACTATTATAAGTCAATTAACAAATGAATATAAATTGATTCGACGAAAGTACATAATCGGTTTGCGGGTAATTTCGCACAATTACAATACTCACGTCAAATGACAATAAACCCATTTTCTATCAATATTATATACATGGTACATAATTGAACCCTAGCGATTACACGACAACCGAAGGTCGTCCGCAATTCGAAGAGGTACAAATGTGGATAAAAAAATTATTGATCACGAATTAACCACACAAAAGACCCTTAAAAGCCACCCGATAATTTAGGTTGTACTAAAGTCGCGTTCGATCGATTTTTAACCATGAAATTTAATTTGATTTTGAGCATCGCACTTTTGAGGGTTTCAAGACTACTTTATTAGATGTCGCCTCATTGTCCGTTGAATGATCGGCAAGTTTGAAATTTTTGGAAAATGAATTATCAAATGAAAATTGGAGACCGGAAAAGCAAAATCGGATCCAGTGGCAAAATGGTGATTTGTTGGCCAAGATTTTGGTTTTAAAATAAAAATGGAATAAAAAGATATTTATGGGACAAAATGCTTGGCAAAGAGGTTTTTAGGAAGAGTTGGTGGAGAGAATGATGAGATTTTGGCAAAAAAATATACCTCTCTCTCTCTCTCTCTCTCTCTCTCTCTCTCTCTCTCTCTCTCTCTCTCTCTCTCTCTCTCTCTCTCTCTCTCTCTCTCTCTCTAAGCAACCCCATTTTCCTTCCTCCTCTTCGGCAAAAAAATATACCTCTCTCTCTCTCTCTCTCTCTCTCTCTCTCTCTCTCTCTCTCTCTCTCTCTCTCTCTCTCTCTCTCTCTCTCTCTCTCTAAGCAACCCCATTTTCCTTCCTCCTCCATTTGCTACCAGTTCCCTCTCATCTTCCATTCTTCTTCTTCCCTCTTGGCTCCAAAGCCAACACCCCTCTTTTCCTTTGGTTGATGTCCTTTTTGTTGTGCCGCCATCACCACCACAAGCCACCGTCCACCGTCGTCATTGTCTAGCTAAGCCATCACCTCCACCTTACCAAGCCATCACCTCCACCTCACCAAACCATGACCGCCTTTGAGGCCCATCAAGCTTGGCCGCACCTCCATCACTGCTGAGCCTCCCAAGTTCGAGCCGCCTAAGCCGTCCTACACCATCGTCCACCACAAACCTCCACCGCTGTCCTCACCTTAAGCCACCACCACCACCACTACCGAGCTCGCAAATAAGGTGGTTGTGAGCCTCAAAGCTCGCCATGAGCCTCAAAGCTCACCATGCCGCCGTCGTCGTGCCATTCATGCCGTCATTGGTGCCATGAACGTCATGTCCTCAATGCCATTGTGCCACCATCGCCACGAGTCCATCGCCGCCAAAAAAACAATGAGTTAACTCCTAATATTTGATTAGGTAGTTAATTACATTTAGGGTGTAAGTTAGTGTAAGGTTAATGAATGTTAGTATTAGTTAATTTTAGTTTATCCTTAATTGCGATTAAGGACGGTTTAGATTAAGGGTAAGTGCGATTAGGTTAAGTAATTATGGTTAGTCTCAATTAATCGTGATTTATTTGTTTAATCGTAATGTTTTTAATTAATCATAATTATTTTCAATAATTATGATTAATTTTTAACTAATTACAGTTAGATCAATTAATCGAGTTTATTTTAATTAATTATAATTAGCCTAATTAATTGCGATCAGTGTAATTAATGATGGATTAGTTGTTAAGTAGAATTTTATACTTGTTTTATTTAATAGATTTATGCATAATTCTGATTGTTTACACTTGTTATTCCATGTTATTGGTTGTCCAATGTATATGCATTAATTACTATTTCCAAAGAAGGTTTTATGGGCAAGAAAAATAGCAAACTTTAGGGTGTCGTATTTGGACACTGTGTTTCACATGTTAAATGGGGCAATGGGGTTTTAAAATAAAAGTGTGTGAAGTTTGGAGGGTTTATTTTAAGTATGTGACCACGTGCGATTATTTTACCGAAATTTTAAGTGTAAAGATTTTTCGAGGTTTGTTATTTAAACATGAATTCTTTTGCATTAGGTTAATTGATGGTAAATAAAATTGACTTAAGTGTTGACATGCTTGAGTGATCATCTAATTGAACTCGTCACCCAACGACAATTTAGGGGCAATGCCCGATTTTTATAGTATGCTCAATGGGGGCACGGATGCTGAGTCGTTGTTGAGGCAAAACCAATATTTCTTTATGGAATGCTGTCTAAGCAAGGATTCTAAATGATGTTGTGCCTGATGGGGCAGGTCGATGCCCAATTATATCGGAAGACCATCAACTCGTGTATTGGCCGTGGCCTAATGGGTCATAATAATTAGAACACATGTGTTAACAATACGCTTGGATATTATGGAGTGTGTTCTGATTATTGTGTATGAGTGTCACATTACTATTGCCACATGTGATATACCAATATGCAAGCTTGTGCCAAGATGAGGTAAATTCATACAGCGTGCGTGTTTAGACTGCTTTGAGACAAATTTGCGTCCTAATTGAGGCTTAAGCTGTTGGCTCGCTTAGATTTTATCTCACCTCTTGTTGTTTAATTAGGTCCATAGTATCAAGAGTCGTCATGTGTGCGCCTAGCATCACCTTTTGGATGGCTCTCATGTTAAAGGAGTAGGCTAACCCCGACCTATCTAACCCTTTTTGTATCATGATCGTTTAGGAGTTGCCTTTTGGATTAGGCCTATAGATGCTAAACTCCTAGGTTTAACCGGTTTTGAAATTGTTTGATGTGATTTTACTAACCATTTTATTTATTGTGTGACTGGGTGTTGTTTATATTAAATGCTTCCGCTTGTGTTTAACCGAAAGAGAAAAAGAATGGGTCGGCAACGCGTCTTGGGATGTTGCAATTGTAATTGTCCATTGAGGGATGTTCACACCCTCGGGGTTCGGGGCATGATATCCTCGTTTAAGTGGTATGAAAGCCTAGTCAAAACTTGGAGTGATAAGGTGCGATGGGTTTGGGCTAGTTAGCTAGGAATGACATTTTCCTTGTGCTTATGCTTTATGGGTTGATATATTGATTTGTGTGGGTTGTTTAAACTTCTAATTCCTAGTTGGAATTGGAAAGCAGATTTCTGTAAAGATCATGTGAGGTGAGCGATCATAAGCATAGGGTCCCTTGGAGAAGGGCTGTAGTGACTTTGACTGTTGCCAGGGACAAGGTACCGACTCGAGCTGGTGCCAAAGGAAGGGCATTGAGATGGGCTAGTGCTGGAGGGAAAGCATCGGCGTAGGCTGGTGCCGAGGCTAGGGCACCAATTGATCCTAAGGTTGACAAGATCCAACAAACCCTAGAAAACTTGGGGCACCAATTGATCCTAAGATTGGACAACAAGCTTAGAATCAAGCTACTACTATCACTACCGCTACCACTACTACCGCTAATGCTACTGTTATTGCTGCTACACCCGAAGAAGTCTCACCTGGAAATTGGAATGATGAGCACAAGCTGGTAGAGCAGTTCCTGAAGTTGAAACCGCCTAAGTTTACTGGAGTTAGTGACCCTGAGGCTACAACCTTTTTCGGTCCAAGAGCTTGAGAAGGTTTTTGCACTACTGAAGTACTTAAGGAAGGACAACGTGACCTTGGCTATATATCGGCTGCAGGATAATGCAAGTACATGGTGGGAAGTCATAAAAAAGAAAAGTGTTTCCCTAAGGTATGGCCTCGGAGTGTGATGCCTTCATTAAAGCTTTTTATGGAAAGTATTTCTCAAACTATGCTCGAAAACAGAAAATGGTTGAATTTCAGCGCATTCGCCAAAACCAAATGACTGTGGGTCAATATGATGTGAAGTTCGTCAAGCTGTCAAAGTATACACGAAGGTTGATCAAGGACCTGCTCGACAAAGCGAGAAGGTTCGAAGATGGCATGAAGCTGGAGATTAAGGACCCACTAGTGCCTTTAAACTTTAAGGATTATGAAAAACTATATGAGAGGACCCAGCTAATTTACAGGAGCCTAAATGAACGGGCAATCGCATCTGGGTTGCAGTTTGTGCCCAACAAAAACCATATTCGGTTCGGGAAGAGGTCGATGATTGGAGGAAAGTATCTCATCCGTCCCAACTGATAGGGTAGAATTGGAAAGTCAGCACCCAATGCAAATGGTGTGTACCGATTCTATAGGAGGAAGCATGGATTAGCCCATGTTCTACCAAAATGGGAGTTTGTTATGAATGTGGCCAGCAAGGTCATCAGGTGAAGAACTGCTCGCGTAGGCCTATGGGAGCACAGTCACCACTACCGCAGATAAGACAGTTAGCAGGGAGTGCATCGCAAAACGCATAGTAGGGCATTTTGAACAAGCGTCTGGTGCAAGGAATGGTATATGCTATCACCAGAAGTGAGGCGGAGAACTCGTAGAACGTAGTTACAAGTATGGTCTCATTGAACGACCATGCTGCTTATGCTTTGTTTGATCTTGGAGCTACACATTCTTTTATTGTGAGCAATCCGTTAAGTTAGTAAGGTTAAGTCCAAAACTATTGGAAGTGGTCGTTAATATATCTACCACATTAAAGGATAAAGCGTTGTCTACGTAGGGTGTTCTAGTTGGAAGTTAGTGATTGGTGATCGAGAGGAAAGAATAGATTTAATTATGCTGGTGATATTTGACTTTGATTTGATTATAGGTATGGATTGGCTCACCAAGCAACGAGCTATGATGGACTATTATCATAAAGCGATTCAATTTAACCCGTTAGCGGGTAATAGTTTCTCGTTTGTTCAAAATCAAGGAGGACCCTCGATTACTTTAGTTTCTTCACTTGAGGCAACCCGATTATTGGATGTGGCTTGTCAGGGTTATTTGGTGACCATGGTGGATACATCAAGTGAGGAACTAAGGATGGAGGACATTGCCGTAATGAGGGAGTTTTCTAATGTCTTTCTTGAGGAGTTGCATGATTTACCCCCTAAAAATGAGATCAAATTCGTGATTGAGTTGACTCTTGAGACAAAGCCAAATTCTAAGGCTCCTTATCTTATGGCGCTATCAGAGTTAAAGGAGCTAAAGGTGTAGATGTAGGAGTTGTTGGATAAAAGATTTTTTCATCCTAATGCATCACCTTGGGGAGTGCCTATTTTGTTCGTAAGGAAAAAAGACGGCATGTTGCTTCTTTGCATCAACTATTGGCAATTTAATCAAGTGATGTTCAAGAACAAGTATCTGTTGCTAAGGATCAATGACTTATTTAATCAACTGCAAGGAGCTCAGTATTTTTCAAGACTAACCTAAGAATAGGTTATGGTCACTACAAGTTCACCGTAATGCCATTTGGAATAACCAATGCCCCAACTACTTTCATGAGTCTAATGAACTAAGTGTTTAAAGAGTACTTGGGCTAGTTCGCTATCGTGTTCATTGGCGATATCATGGTATATTCAAAGACTCTAAAGGAACATGAATGACACTCGAGAATGGTACTTTAGACCCTACGAGAACACGAGTTATATGTCAAGTTTAGTAAGTGCGAGTTTTGGCTGACTCATATAGCCTTCCTAGATCATGTGATTTCAAATGAAGGGATTTCTATGGACTTGACTAAGATTGAAGCTGTTATGAATTGGCCAAGACCAAAGACAATGACTGAGGTTCGAAGTTTCTTGGGATTGGCGGGCTATTATAGGCGATTCATGGAAAAATTTCCGCCATAGCCATGCCTCTTATGTGATTGCTAAAGAATGGTGAAATGTTTGAATTGACGGATAAGTGTGAGCATAGTTTCCAAGAGCTTAGGCATAAGCTCACTACCGCATTTGTATTGATGATTCCGCCTATTTTTTGAGGATATGAAATTTATAGTGATGTGTTGTACAAAGGACTAGACTACATTTTGATGCAACATGGGAGAATAGTTGTGTACACATCCCATCAACTAAGGCCTCACAAGTTGAATTATCCTACGCATGATTTGGAATTGACAGCGATCATCTTTACCCTTAAGATTTTGAGGCATTACTTGTGCGGAGAAAGGTTCCAAATTTTTACGAACCATCAAAGCTTGAAGTATTTGTTCTCTTATAAGGAGTTAAACATGAGGCAATATAATTGGATGGAACTTCTAAAGGATTATGACTATGACATCTTGTGTCATCCTGAAAAGGCCAACAAGGTTGCGGATGCGCTAAGTCGAAAGTTGTCGATCGCATAGATGATGGTTCAAGAGTGAATCCTACTCGAAGGAGCTCGAGATTCGGATTTTAAGTTTGAAGTAAGCCACTTTTTAAGTCTCATGGCTACCCTCGAAACTAAACTGAGAGTGCAAGCGAAGATTAAAACGCTACAGTCAACAGACCCTGAAATCTAAAAAATTCTACAAGAGGATGCAGAAAAGAGGAAAGCTAATTTCCAAGTTACTAGGGATGGAATATTGAAATTTTGTGAACTATTTATTACCTAAAATTGATTAATAAATCAGTTGTTAGCCTTGGAGTCATTTTTGCCTTATGAACTCATGAGTGATAATGGATCAACTGTCAAGCTTGTCGATTTGGTGTACCATGTATTACTATTAATGTTAATTTATGAGAGATATTTTAGATCATCATTCTTTTTATGTTGTTCTGGTAATATGTAATTGGGGTGCATAAGAGATGTTTTATTCTCTATTATGAAAAGTTTCTTGTGTTACTGTGATCAATGATCTCATTGGAATCTGTCTTTCAGGTTCGCTGCATATATATGATTAATTTTTATTAATGAATAAAGCAATGTAATTAGCATGATATGTGATTTTGGTGATATGCTGCCCCTATCACTAAAGTTAAAATCACATGTATATGATGTATGTGATGAGTAATGTTTATATCCATGGTATGAGAGAATTTCAAGGATTCAATTGAGTAGTGACCGCCAAAGTGGCACGCTTGATTGGGTTTGAGAAATTTCGGTCTCGTATGCTGATTGGGATGTCTCCTGATCTAATGCGTGGTTATACTCCCAAATGAGATGTTTGTGTATTAGTTCATGGAGGGATACATGATAGTATGGTGGAGGAGTAATTGATTTTAATGATTCATATGCCCAAAGGTGATGAATTCACGGAGAATTGGAATATATTCTCATAACCACTATCATGTGGGGAGTGTACAACTGCATGTCATGTATTCTACCCAAAGGTGATTATATGATTATACGTGTAACTCTCTGAATGTGTACTTGTATGTCAAGTTACACAGTGCTTACATGATGCTAATTATATACATTGTTTGGTTTTTAGTCACATTTTCTATAATTAATAATTTCATTATTATTGAGGTTTTTACTGCTTCAAATTTTAAGTTGTGAACATATGATTTGTTGCTTGAGAAAAAAGCAATTGAATTTGCTTGTGTGTGCCCAACGATGCGGAGCTTAAGGAGGAAATTTTATCAAAAGTTCATCGTAGTGATTATAGCATTCATCCGAACAGAAAAGATGTATCAGAATCTGCACTAATACTATTGGTGGAATAGTATGAAGGTAGATATTGCCAAGCATGTTGCCAAGTGTTTGACGTGCCAACAAATAAAGGCACGGCATTATAAGTTTGGTGGACTTTTGCAACCTCTAAAGATCTTTGAGTGGAAATGGGAACATATTACGATGGATTTTATGATGGGATTATCGAGGGGTCAAAGAGGTTACGATTCCATCTAGATTGTGGTTGACAGATTAACAAAGTTTGCACACTTCATTGCCATATAAAGAGACTTTGCCTTTGACAGATACATTGAGTTGTATATGCGACGGATAGTTTGTCCTTATGGAGTGCCAATGAAGATCATGTCGGATTGAGACCTAAAGTTTATGGCAGGTTTTTGGAAAAGTTTATAAACTGCCTTAGGAACAAAGCCGCAATACAACACGGCCTATCATCCGTAGACAAATGGCCAATCTGAAGACTATTCAGACGCTCGAAAATATACCGCAAGCTTGCATGTTGGATTTCAAAGGAAGCTAGGAGGAATAGTTTCATCTAGCTTAGTTCGCCTACAACAATAGCTATCAACAAAGTATCAAGATGCACCTTTTGAAGTGTTGTATGGCAAGGCCTACAAAACTCTTGTATGTTGGGATGAAGTTAGTGAACACAAGATTACAGGTTTTGAGTTAGTCTAACAATTAGTAGATGCCGTCAAGGTCATTCGAAAATAACTTAAGACCACATAAACTAGTCAAAAGAGTCATGCAAATAAATAACTTAGGACTTTGGAGTTTCAAGTAGGTGAACACATTTTTCTCAAAGTGTCACCAATGTGGGGCTCTTCGCATTTTGGCAAGAAGGGAAAGCTAAGTCCAAGGTACGTTGGCTCTCTTGAGATTTTAGAGCAATTGGGACGTTAGCCTATCGCATTTCCACCAAGACTTACTCAATTGCATGACGTCTTGATGCTAAAGAAGTATGAACCTAATCTAACCCACATGCTGAATTTCGAGAAAATAGACGTTAACGAACAGAACATCATACATGGAAAAGCCAATTTAGGTAAAGGATCAAAAGGAGTAAGTGTTGTGCAACAAGAAGATGAGGTGTGACAACACCACGGAACAAAAGGAGCCATGCGGGAAAGCAAAGAGTCGATGAATTGAAGAATTGTAATAGTTCAAATTTCAAGAACAAAAATTTTGTAAGAGGGGAAAGAGTTGTGATATCCAAAAATTTGGCCCCTATTTTGAAATATATTAAATGGTTATTTCATCAATGCACTTATGATTATTTTACTCTGCATTGATCATTCATGAGTTAATTAATTTATTAAGTGAAACCATGAATGGTTAAAACACGAAAGACTAGAGAATTCGATTAGGGATCGATCACTCGACCATAAGGATCGATAATGGTCAATACTAAACTATTATAAGTTAATTATGAAATAGATATAAATTGATTCGATAGAAGTACATAACTAGTTTAAGGGTGATTCATGATTACAATACTTGCGTCGAATGATGATAAACTGATTTTTTATCAATATTGTAAATATGGTACATAATGAACTCTCACAATTACATATCACATAACAACTGAAGATTGTCCATGATTCAAAGAGGCACAAACATGAATCTAAAATTATCGACCACGAGTCAATTTGTGTAAAACCTCTAAAAGTCATTCTATAGTTTAAGTCGTACTAAAGTCATGTTCGATCAATTTTTAACTATAAAATTTAATTTGATTTTGGGGATCAAATTTTCAAGGGTTTGAGGACTAATTCATTGCACGCTGCATCATCATCCATTAAATGATCGACAAGTTCAAAATTTTCGAAAAAAGAATTATTGGACGAAAATTGGAGATCGGAAAAGGAAAAATCGGACCCAATGGCAAAATGGTGATTCATTGGCCAAGACTTTGCTTTTAAAAGAAAAATGAAACAAAAAGATATTTATGAGATAAAATGCTTGGCAAATAGAGTTTTTAGGAAGAGTTGGTGAAGAAAAAAATTTTGGCATCTCTCTACATCTCTCTCTCTCTCTCTCTCTCTCTCTCTCTCTCTCTCTCTCTCTCTCTCTCTTCCCCCACCCTCAGCCAAAGTAGTCCCATTTTCCTTCCTCCTCCATTTACTGCCGATTCCCTCTCATCTTCCATTCTTCTTCTTCCCTTTTGGCTGTAAAGTTGACATGCCCCCCGCTTTTCTTTTGGTTACCATCCTTTTTGTTGTGCGGTCCTCACCACCACAAGCCACCATCCATCGTCGCCATTGTCTCATCGAAGCCATCACCTCCACCTCACCGAACCACCATCGCCTCCAAGGCCACCGAGCTTGGCTGCACCTCCATCACCACCAAGCCTCCCAAGTTCTAGCCGTTTACACCGTCATTCATTGTCATCCACCGCAAACCTCCACTGTCATCCTCACCTCAAGCCACCGCCACCACCACCACCACCAAGCTTGCAAGCAAGGTGGCCGTGAGCCTCAAAGCTCACCATGCCACCGCCGATGTGCCATTCATGCCATCATTGGTGCCGTGAACATCACATCCTTAACACCGTCACGCTACCATCGCCACGAGTTTGTTGCTACTAAAAAACCAATGAGTTAACTCATAATCATTGATTAGGTAGTTAATTACATTTAATGGGTAGGTTAGTTTAAGGTTAATGATGGTTAATATTAGTTAATTTTAATTTATCCATAATTGCGATTAAGGACTATTTAGATTAAGGTTAAGTGCGATTAATTTAAGTAATTACGCTTAGTCTTAATTAGTCATGATTTATTTTTTAATCATAATTTTTTAATAAATCGTAATTATTTTAATTGATGACAATCAATTTGTTTAAATATTTTCAGGTCCGTAGTACGAAGAATTGCCATGTGCGCACCTAGCATCACCTTTTTGATGGCCTTGTGTTAGAGGAGTAGTCTAACTCCGATCTATCTAATCATTTTTGTATCATGGTCACTTAGGAGTTGCCTTTTAGATTAGGCCTGTAAACGCTAACTCCTAGGGTTAACCAATTGATAAATAAAAAGTTGTGCTTTTGGAAATTGTTTGATGTGATTTTACTATTCCTATTATTTGTTATATGACTAGGTGTTGTTTATATTAAATACTTCTGCTTATGTTTAATCGAAAGAGAAAAAGAATAGGTTGGTGACGTGTCCTAAGACATTGCAATTTTAATCAACTATTGAAGGATGTTTGTGCACTCGGGGTTCAAGACATAACAATGGTGGTTTCTTGAGTGTTAGAATCTAATGTTCCACATTCTCCTTGCATGGATGACTCCTCATGTGCAGGTACTATGTCTAGGAAGATTACAAAATTCTTCTCAATCGTTTCCTCTTTCCTCCTCTTGGTTCCAATAGGCATTCTTGTCGAATTTGACGTCTCAATTGATCATCAAGGTTTTAGTTTTTAGATTGTATACTTGATAACCTTTTGATTAGTCATTATAGCTAATGAGCATTCCCTTTTTTGTCTTCTCGTCTAGCTTACTCTTTTTTAGCATGGCATGGACATAGCATAAACAATTGAAATTCTTAAGATGCTTCACTAAAAGCTTTGTCTATCTAATGCTTTGACTAGAGTTTTGTTTTGGACTACTTTAGTTGGATACCTGTTTATAAAGTATAGTGCCGTGTAAATTGCTTCTACACAAAATAAAAGCTTTTTTTGGACTCATTTTTCAGCTGATTTTCACTAGAAATCGATGACCTTAATAACTAGGGGTAAGCATCAATCTAGGGTCAACCTTGGACAGACCCTAGACCGGCCCAACCCTGCCGGTTCTGGTCCAATTCCCAAGAAAACTAGGTTAGTTTTGGGTCCTAGAATTCCTAAAACAGCACTTGTGCATGTCGATCTTTGGTCCGAGAGTTCTGGATCAATCTAACCCAGACCAACTATATATATATATATAATTTTTTTTTATAATTTTTTTTATAAAAAAACCTTAAAATAAACGGTGTCAACAACATTAAACAACTCTTTAATGAGGAGTTCAAGTAATTTTACATTGGTCTTTAATAATTTAGGTTTTTAATGTTTTTATGGCATTAATAGTCATAATTCACGAATGAGGAAAATGTTTTGTGAAAAGTCCTCACAGCATGCAAAAAGGCACCCTATGTCATCCGCCTTTAATACTCGTTTTCTTCCGTCTTATTTGTCCTCTTAGTCTTCAATTTGCTAAAATCGGAAAAAAAAAATTCTCCACTCACCTCGCTTGCTTTGGGTCACTCGTGCCACTCTCTGCTCGATGCTCGCTTGGCTTGTTGCTCCCCGCTCAACACTTGATGCTCATTATGTTCGATGCTCACCCCACTTGACTCTCACCGTTTGCCTTTCTTAGCTGACTTTGCTCATCATCGAGCCCATTAGGTCAATATGATCATCGGTTGCCCTTTCAAGGAGTATAAAAACTGAAATAAAAAATTATTGGTTAGTCTTGAGTTGATTTTGAAATCGAATCGAACCTATTGGATCAGTTCGGTCTTCGATCGTTTTTTTTTAAGGAGTAAAAAAAATGAAATAAAAAATGGTCACAAAAAAATAAAATAAAAAATTATCGGTTGGTTTCGAGTTAATCGGAATCGCACCGAATCCATCGGGTCGGTCCGATTCTCAGTCACAATCTCAATAAGGTCGATCCTCGATTCCAAAAATTAAGGACCAGCACTATGCAGGTTGATCATAGGATTAGGGGTGGACCGGCCCAACCCGAACCATGCTCACCCCTATCAATAATGGCAGCTTTACAATTTTTAGATTCTAGGTTTTTAAATGTAGACCTAATAACCTTTTTGATTAGTTATTGTAATCAAGAATATTCCTTTTTTTTTATTCATGGTCTAGCTTACTCCTTTTTTTAGTAGGGTATGGACATAGCAAATACAATTGAACATCTTAAGATGCTTCGCAAAAGCTTCTATCCATCTAATGCTATGACTAGAGTTTAGTTTTGGACTACTTTAGTTGGATACCTATTTACCAAGTATACAATTGTGTAGATTACTTGTACACAAAATAAATTTTTATTTTGGACTCCTTTTTGGCTGATTTTTGCTGGCAATTCATGACATTACAATCTAGTTAATAACAGTCATCCTATGTGATAGGCCGATGATTTGACATAGATAAAACAAAGTCGTTTTTATTTTTTCAATTTTTTTATTTTTTTTATTTTCTATTCTCTCTTTTCTTTTCTTTTCTTTTCTTTCTTTGGCTCCTTCTTTCTCAAGTTGAGATCTCCTCTCATTGTTCATCATCTTCAATCTCTTGATCGCTAGGCCAAACCTCCTCTAGTGTTCATCCATCGGTATCCAATATCATTAGAGCACGGAATGGACGAGGTGGTTCTAGGCAAAGCTAGGGCTCATTTCATCTTTGCCACCTCCGTCACTATTGACAGAAAAGTAGAGAGCCATTGCCCCAGCCACGGGCCATGCAGTGGCATTTGACAACCCGCCTTGACTCAAACATCCTTCACAGACACCCATACAGAGTGCTGAGCACTGCCTTGCTGTATATTTGCCACAAATTTGCGGAAAGAATCGCCATCTTCTAACGAATATCATGTTGTTGTTGAGCATTAGGATGCTACAACTCTGCCCAAAACTTGTAATTTTGTCTCCTAGGCAATCCATCAAACAAGTAGAATGCATTACCTTTTCTTTTTTCGGTCTGAAAGAATGTATTAATAACTTGAACAAAAAACACACAAAATCAACTCCACTCTACCATATGATTTGAGGAGCAGTTTCTTAGAAGACTGCTATGGGGGAGTTCGAGATTGTGTATACCGTCTTGTCGAGATAAGCACGATTTAACCATAGATTGCTGCAAAACACCAAAAATATCTGCAGACACGAACGATAAGATTATATATGCCCTACTTGTCTCTTCTTTACTGCTTTACGGATGTTTATTAAAGCATCATTCATTGATACAAATTTATTTGTCTAAGGAAACTTTTATTGCTGAAATATTTCGATGTGGCAGCATTTCTACTGTGTCAGAAGGGACGGGTTTACCACTAGTTATCATTAACTCTGTTGCAGTAATTGTAAATTGTTGTTAATGTCTCAGAGTCCACGTGGGCTGCACCTCAGAACAGAGTAATTATGCCTGCAAAATATGGTACAGAGGAAAATGACCAAAGGGAAGCAGACGAAAGGAGAATCTCCGGTGGTGATCAAGCATGGACGGCGCGCCAGAGGCGGCGCGGAGGTCAGTGGCGGCGACGGGCGGTGGTGGGAATATGGAATTTGTGGGTAAGCGGGTGCGTCAAGGATTACTGTTGATTTGGGGATGTAGATGTCCCTCAAGTGGAAGAAGGGGGGTTAATTTTGTCCTTTTATGTAGCTCAGGATGCACAGATGTACTTATGGAAAACAGAGGATCCAAAGGAAGATAATTTCCTTTTTTTTTTTATATATTTTTTTCCTCTGTTTCATAATACCAAAGATAGAGATTCAAGTTATTGTACCTATCAAAAAAAAACTTTATCTTGAAGAACAGGCTGATCTGTCCGAAAGGGCGTCATCCAAAACAAGATTAGGCTACAAATTATATCTTATCAACCCTCGTATTCAAGCTGACAAAAGCTCCCAAAAAATCAAATGAATAAATATCATCATATATGTAAATTAATGTCATGATTGGGTATAAAAATTATTTGACTCGTTTTGATCTTATCCTATTTCATCATTCCAAATCGTGCTCACTTAGCTATCCAAGCATTCAACGATACAACTTAGTCAGCTTAATACTCAATTAAGGAATGCTAATCACGGGTTTTGACTGGTCAAACAACCCACGAACTAAAAATCCAAAATTGCATTCTTCTCTTCCCGAAGTCGGCTCCTCTGAAAAGTCAAAAGTCTCAATCCCCTATTTTTCCCCCACCCAAAATTATTTTACCAAAATACTTTTCTCCTTTCTCAAATTGACCCACGAAAAACTTCGTCCCGGAAAAGGAAAATTCCTCCTTCGCAATAACCCTTTCTCCCAAAACCCTAACGGAAGCAACCCCCTCGTCGCCGGAGACCACCACCGATGTCCGCCCACTCCTCCCCGCTCCCCGCCTGCCTCCGCCCGACCACCGCCGACGACCCGCCGTCCACGGTGGCCGGAAAGTCCAACCTGACCACCAGCCTCTACCACACCCCCATCGGCCTCTTCTCCCTCACCTGGTCCCTGACCCGGCTCGGCCGGACCCTCCAGCTCCGCCTCTCCGACCCGCCCGCCGCCGCCTCCCCCTCCTCCCCCTCCTCCTTTTCCGACTGCGACTACGGCTCTACCTTCTACCCCGCCGCCTCTCCTCTCGCCTCTCCGTCCTCCCAGCCGCCGCTGCCGCCGCTGCCGTCGTCGTCCTTCGCCCCCTCTTTCAGCCTCGACGTCAAGCCCTTCGCCTTCTGGAACAAGCGCGGGTCCAAGAGCTTGGGGAGAGCCCGGGTCTTCTGGGACCTCTCGCGGGCCAAGTTCGGGTCCGGGCCCGGCCCGGTCTCCGGGTACTACGTGTCCGTGGTGGTCGACGGCGAGGCGGTTCTCCTCGTGGGCGACCGCCCGAAGGAGGCGCACGCGAGGACGAAGGCGCGGGGGCCCGAGCGGAGAGCCCAGGCGCTGGTCCTGCGGCGGGAGCACGTGATCGGCCGCAGGGCATTCGCGACGGCCGCGAGGTTCGGCGGGAGGGACAGGGAGATCTCGATCGATTGCACCACGGACGCCGACGCGAGGCTCTGCTTCGAGGTGGACGGCAAGAGGGTGCTGCAGGTGAAGCGTCTGAAGTGGAAATTCAGAGGGTGCGAGAGGGTCGAGGTGGACGGCGTCCCGATTCAGGTGTCGTGGGACGTGTACAGCTGGCTGTTCGAGGGTTTTCGCTACGGGCACGCCGTGTTCATGTTCCGATTCGACAAGGTCGGCCTCGAGGAGGAGGGCGGCGACGGTGAGGGAGCAGCAGGGGAGAGCGGGCGAAACGGGAACGGCCTTTTGTGGTCGGGGAGATTCGGGATGAGCGGGCAGGAGCATGAGAAGATGAGGAAGAGCATGTCGCGGGCGGCCGGAATGAGTTACTCGTCGTCGACCACGTCGGTGTCGGCCTCCTCGTGGTCGGCCTCGTCGGGCGGGGGCAACTCAGTGATGGAATGGGCAACGGCGGAGGAGAACGAGAGGGGGGCTCTGGGCGGGTTCTCGCTGATGGTCTATGCTTGGAAGAAGTGAAGGATGATGGGAGCCAATCCAACGTTCTCTGCGCCTGCGGTAATCTTGGAAGATTAGAAATCTGTCTATTAACTCAAATTCTTTTCCATGGACATAATATCGTGATTTCTATAGCTTTTAGAAGGAACGAAGACTCTGTAGATTGTATTGGTACTACCCAGTTTAGCATTAGATCTAACAGCAATCTCCTTGTGGGGATGGATTCAGATAGGAAGACATATAGATCAGTAAAATTCTTTTGATAATATAATCAGGTGATGATTTAGCTTGAGAATTCTTTGTAAGTGGCCATTTCCTGTATGGTGAATTTCTACTCACATGAGCAATTCTTCTTCTGCTTCTGCTGCTGCTGCTGCTTGCTCTGTTATCTGCTCTGCCTTCTTGTTTCTGAGCCCGAATTACAATGCTGTTCAGTCATTATTGCTGATTTTGATTCCAAGATCAGTTGTTTTCAACTCATTCCCACTATGATTAGATCAGGGCAGTTTAGTGAATCTGATCTGAATTGTCAGAACTTACTGGAGTCGACGGTGAGCTAGATTTGGTTAGAATTCCTCTTTACGTATGCTTCAACAAAGTGCCCTGGAATTAATACGTATAGCCAAGATGGGGCCACCGAGAAAGAAATGAACTTGGCATAAATAGAGAAGTATTGAAGTATTGAATGAGAATAGCCAAGATGGGAAAGCCACCGAGAAAGAAAAGAACTTGGCATAAATAGAGAAGTATTGAATGAGTATGAGGTCATCTCGTCCTGCAACAATCAAAGAAGCTATTTCGGTGCATTCTCACCGTAAAGACGAGAGACAGTAAGAGCGGCATGCGATCAAACATCGTACCACCTATATTTATCTCGAACAAGTCCTAAATCCAAAGACAGAATTTCGTAAGTCTCTGCTCGATGCAACTGTATGAAAAGAAGATTGTTCTTTATGTTTCCATCCCTATGTTACTAGTCACTAGCCAATTGGTGAGTTGAAGGTCCGATTGAGATTAACTCATTTAATCCATGATTCACAATGCTGATAATTCATATGTAATTCAATCAGTACATAACTCGAGTCAACTCAAGTAATCCGTATTTTGAAGGCATTAATTAATCCTTTTTTTTTACTTTTAAATATTATCAGTTTGATTAAAGAGAATGCTAGTCACACTTGCTTTTCCCTTGCTCTAAGACACTATATCAACAAAACTCGGCACCATATGTTTAGGGTCTTGCTAGGTCGCTGGCCATAACGCATGGTAAATATGCTAGCGCAATCATTGCCAATGTAGCCATCGGCTTTGATCCGCAAATTTGTTATTTTTCACTCTTTGCCTCTTTGTGCTTTTTTTCCTTTAAAAAAAAAGGAATGATGAACTTCAAAAGCTTAAGAACTAGTATTAACGGGGATTCGATAAACTGACCACTGCCATTGGTCACGTGGCTATTCTAAGTAGATATTGTCTATTAGAGAGTGTGAGACTAAGAGCAAGGTGGGCTTGGCATTGTTCTTTGATTAAAAATGGGTTGATGGCGGTTTCTTTCAGATCCATTAAAACCCATCATTAATTGGGCTTTAACTCTATTAGGCCTATTCTGATCTTTACTTTAAATCTATTAACCCATCAAAATATACGAGTTATAATATAGCCGCATGACTCGTTTCATCTTGCCATTTTTACTGAGTAGAAATTGCTGTAATTTGTCAAATTAATACGTGTGAAATCAGGGGCATTTGCTGATTATATAGTGCTAAGAAAATAACTATGGGCATGAGTGAAATGTGATAAAGTGGTTGAAATTAGAAAACAAAAATTTATCTGCATGAAATTCGTGGATAAATCACTATGTTTTAACAGCATCAACTTAGGTTTTTAAACCAAAGAGATAAATTTTGTTACTTGTGCAAGCATATCATCATGCGCTAAAACCTTTTTATCGCATGTAAGTTTCCTAAAAATGTGCAAGGGTTAAGTATTGAAGTACGAATTTTGAAAAGTAAAAAAGAAGCAGATAAAAGTTAGAAAGATAATGAAAGCTGGAGAAAGGGAAGGCTAACGGTCACTTGGCACTTCAAAATCACATAATTGACAACACCATTTTTATTATTGTCCATTTGGTTGTTGCTATGGGTTTTCAAAAAACTTTGGGTCAAAGGTTGAGGGGGAAATTCTTATGAGATACTTTCTATTTAATGGAGACCAGTACTTCATTTCAATTATACTTTGAAAGGATATTTTCGAGAGAATACCTTAGTTCTCAAAGTTTCATTGATTGTGCCACTTGTTCCTTTTGAGATATTTCATTACGCATCAAAATTCTCTAACTTTCTCAATTTGTACAATCAAGTTGGTTTTGGGAATAACAATTGGTAACACCAATACAATTGTTGACTTAACGTAGTTGGCATGTCATAAAATGGATGGATGTTGCCGATGTGGCTGCCAATTGTCATAGGTGGAATTGCTCCACCTTAGAACAATATGACGAGATTTTGATTGTGGGCAAGCTAGTCACCTTCAAGAAGGGTAGCCAAAGTGACAACAACCGTCATCTGTGACGGCAAGCTCCACACCCTCTCTCTCCAACTCCATTGCTTTCCCTCTTTTTTCCCAACGATTTCCGTTACAATGTAACAGTCTCCCTCAATCTCGCTTACAGCTGGAAATTTTTCACATCTCGTAAGTCCACCTGCTGAAATCACCTTAAAAGAATGTGGAAGTATAATAAGTTACAGAGATAAGTGTATCGAAAAACCTAAAATTTTTAAAGTGTAACCGAGTCCTAATATTTACAAAAAGTGCAATTAAATCCTAAAATTATCAAATTGGTGCAATCAAATCTATTCATTAAGTCCATGAAATTTGGCTAACGAAAATACTAATGTGGCTTTTTAAATTATTTTCTTTCTCTCACGCAATGCTGACATTAAAATATGAAGGATAAGCTAAAATGACATCATTTTGATTCAAATATAACTTTTAATCTAAATATTATTTAAATTAAATTTAAAAATAAACTAAATTTTAAAATATAAGAAAGAAGGAAGAAGTAGAACAGCAAGGACCTATTCAACCCTCGTTGCCACGGCCTCATTGGCAATGGTAGGGAATGATCGGCCAGTCGACTGCAAGTAAGATAGAGGTATCAAAAACCAAACTGAATTTTTACACGTTTTCGGTTCAATTCGGTCTTTTATTTGGATATTAAAAAAAAAAAACCGTTTTTACCAAAATGAAAATAGCCCATCTTCTTAATTATAGCAATTTACAGACACAATCTTACGAAATCTCGCCTCATCAATAATATCTTTTGGGCACCATGTGCTTTTGTCATTTCCCAGACCAAGGACCTCTGCGTCCTCGAGCAAAATCCTCGACGCCTCCTCGTTCACGGTCAATGAGTTCCACTTGCTCTCCGACCTCGAGTCCCGTTTTCACAAGCTCAAATCCTTCCCTCTTTCCAAACCTAAACCACGCTCCTGAATTCAAGCAATCGCAAGACGGAGTCGGTGCAAGAATTCGTCCATGGATGACGCGATTTTCTCGCCGCCGAAGCAGAATCATGACAAGAAATTGCATCGGAAGTCCACAAAGACGATCCAGTCTCTTCACCAATGGATTATCCCGATTCGTTGAGGAAGTTGAAGTCGAAGTTGCTATAGCCATCGCCCCCGGTGAAGGGCGGCTGCTTCTGGTGCTGAAGAAACTGAAACCAAAGCTAGGGCAGAAGAAGGCAAATGGAGGAGAATGATGAGCGCTTCAAGAAGGACTATGGATACCGGGGGACTGTGGGACTCTCCCGGATTTGTTTTGCCATTTCAAGTTTTGAGAGCGTGGATAAACAAGTGGAGGCGTGGAAATAGCCTATAAAAAAAGAAAAAACAAACCCAACTGTATTTTCGGTTAGGGTTATACTCGGTTCAAGTCGCAGTTCGATTCAAGGCAAATACACACCTTAACGATTTGATTCGGGTTTTCTAAAAATCCAAATCAAACCAAATCACTGACACAACTTGACGAGAGTGCAAAAAATGAACAATTAGGGAGCAAACTAAAGCATCTGATTTGCCACAACTCCCTTACATAATCAACAACCGAGCAAATACAATTGAAATGAAACTAATATGATGCAAAGTAGACTCGAAAGGCCTTATTGGTAACATGTCAAATAATTCTATTATTTTATTTCCCAGAACAAAAAAAGAATAGAAATCCTTTCGATAACTTTTTTATTCCTAGTTCCCGAGAATGGATTTGGAATAGAATTAACAAATAGAAAAAAAAATTATTTCCCTGTATTCGGGAACAACTCCCAAATCAAGCAAAACCGTTTTTTTTTTTTTTTTTTTTTTTCCTTCTTTTCCTTTTCTCTCCTTTTTTCTTCTTTTTCCTCTAGTCGATTCCTGGCCACAGCAATGGTCGCTAACCAACTAGACAAGGTTCGGCAATCTCGCCAAGCTAGGATGGGATTCGACAAACTCATTGAAGCCTCATCAAGCCAAGGGCGTTCCAGCCTTGCGCCTACAAGGTCGGGCTCGGCCTTGCCCAGCCCCCACAAGGCCGACAACCTCATTGGCTCTCGTTTGGCGATCCACCGCCATCGTTGCACTAGATGACTAGCTAGAGGAAGAAGAAGAGGAGGAAAAAAATTAGAAAAATTAGAAGAAACTGTAAGTCACAAAAAAATTAAAAAGTTGCACCAAATGCATTTTTATTCGAGAATTGAAATTTTGGGCAATCACCAATCACCTTTAAATACTCAGAAACTCGTTCAATGAATAGAATTAAAAAAAAAATTATTTCTGAATAGAAATTATTCCTAATAACAGAATGGTTAGTAAACGCACCCTAATTAGCCACTAATTAAAGATGCTCATAATAATGCCACTAAATGCTCCATAGTTTGCAAAAGCAAATCTAAACAACTATAGGGCTATGAAACTCCGCAAACAATGAAAGTAAAAAGTATCAGTTTAAAGCAAGCAACTAGAGAGAATATTGCAGAAACCTGTCCCTCCATGTCAGCCATTCACCACTCCATTTATTGATCACCACATGTTCACGATAGAGCCCACTTCTCACTTATAAAGCTGTCTCTCCTCCGTCCCTCTCTCTTCTCCGTTTATATCTCCCTCCACCTTCCCTCTACTGCAGACACTCTCTCTTGACCCAAAATGCAAGAAGACAAAATAAAGATGCGGACAAATCTGAAGATCCAAGAGGGACCCTAGAGAGTGACGATATAGAAAATCAGGGAGAGTTTCTGGAAATGAAGATGTTTATCCATAAAAAGAGTCCAAATCGAGAAAGAAGATGAAGGGGAGCCGCTTCGATTCAGATAAATCTGGAAAACAGCCCCATCAGCGGGATCAGAACCAAGAAGAGATAGAGAAGAAGAGGGCTTGGCTCGGTAGTTGGCATTCTGGAAAAGTACTGAAAATTTGGATTGTGCGGAAGCATTGTTTAATATCGATGATAATTCTTTTGTTAGTGACGTACAAGTGTATATGTGTATATTATGTATTTGGTAGAGGATGGACAAGGAATACTGGCAAGGTTTCATGGGCAAGGATAGTTGATTAGTTGATAGAATTGGTATTACAATAGTTAGAGAAGGCATTAGTGGAGTATCCTTTGCCCATCATCTACCAAATACATACTATACACATATACACTTGCACATCACTAACAAAAGAATTATCATCGATATCATAATCTTGTTTTTGCATAATTAGAATTTTCAACTTGATAGTAGAGCCAGGCAAGTAGTTTTGGGAATTTGTCCTCACCATACTTAACTAATATCAAAGCCAGAGCTAGAGTCCGAGCTTAAGCTCAAGCAAGAGCCAATAGAGCCAAAGCTAGAGCCAAAGTCAGAAAAAACACTCAACTATAGTTCCAATTTCAAAGTCATGGTAAGTACGCCTCACAATTTTGATGGCTCAAGACATAGGGGACATCGTTGAAGAAAAATATGCAAAGTAAGAAAGATCCAAGTGTTTCGTAGATCAACCATGAAAGGATGCAAGGGTTCTTAAAGCGAAGTTTGTGAAAAGACATGGGACATAAACTACAAAAGGAATTTCCAGTCAAGTTAAGAACGATATAAAGCATGCTGGAAATATCATGAAATTGGATCAAGGGGAGAGTTGGAATTAGTGATCCAATTTTTAGAGTCTTTTAGGATGGGCATTTGCTAGTATACTCTATAAAAATCTTACAAAAAAGATCTAGTATTTGGGCGGCAAAGGAAGCTGTCTAGACGAGTCCACTGGATCCTGAAGTGTTCGAAGAGAAGTCGACTGTGGCTGCAAGATGAAGACTTTACGGGCAGCATTCTAAAGGAATCCAGATTGAGAAGTTGTCAAAGACCGAGGCTTGAAGATGTCGGCAACTTAGACCAGAAAAATCCTGTAAAACAAGTCAACAGTTGTGGCAGAGGGTCGGTTAAGTTGCTTTATAAATAGAGCTTGTACTCATTCAAGTATTTGTGTTGGGGGAGGAGTCCTCCACTAAGGGTGGGAGGAGCTAAACCAACCCATGTCCCTTGTGCCCGAGGTACCAACACCAGGACCTCCTCCAACAACAATGTAGAACAATTATGTTAAACCAATGAATTAATATTTTCTCCATCCTATTTCTTATGTCTTGTCCTCTACCAAATATATCCTACGCACATATGCACTTGCACATTAATAAAAAAACTATAAGTGATGTCAAAATCATGATTCCGCAAAATTAAATTTCCAACAAAAAGCTTTAGCTAATGGAGAAGGAGTGATGATGGCCGGAAACGGAGAAGAAAATGTAGATGTGAGAGCTCGAAAATGGAGGAAGAGAGGGAGAGGGCGATGCTCGACCCCAATTAAAAATTCTCGAAAGCTTACTTTGGGTGCCTGAGAGAGAGGGAAAGCATGAGTCTCGATCACAGCAAAACAGAGGAGGGGGAGGGGGGACCGCAGCAAAGAAGTGGAGAGAGATACTTACCGAGAAGAGAGAGTGACCGAGGGGAGAGAGTAAAGGTGAAATGTGGGCCCACTGTGTACACGTGGCGATGAATGAATGGAGCAGTGGGTGGCCGACATGAAATAACGGACCTTTATAATATTTTCTCAACTATATAACTGTACCTTTCATCAAATATTGTATCAGAAAATCAAAATGAATGATACTAGAATAATCGACCCAGTGAATTTAAATGGAAGTTAAACATCCAGAAATTAAGAACATAGAAGCAAGTCATGCTAACGTGACGATGAGCCAAGGTACTCTCACCCGCAAGTAGCCTACAAATATTCACCAGATCATATTTCCAGGCTATCTTCATTTAGTCAGGGCTCCCTCCATCGTGGACACCAAGGCCGTACAATGCACAAGCGTACTTTACTGTGGAGCCATTGAAGAAACAGTCCTTCAACTTCTGGAAAGCACAGGCCACGAGCAAGCTGTCGGACCCGGCTTGATGGCACATGCCAAGCCTCTCCACGTCCAACAGTTCCGCAAGCTTATTCAAGTTGCAGTGAAGACCGTCGCAGAACTTCATCATGTGCTTGACGTCGTACACCATGGGGAAATACATCTTGATCAAATCGTAGAACCCCACCAGCGTATCAGGCAAATTCCGGCAAGTCAACAGCTTGAGCAGGAAACCGAAATTGTACTTGCCATGAAAGGTAACCCAGTTAACACCATCATTCAGAGCGATCCCAGAGGACATCAGGAGCTCCCCAAAGCGTTCCGCGTCAACCCCCTTCTCATTGTTCTTCTTGAAATCAATACCGCGCTCGCGCAGCCACTCAATCGATCCGCCATCAAACTCGTCCTGGGTTACGTCGAACCCACAGAAATTGAACTGCCAAATGCAGTACTTGTCCGTGCCGCAAGTGGGCAAGTTCCCCTCGTCGTCCAAAAACGTGAGACCCAATTGGATCAGCTTCAACTTATCGACGTTACTTTTCATAGTCTGGTAGTTATAATCGCTCATGTTCTTGATATTTTCCAGCGACGGGAGACGAAAAACAACTCCAGGGAACTCGGCATCCACTGCGACGTAATTGAATTTGTCCACTACTTCGCCGATTAATGCGAATTCCTCTTCGAGATTATGGTTCCACACCTCCCGAATGACAAGCGATGCATCGGCATTTTCGACGTCCCCATTCCAAAACAACTGCTTGCCCTAGTTTTATCAAGTCCAGATCTGGAAGTAGATCATCAATCAACAATTGAAACCTCAAAGTTGAAAGCCTGGTTATGAAACAACGTATTACAGACAGAAAACACTTCTGAAGGGAACGATTTGCTGAAACCAAACGCTACTCAACTAGGAGCAGAGCGCGTATATCAATCTTACCTTGGATTTGCGATTGTCACCCGAAATCAACAGAACTTAAACTTGGAAATGGAACAAAGCTTCGTTGGGAAGGGATTTTAGGTCAACGAAGCACGCAGAGAGAGAGAGAGAGAGAGAGAGAGACTTTACTGAGCGTGTTCTACGTTAAAATAGTTAAATATTAAACAACACATTCTTTTAATACCTTAAACTTTTAGGGTAGTTGATAATGATTTTATAAAATTTATTATGATATCAGAGTAGAAAATTCTAAGTTTAAATTTTTTCTAAATCTCATTTATTTTATTAATTAAATACGTCACATGCCTAATATTAGATAAAAAGGCCAAATGCCTTCCTTTGTCTAAAAACTTAAATTTTTAATATAGAGGAAAGTGCTCGTCTGACAACATCGTACTGTATCCTGCTCCTCTGACCCCATCATTTGAATTGTTTTTTTTTTGGGGTCAGAGTTTTGTTGAAACCATGTGATTTCCTATGGCAAATCTCAGGGACCACGTGATCTTTGCAGTCCAGGGTAGTCGCCCTAGTTGCCCCGCATGGAAGGCTATCCGTTTTTCATTCAATAAGAACTAGCCAAATTCGGCAAAAAGTTTATAGAGGAAAATAAAGTAACCCGATGGTCACATAATTAATCGGACGCGATATAATACAGCCCTTCACCAAAACGAAATCTTAATCATTCAAGATAAACATAATCTTTGCAAGGACATGATGAGAGGAGTGGCAAAATTGTGACTTAAAGTAAATAGCAGCCAACTTGCCCAATTTGACCTACAAACTTAAACACAAACCTCGAGCAAGGAAAACTGACATCCCCTTGATTTACTTACAAATCCTGTCATTCTGGATGTGTGGGGAACAATTTTGGAGAAAGTATTTCTCTGTTGTTGTTTGACTCGAGTTATATCTTCTCGAAACAAATAATATTTGGATATTTCATGTTGGTACACTTTTTATTAAGCAATGAAGTAAAAAACATAATAGGAAAAAAAAAAGGACGGTAAAGCTACTGAATATCCACATAGCCTTGCGAGAGCATTGACCTAGCCAACATTGACCAAGCGACTAGAGGTGATCGTTGGTGTATTGCACGATCCTTAGCGACTCTTGCATGACCCTTAACTACCCTCGGTGAGCTTTGGTGTGCCTCTTGTGACCCTTGGTGGCCCTTAACCCTCATCATGAGACAGTCTCGTGAACCCTCTAGATCTCACTCGGGATAGACTCACAACTAGTGACCTAGGTCCGAAGCAGTAGTGTTAGAGAGTGACGATGAATAGTTGAGCAAGGGCAAGACATGATAGGACCATATTAGTGAAGGAAAAGTCGGAAAAAAAAATCAACTACCCCTAAAGTAGCACTCCAAAAATGAACTAAGTCAATGCTAGGTAGTTACGTTGGGCAAAAAGACTTTTGAAATGTTTAGGGTGTGCATAATAAAATTTATGGAATAGAAATTAAGTTCTGGCCAGAAATTGATTTTTCAATTTCTATTTTAGAAATCAAGAAATTAAAAAGTTTAGGACACGCATGATAAAATTTCTATTTCTCTATTTTTCTGTTTTCTCTATTTCTTGGAACATGTTTAGAATAGAAATCTGTTTGGTAATACAATTTAATAATTCTATTTCTAGAACAAATTTCTGTTCTAGAAATAGATTTGAAAAATAAATCAAAAACTAAAATTTTTAACTTCTCACTTTCTGAAATAGAAATTAAGAAATCAATTTATGTTTTAAAAATTTTGTCATGCGCGCGCACCTCGACTTCGATTTCTTCTCCAAATTTATTTATGGAATATAAATCGTTCCGGATTTAGAAAAATTAAATTGTGTTCAAAATGGATTTACAAACCGCTTTAGAGAATGAGAAATAAAAAAATAGAGAAATAGAAATTTTATCACGCT
Organism: Eucalyptus cladocalyx; assembly: GCA_017140615.1. Taxonomy (NCBI): domain Eukaryota; kingdom Viridiplantae; phylum Streptophyta; class Magnoliopsida; order Myrtales; family Myrtaceae; genus Eucalyptus; species Eucalyptus cladocalyx. Next base: position 18,161,323 of record CM029518.1, read on the forward strand.
TACCCTTAATTATATCTCAAGAGTCTCTACAATTGTGTAACAAAACATCTCAACTATGGGCACAAGGCCTTTTGGAGGTCCAAAAGACATTGAAAATGCTCTCCCAAATGGGCCTCGAGTTCCAAACTGGACAATTCGTATGGCCTTTAACTCATCATCTGTTGCTAAATTATTTGCCCACTTCACCGTGAAAAAGAAAAAACCTCGGGCCTTTAGACTATCCAAAAACTTTGATGGGCCGATCCAGCATCAAGCGGGCCCGGGTCGGCCCGCCCAGCTCCTCATCCTTCCCCACCCCGAATAATCAGCAGTCACGTCTCCCTCCTCGCGACCGCCAAGCAGCGTCGAACTCCAGATAGTCCGGAGCGAAAATGGCTTCTTCCTGCTCCCGCCTCGCGCGTTCGGTTCGGAGATCGGTCCTCCGCCCCGAAACCCTCGCAAGCCTTCTCTCCCGACAACGACGGCCTCCATTCCCGCCGCAAGACGCGGCCCTCGCGCTCCTATCTCGAGGGAGACGATACTCTGCCGAGAGCGTCGTCGAGTCGCCGTTCGACGCTCACATCCTCAGAATCCTCGACGGTCGGATCGAGCTGGAGTCGGAGTACCCCGTCCCCGAGGTGAACTGGGCTGTGCTCTTTTCCTTCTCGCGTGCCGAGTTTCTGTTCGTTTCCTGCGCAAATGGGTGGGAAAGGAGGAGGGGAAAAGGGACGTTTTTTTTTTCTTGAGCGAAGAGTAGTAATGAGCGCGCGAGTTTGTGGGATTAACTCGGTTTTGTCTGTTTGAGGGTGGCCGGCGATTTGTTCTTTAGCTTGCCGATTTGGCAGTGTTGGGGCAGCAGGAATTCATCGTGTTATTAGGAAGTTTTTTTTTTTTTTTTGGTAAAGGTGTTATTAGGAAGTTGGAATTCGTAATGCGTACTAATAATGCAGTTACTGTCTTAGCTAAGAGGGCGTTGGTGTATATTTCTGGTTCTTTCCTCATGTCTTAGTGGAAATGCTTATGCCGGTCGAGATGATGCGCATGATATTTCATTTGAGTGTCGAAAGTGAATAAATAATTCCGGGCGAACTACTAGCTCTCAGGAAAGCGAAAGGTACCATTAAGAGATTGGAATGGATTGGAGTGATCGAGTTGACTTGGAGGTTTATCTAAACGTAGTGACTATAAAGATCAACCGACATGTTGTCTTGCCATGACTCTGTCATTGGGGGAACAAGAAAATCTCTAGTGATGGTATTTGAATTATTTCGTTTATAAGGTAGTGGCAGATAATAACTTCAGGATTCTAGTGGTGCTAAACAAGGACGTAGGATATACTCTGATATTGTCTTGCTGTGATATTCTAAAAATTGCAACTTCTGTTGTAACTTCTGATCTTTCTATTCTTTGATGAATTTTATAGCCTCCTACAAAGTTTGATTCCTTTACTGTTCAAGATCAACCGGGTCAACGGTGGGTCACACTGAGAGGGAATTTTGGCAATGGAGAAGATATTAAAATTGAAGCAACCTCATTTGATGCGGCTGTACTCGTACAAAAACCCGGTGAAGACAACTCTCGTCAAGATATGCGTCTGCATATAAGCTTACTGGTTGATGTATCTAAAGGGGATGGTCTTGGGATGCTGGAGTTCCTATGCTCAGCATGGCCAGACTCTATGGAGATTCGGAATGTTTACCTATTTAGAAAGGAAATGCAGGAGAAGATGCATTCGTGGCCTTACATGGGACCTGATTCTAGGTATGTTATGTACCAATCTTCAGATGTGGTGAAATTTACTGATATAGATATTTTTCTTCTATATTTGGAGGTTTATCGTTTTTAGGAGATCTTTTCGCTTTATAAACACCTTCTAGTTATGAATTTCATTCCAAGTTCCAGAGTGCTGTTCTTAGTTCTTTGTTTTCCACCTTGCAAATGTAGCTGGGATTTGTCTTAAAGGAGATGACCGATTGCATCCTCTGGGATTAATTTTTCCATACAGGAAGTTGAATGCAAAAATACGAAATACTTTTCGGGAGTTCTTGGAGACAAGGGGAGTAAACAACAAGATGTCTGCTTTCTTGCATGAGTACATGAGGAACAAAGAACGGGTGGAGCACCTTAGCTGGTTGAAAAATGTGAAGTCATTGATTCAAAAGTAAAAGAGTGTTTGTCAATAAGGAGTGAGCCATTAAGGAAAGCCTCAACTTGCATCTCTTCTCTTGGAGGTAATATGCCCACTAAGATCTGAATAATGGTTAGCTCTGATTTCTACCTATATAGGTATATCATTACGTGGTTGTAATTTCAACATCATTGATTAATTAAATTGAGTGGAGCTGCTTGACCATTGTGCCCCCCCATCTTCAAGTGTTCCAAGGGTGTTGTATGATTATGATAGGGATATCAATATAAGACCTACATTCCAACGACTGCAGTGAGTGGCATGACTTGTGTTCAAATTTAAATTGTTCAAGTTTTAATTTGTGTTTTGAAAGCTGAAGCTGGTCTAATAGAGCATTAAATATGGTTGGCTAGAAACTTGATCCTTGTTCCAGCGGTGTAAATCACATACGTTTGGTTAAGTTTAGAGAGCAGTAGCTTGGATTATGTCAATAAATTCATAGCAAACTTCTTGCTTGTTTTCAGGTTAATCAATAATTTAATGATTTTTTTTTTCTTTTTAATTGTATTCTCAATTTTCTTCTGGGGCATTCAGGTATGTGCAAGTTTATGCTGTGCATGCCAAGCATTATAGACATGCAAATTGGGAAATGGTGGATGAGTGCATGCGTATGTCTTCAAACTGGGGTCTTTATGTCCAGCATGAAAAGGCTTTATAGTGGTTTTGACTTATGGTGCTTTCTTAAGGTGTCATGTTGGATGACATTCTCAGAGCTTTTTAGATATACTCGTTTCATATTTATATGGTCATCGAGTGGGTATTGGCATGTTGTGCATCCATGTGCATTTATGTGCTCATTTAGGAGAAGCCTAAAATGTGTTTCCTGTGTGATAGTCGTATATGCTTCTCTGCAATTGTGCATAATTACGCACTTTTTAGGAGATTTCCATGTAAACTGAATTTTATTGATTTGGAAAGGGTTCAAGCCACACTGATGAAGTCAATTTCAATGTCAGGTTCAAATTTTTGTTTCTAGTTTGGTTTGGTTTTGACTTCAGCTCAGAATTTTGGTTTTCTTATATATTCTTTTGAAGGAAATTTCATCAAAATGCTCTACCCATACCCATAAAAGTATTATTATCTGGCCTGCCTTCCCTACCCCCCGTCCCCCTTCCCCAACCCCTCCCGCCAGTGGGTGCGCTTTTCATGGATGGTTGCTATATTTGGAGGATGACACAGTTTGGCCGTCCATTGAGGGACAATGCTGGTAAATAGAAGATAAAAAATAGAATGGTTGACATTCCTGTTAGTTGACAGTTATCTCTGACAAATTTTACTGGATCCACCTACTTCCAGGGCAAAAAATGTAATAAGCTAATCTGATGGTTTCAAAGCTGAGATATAATTTGATGTTGACATGGATGATATTCCTTTGTCATACATTTGTTGCGCAGGACTTATTTTTTCTAAGGAGTTATACAGAACTTGATATAATGTTTTTCTGAGGCTCTATTCTCTATTGGCATCAGATGACAATCTTAATCTCAAGACAGTATGGCGAAGTGGCATTGATGTTTGGCATTGATGTTGCGGTCACTACTATGGGGATGCCTTCTGCTGTCGCATGGAATTCCTCATCGTTTCTGTTGTACCTCTGTGAATCGTATTAGACAGAAGAATGAAGGTATTTATGAGTTGAACTCGTGAAGAAATCATTCATGGCTTCATGTCATCGTCCTATTTCAACAGAAGCTAGTGTTTTCGGACTGCAGGCATGGTTAGTTGAAGAAATGCTCTGCCTTTGGCTTGTTATTGTAATGTTCTCCTTTTATCTGTTTTACTCGCCAGGGATTTTACATCAATAGTTTGTGAGTGCATTTCAGCGTCTGTCCAAAAGGAAATCGGTACCTTCAGGCCTGGCTGGTAAATTTGAAAAGCAATCTTGTCTTGTTCTTGGTGAGATTGTTTTAGTATTTCTTATGCATAGCACGGCAAACACTCTTCAGATAGAATAGCAACTCATCTATTTTCATAGAGTTCACTGCTCGACATGTAAGATATGGACAGCATAACTACCACGCGACATGGTATTCAGGAAAAACACGAGGTGAGCTCGACTGAAGTGAATGAGACTCCTGTCAAGCGACCAGCATGTTATCTGGTTTGAGCATAAAGAACCCGACACTGCTTCAAAACGAACTGTTTCCACATCTCTAACTGTAGAAAACAAGCGACCCAACATGCGTTCTTCAATGGGGCGAGTTCCCATCACCTGCCCATGGACCTTCCCTTGACTAAAAATCATTCTGAATTAGGCATGTGGAGAAGCTGCGAGAGGAAATCAATGGACGATGACGAGCGAAAACACCCGACTTCCTCATTGGGTGCCAACGCAAGACCTACTTTCGGTGGGGACCCGGTTGGAAAATGACTCAGCCTCGCCCCTTAGAATACAATTTAGCCGTGGCATAATGCAAAATGTGATGCAATGCGGACTGACCATCACATTAGATTTAAGTTAAAATCATATCTTTCATAGATTCAGTGATCACTCTGCGAAAGCGACGCATCACACGGATCGCGCAAGAAGACAAGGCCTAAATAGGCTAAGATAGTAGAGCAGGTCGCGGTCCAAAAGTGACAAACCACTGGTCTCTCCTCCTTGGAAGCCAATCTTTTTTGAGATCGTCAAACTTTTATTTATTCCGATGGTAACTGGCGAATGCCGAGTCGGCCCCTTTGTTTATCTTATAAAGATTGGACACTTGGGTTGTTTGCTTTCCTATTTTATTGTCAATCATTGAGCTTGCACAGTTAGTTTCTGTTAAAGCTGATATCAGGATAAACAGAACTTTTCCTGTAAGTGCTTCTAATCCTTTGTGGGATTCTATGGTTTTATTTGGTGGTAAGGTATAATGGGTCATGGCTAAGAATTGGAGAGAAATCGATGAGGATGGTCGAATGTGCTCGTACATTGAATGTGCAAAAAATCGTGGATGTGCATCATAACCTCTTGCTAATTTCATCGCTCGGACTCCCAATTCCTAATGCAAATTCTTCAACCTTGCATGAGGGAATGATTTTAGGATCGTGTTTGTGAATGGTGATGCATCACTGCATCTTTGGCATGGTTTGATGTGATGATGTGGAACGATTTCTCGCATGATTTCACTTGCTTTCGAAATGACTTGTTAGGCGAGGTGGAGCCGAAACTCAGTGTTTGTGTAAGCTAATTGACATAACTTGATGACGGTGGTTTTTCAATTGTATTCAACATCAAAGATTTATGGGAAATATGCTTAGAAAGTCTTTTGATCTATGTGATAACTTATGTTTAATAAATTAAAAGTTGAAGAATTTGATTAAAATAAAAAGGGCAAATTCAACAAAGATTATGTGTTTCTCAGATGAGAGCCCCTTTTCATTCCTTCCCCACTTACAACATAATTCTTGGGGTTTCTTCTTTCCATCTTTTTGCGTAGCACGAAGAAAGCTGGAAAGGATTGGAGATTGTAGGACTCCCGTCAGGCGTCAGCTCAGGTTCTAATTGTAGGGTGAACCTGAACTACTTATCAACGACAGCCATTGTTAAATCCACGTGATTCACGTAAAACAATTAGGTTAAACCTAATTCGCAGACTACACAAGAGACCTCTTTCTGATTCAGAGACAATCGTGCTGTCAAAGCCATGATCCTTCGTAGTGTGGAGACCGCAATCAAGGCGGTACTTCACCTTGGAAGGACGGTGGTTGCGCTCTCCTAGCAGTGACATGTCGGCTTGTGAAAGATCATTCCTACATGGACTAGAAAGTGAGATCTCATCTTCTCAGCATAAGTCAAAACACTGAGATGTTATCGTATGGATTAGATGCAAAACAACCTCTGAGCTGGTTTGCACCACCGAAACTGGTGACCGCTCTCATTGAAGTTAACTTGGGACCTGTCCAAATTTGACGGTTCAGATGAATATGGCAAGAAACCAATCATGACCGTATCACCGTAGCACTCAAGGATGATGTTAAAAGTACAGCGTCGGGTTCAAGAATAGACTTTCTTCCAGGGCAATCTGAATCAGAAGCCAGGAAAGTCTTCACTAGTTGCTAGCAAGAAACAACAAAGTTTGCAGTTAGCTAGCTTTCATCAGAACAATCTTCAACTCATTCTGAAAATCTCATCTTTAACAAATGCAGCCCTCAAAATCCATCATGGTCAGATAAGCTCCGATTAGAATTGGAAAGACATTAATGCCTCCAAAGTCTCCTATCTTTAGAGATATACATAAATCTCACGAGCAGAATATATAAGCTAAAATTACCCCAGAAAGCGAAAAAGATAAAAGCAAGAAAAATTTCTACAAGAAGAGAATTTCAACAAACATGATGCTAGAAATGATATCTAATTCCAGAGCTTGAGTGATAAGTCGAGCTTCTGCAGCTCCTCCTGATTAGCTTTCAACCGGGCACCGGTTGTTGTCCCCCAGCAACCACTGCTACTGGTTTCGTTTCCCAAAACACCCATTGAAGGTGTGATATTATCGAATCTACCAACACTAACTCTTGAAGAAGAATAAGATGATGATCCTCCTGTTGCATTTGCTTGATGATGACTGCTCTCCATGGGCAGCAACCTTCCCACTGCTGGCTGTTGACCCAATATTGGAGGCCTATTCCAAACATGGTGCCCATACCCACCGTTCCCAATAGGACTGGCACCAAAGGAAGGTGCATGAGAAGGCTTGTGGATCATGGAATGCGCCTGAATTCCAAGAGATCGGTTGCTATAGGCGCCGCCTCCGAGAAGAGGGAGAGAAGACATGCTCGAGTAATGGTGGTGGTGATGGGGCTGGTCCATGTAAAAAGGATTTCCCAGGACATGTAAGCCCGTCGCACCTAGCCTTTGTCCTCTTTTCGCAAGAGTCCGCTCTCTCTTGTGCGCGTTTTGGTGTCCTCCGAGTGCTTGTGAGCTGTAGAACTTTCTCTGGCAGTAGTTGCACGAGAAGACCTTAGGCTCCGCTTCTGAAGGAGCTTCAGCAGCTTCCTCCGGCGATGTCTCCGGACGGCCCATGTCCAAGAAGTGGATGAGGTTGGGTTCCGGGCAGGACCCGCGATTGGAGTCGCCGCACGAAAGGTTTAGGTCTAGTGGCCTAGTAGGTTGAGCTGATGGTTGACCTTGATCTTGATATGTCCTCTCTTCTTCTTCTTCTTCCTCTTCTTCTTCCACATAGATAAGTTCTTGCTTGTTTTCTTTGGAGTTTTGGAGGGGAGTGTGTGGGCACGGAGGAGGCTCGGGCGCCGATATGATGGTGGAGGACTCGGATGGACATGGCGGATCTTTAGCATGCGGTGCTTCCATGGGAGGATGCAAAGAAGGAAATTGAAGGGCTTGATCTCTGCGGATGGATTATGAAATTATTGAAGATGGGTGGGAAATAAGATTAAAGGGAGTACTGTTGTTCGGTAGTAATTGGCTCTTCTATATAAGGAAGGGTAAATTGTCGTACGGAGTTCATATATAGTAAAGTTAAGAAAAGAAGAATCAATGAATAAACTAATAGGGAGAGAGAGGGAGAGAGAGAGAGAGAGAGAGAGAGAGAGAGAGAGAGATTGAATGACTTTTTTGTTCTGTACACGCTGATAAAACTACAAAAAAATTGGATGTCACATTTTTCAAGAAGGGCAAATACCTTAAAAAATATCTTAAATTATACCCATCCGAACACAAATATCATAAACTCCAAAATATCCCAAATCTTATTTGTGCCACCAAAAAAAAAAAAAAAAAAAAAAACTCCAATTTATATATGTGTGATATATATACCGTCAATTTCAATTTCATCCAAGATATATTTATAAGTTTGGAGTTTTTTTATAGTTTTATTTTACGATGGATAAATTTATTAATTTTAGTGATATAAGAAAAAGATTCAAGGTATTTATATTGGAGTGAGTATACTTCTAGTGATATAAGAAAAATATTTTTTTTATGATATTAACTCTTTCAAGAATATCAGAAGTTTCAAATAATAATTTCTCACCATAGTAATACTAGTTATATTATCATCGATCGGCAGCAAATTACCATACTAAATGATGTGATGAACTCTTTTTAGCGTTGAACGTGACCCACTAATTTACATGTTCTCCTCCCGTCGCTCTGCGGGACATAAAATCAAAAGAACATGAAATTAAAGGACCGAGGGAGCACATCACGCGCAACAAACAAAAGTGGTTCATCAATCATGTGGGAGACAGGGCTGACCTTGGGGGAGAAATGGCAAACTGAAAACAGCTTTTCACGTTTGTACTTGAAGGTCCATCCATGAGCCCCATGGCCATGGGGGCAAAGGGCGATTGCAGCGCCCCATCCTTGATTTTTATTGTTTCCTCTCTGCTCCTTTGGTGGGGGCATCACATGCGCCTCTCTTTTGATCCATCCTGGGGCCCAATCCCTAAAGCAAGAAAATTGTAATTATTGTTTCCAATGGGATGGGTTTCTCTCAAACTCCATGTCTGGTAACTCCATCATGAAAAGAGAAACGAGGTTTCAGGAATTTCATTGATTTTTTGGCCAATTACTAATGATGGGATTCATGTTCTGCTTGTGGATTCTTCATTAATCTTTGGTAATGTAGATTATGATGTCGATTCTTCTAGCATGTGTCTAGCAATTTTGTTTTGGTGATTTTTCGCCGCCTGTATAACTTCGAATTCTTGAAATTGGAGGTTTTTATGAAAATTTAGTTAACAACCTCAAACAATTCAATGTTTCTCTTGGAGTCGTTTGTGTTTTGCTGTGCTCTTCGTGTAGCTCCTTGGTTCTCTTGCTATAATACTACTTACCCTTACCAAAAAAAACCTCAAACAATTCAAGAAGTCGAGGGGACAGAGGAAAATGAGGAACAAATGTGGGAAATGAAGTAGATTTTGAAATTTTTGTGAAGAAGAGGGTTGGAAAATTGAAATGATTCTTTTTTTTTCCTTCCCTTCTATGGTTTCTAAACATAAATGGTCCATAAATTTTGGCATAATGTGCAACGTAATTCATAAATTTTTTACTTTGTTCAATGTGATCCTTGAACTTTTGTTCAATATGTAATGTGGTTCATAAACTTACAATTTATTCAATGTGGTCCCTAGACTTTGGTATATATTCAACTTAATCATTAAACTATATAAACATATTTAATATTTTCATTTTATTAATTGAAATTTATGTATAAAATAATCTCATGTTTCACATTGCCTGCCTCACTTTTCCAAGTATATCAAACCATATTGCATTGGGTAGTTAAATTATGTAAACTCTTCTTTCAACAATGAATTATAAACCAATCAAATTAGCAAATATTCCATGCAAACTCTAAAAGTGAGCATTCAATTGATGCTTGCTCTTAGGTCGGTGATGTCAACTAACTTTAGGAACACCAATTCAATCCACCCACCAAATTGAGATACGTAGCTTAATAAGTAGTCGATGTGACTTAGGTTCGCAAATTTGTAAATTCTCCCCATAACAATGTCAGCACAATCTAACTGAATCAACATCTTGAACAAGCCCAAGCAAATTATATTCTCCAAATCTAGCACATTACCTAAACAATTCAAATTGCATAGCATTTGTCATATCATGTCATATTCACTTGGATTTATTCTTTTATTTAGCTAAGTAAAAGGGCTCAAATGCCGCCAAACTATAGATCACTCATAGAAAACTATATTTTTCAATTTAAGACCATAAATCTATCACTGTGCCACCGCTTACTAGGCAAACCTGTCACCTCTATCGCATCACAATATAAATGAAGAGCCCAAGACTAGTAATATATGTAAGTTCAAGTTCGTTTTTTTGCAAAGTAATCAAGATTTTATGAAATCGAGGATAGATCCAAGAATCAAATGCGTTACTTTCCACCGATCACTCTAGTTTTTACATGGGTTTATTCTCAGGTAAAACGACTGAGATGCCAATGTCAAAGCCAAGATCCATAGCCTAGCCCCTACGCAATCTCGTGGTAACAACGGACGTGGAAGGGCCCAATAAAGCGAATTTACAAATGTGTACGATCACCTCTTTTGTTTATTGTAAAGATGGTCGCGTCTCTGAAGAATTAATGTAGAATACCACATGTTTCATCCCAAACAGGACAGCCTCGATACTTCCCAAACGTGTTCAACTTTGTAGTATTAAAAGCTACACCTAATCTACAAGCCTATATGCATCTATGTATAAACAAGATATTAATATTGGGTGACATTCAAAAATTTCTTTAAAATGCAGGGTACGTGACTGACACAACCATTTAAAGGATTTAGAAATTTTCTTCTTTTAGTTTGATAAAAGAATATTACAAAAGCCACCATTCTTTTTACTATCATATCACACTATAAATTTATTTACTCTTTACATATATTTCAACTGGATTGAACAGTGGCATTAAAACCAGATTTGTCCCTAGATTTATTTCTCCAATTTTGCGTGTCATTTCTAAATTCGATTTGCTTGCGAGAGAGTGTGTTGTATTATCTTTAATAATTGTGATCACCTTTTACGATAGAACATTTGAGATGTGTATGGACACCACACGCAAGGGAAGGTGTGCCAAAACTCGAGAGATGAACGCATCCCAACACATATGGGTAGGTATAGGGGCATGGCTCTCGGACAAAGAACAATTGAACATGCTAAGACAGATTCCAAACACTTCTTTAGGGTTTCCAGCGTAGGCAGGTTTGTCTTGTCATGTTGACTGCTTTTCTTTTTCTTTTTCTTTTTCTTTTTTTTAATTTCTCAGCCATTGGATTAACTCCTTACCGACTTTTCTTCTTTTATTAGGTCATACACTAAAACATTATATCATTATCCTTCACGTCCCACGAATGTGAAAACATTTCGTGGTTTTCTTTTTCTCTTTTTGAGGGTGGAGAAAGAGAGAATTATCGAATTAAGAATATCCGTCTTTGTTGAATGATTAGACCCAAGAAAATTATAAAAAATAGAGATTCTACGTTGAAAGCATATGATGATCATATCATCTCTAGCTGGCAAGCAGAAAAAAGAAAAGAAAAGAATGATAATATATTATGGGAAATTAAGTAACGTGTAGTGTGACACGAGTCTATATAAAATGCTGTCTCATCTTGAGCTTCCTTCGTTTTCGTAATGACTTTCTCCCTAAAATTAGAAAACGGTCTTTTCGGTGTTATGTGTCACTAACGAAAGGCATTGACGAAACTATAGGATATAGATGAAAGCTTAGGCATTCATGCAATTCAAGCCCCTAGCAAAAGGTAGGTGAACGGAGATTGAGATTGTGGTTCTTATATGAATCATATTAACCGGAGCTAACTTTAAATTTTTGTGGGAACATTATTAGTTTTTCTAAGAGTTTAGGTTATTAGATAAAAACGTGGTTTAAAATTATGTAGGCAGGCAAAACTTTGCTATAAGATTAATTGCAAAAATGTATAATAAGTAAGATAAATAAGGGGTTAGTAATTTTTAATTTAACATCTCCTGCATTGATATCATGTAAAATATTTTGAGACTACTACTAATTGTAGTTTAAACTATTAAATGAAAGCTCGGTTTAACATTTAAATATTCTAACACCGTTGATAACTAAATATTTTAATTATGCCCCTCACACGCAGACAAAGACTTGGCCTAAGGTTAAGTGTGGATGTATATAGTAAGGGAGACAAATGAGAGGCTCGGAAAGCTTTGAACTTAGCAAATCCTACTTTGATACCATTTAAATTGTTGTGGAACAATTATCCTGATAATTTAAGTTACCAAATGAAGATGTGGGTTAATATCTACTTATTTTAACAATAGGAATTGACCAACATATAGAATATTCATCGTGATGTAGAATTATAATGATGTATGAATTTCCTATCTAGTGTGAGCAACAAATGTTCTAATATATGTGACACATGTTAATTATATTGGATAATCACAAAATGAAGTGTTTTTATAATATACCAGATAATTTTTAGCAACAGAAGGCACATATCGTTACAATCGCAAGTGTTTCTAAAGGCAACTTCAAGGAGTTTTAACTGATAATCTATCAACTTCAAATGAATGCGATTGTGGCAGGTCATTCCAACCTCACTAAACCAATGATGAATAATCGGAAGTCTGTTTACTATATAGTCATGACTGTTGTCATAGTCAAAAGGTTGTGACTTCCAGGAACATAGCTACTCTCTTGCAAAATGTGCTGCTGCTGATGATATATTATAGATAATCTCGTTATTGTCTGATAGAGTAAAAATATGTATCATTTAGAAGGTGCTTATAGCTATATCTCTGCTGGCTTGAGTTGGATAACTTTTTCTCTCTCTCTTTTTGTGTATGGTCTTCAGTTGTATAATTGGTCAACTCATGTCTAGTGTCCACGAATACATGAGACGGAAATTCCTTGCGATCAAGAAATTGCCCTCTTTTGCATAATCCCAAGATTCATTGAGGCTTCTAGGAATCCTGGGTTGCCATATTAAGGGCAAATAAGGTTAATCCAAAACCCCGATTATGTTATCTCCATTTTTTTTTGTCGTATTTGACATGAATTGGTGGGGCGACGATGACAAATGGCCGACAAAGAAATTGGGAAGCTGATGTGGAGTCCCCTCATTCAATGATAATGCTTCCCCTCACTGTTTTATTAGTTTAACATGATCAAATCTCCAAAGTTGCCCCCTTAGATCAGAGTATAATCTAGCTTTGTCCTTTTATAATGTTATTTTAATATGGGGTTTGTGCTCTTGTATTTGTCCACGGCCAATTCCTTAGGAGTTATATGAAATGATAATACAACCGATAAAAATAAATTTTCATACGGCTGTATCGAATTAATAAACTGTATATTTTTGCACTAATTAAAATTTGAAAGTTCTATTCTATTTTTTTTTTCGCAAATAAATTTACGATATGCCATACGTGCCGCCTAATTCTTTGCATCAGCAGTGAATCTGAAAACAAAAGTCAATTTTAGACCCCTTTTTCTTTCAAACCCTAATACATACCACATGAGAAAAAGAAAAAAAAATGATGAGATGAAGAGAGGTTTGAGTGGGGGTTTTGACATGATTCTTTTCAATTTCTGCAATAAAAAAATAGACATGATATTCTTTTTAAATTGGCAGATGCTGAAAAAGAACAAATTCATATGATTCGATGAGCAATTTACTTGTCTAATCAAAATGAACAACCAAATCTCCTTTTGAGATCTCTTTGTCCGGGCAAATAAATCCTGCTTTGGATCATCCAACCAAGAGGAAGCCCCACAGAGTTCCAATCCTCCCCCTCTTCCCCACCAAAGAAAATATCTTATACTATAATATATCAACTCCTTAATGTGAAATGACTTTATTCTTCTCCTTTTCCAACCCTCGACCAGCTCATGACGCATGAAAGTGTAAGTTTCTCAGCAAATCCATACATAGGATTCATGATTGCATTTCAAATGTTCCTATAAAGATTTTCTGCTTCTTTTTTGGTATAATGATTTCAGACTCTCTAATTGTAAAAAAGATTATTTTCAACAAGTCTCATTGGATCACTAGTGAAAAGAACAATAAGTTATATATTGTGAGAAAAGTTGAATTTATGATTTTCAAATTTGATTTTTTTATTTATAATTATTTCGATCCTTAATTTTCACTTATTTTGCAGTCTAGCCTACATTTACGCTGAAAATTGGTCAATGTTCTCGTGCTTACAATGTAACACACAATTTAAATGAAAGTTACCATTAGGATACTACAATCAGAAAAGATTATTATCACAATTTTTATGCTCACGGTTGCGTAAGTATAAAGTCAACTCCGGTACCCGAAAATGAACTTCAACAGGAATGAATTCCCAGGACTATATTTACACGAAAATAAAATTTTAGAGACTAAGCGACTTCAATTCCAACTAAGAACTTCGCTGAATTTAAATACTTGGGTTGAGTGGTATATATATATAAAACTGTGCATCCTTTTTGGGCTTGTTGAGTTCCATATATCAAGTCCAATTTCTCCTTTAAAAAATTTGGCATGGTCAAAATTCATTTATAATGAAGGTCAAATTAAAAATATGATTTAGAAAAAAGAAGAAGCATGAATTGGTGGAAACTTTTTATAATTGAGTTGGGGCAATTGTCCCCGATAAATGTAAGGAGGCATAGCCCCTACTAGGTTGATGACAAGCGTGCTAAGTAACCACTTTATTTCTATTAATCATTAGTTTTCATCATTTTACTCCAACCCGCACAAATAATTTTATTTCACAAACAGCTTTTTTCTGACTAAGTTACACACAGACACATATATATTTCTGTGGAAAATTATACAGCTATAAATCCAGACTAGTTTGTTAATATTAAATTAAATCTAATGAGAGAAGGAAACTGAAACCAGGTGTACCCAAGTTGGCGGAAGGCCTAGGGTTTATGGGTCAAAACGCATATCCCACTATAAATTAAAGAAAGTTTAGAAAATGATCAAGTTGGGGGGCACTTGGCCTGTCTTTCTTTCTAATTTCTTCTTGCTTTCTTGATCTCTCCTTTGGTTCTCGGGTCAATTGATTAGATTTGTAGAATCCAATCAGCATGCGGCAACATTTCTAGTTAATAATAAATAGATTTCGTCAGACCACCACTTTGTCCTGAGCCTATCCTTTCGTTAATGACACCTCAAAAACGTAAGTCATGAAACTTCCTCGATTACAATTAGTGGGAAAGTCTTCCAGTGCCTCATTCTTTATTTCTGATTTGGTATATAAGTGGAATCTGGATCAAGTTTCATGTATCTGGATTAGTCCACTTCTCCAGACAATCTTAAGGGTTGATCTCGTGCATTCAGGACTTCACTCCTGAAGTGCTCCCAACAAGTCTCAAGCCAAAATACCATGAGAAGATGAGCAAACTCTCTTACCATTTATGTCAACACTTTATTAATTTCAAGCGCATCGGTAAAAGGTTGTAAATTCTTCAAAAAAATCCTAATAAATCATCATATGGTGTGAGAAATGGTTACAGGTGCAAATGGCATTCGCCAAACTTGGGCCCATAGTACCAGATAGTCGATACATAGCGAGTTCCAACAACCCACCATTTACAGTGGGAGACGAAATGTAGCCTGCTTCATTATTCAGTCCAACTATACACGATTTGTCTTTGCCTAATTTCCGGCCCACATGGGTTTAATTAGCAACAACTATGGTTTCTGACTTAAAAGAAACGCACGATCAGGCTCGACATGGTGACAATACAGTGGCGAGAGACCAGCCTTGATAGTCAAAGAGATATGGGTTTCAACGCCCTCGCACCGGCATTTAGTGCGATCTCTATCGATGTCTCATGAGAGGCGGCTTGTACAACTAAAGATCTTATTGACCCACGATGTGTTCGAATTTGAATTCCCTTCTACTAAGAGAGAAACCAAAAAGGAAAATAAAGAGAATTACAAAGGATTTCATTGTAGATGAGTCTTGCTAGGTATGTGTCTTTGTTGCAAGTGTTTCTGTTGTGCTTGATTCAAGTAGTGCATTATCAGATGAGTTGACTTGTTCCGCCATAATTACTTCCATATTCGTTGAGTGGGGTTTGACAATGAGTTTTGAGTCAATGATTGGAAAATTTCATTTTCTCGATCATAATTCACATAGAAATTAAAGAGCGGGTCTTAATTAAATTGGAGAGACTCGCATTCACACTAGTGTCATAGATTTACTTAATTTAGATACCATGTAATTAAGTATGAAATGAACGGGCCCGACAAAATCCTTGTATAACTTCTTCAATTTCACGAAAAAAGAGAAATATGACTTACAGGTGTTGGCATGTATATATACAAATAATTTGCTTGAAGTGATCTGGTGTCTTATGGAGTCATAGATGTCATAATCTACTTAGGCGGAGGTTACCCAATGCAGATGGTCGTTTTGAGGTGAAAATTATATCATTTTGCTGACGGACATGTATCTTGTTCGACTAGTTTTTGATTTGTCGATTACATGCTCGAAGGTGATCACATGTAATTCTAAAATAGATAACAAAGAGAAAAAAAAAAATCAATCTCTCTCTGCTTCCATCACCACAATATGTTAAGTGTATCATCACGACGGATCTCTCTTCCTCCAATCAGGAATGGAAGAAAATTTGTTTCTTTTTCGTAAAGTGAAATGATAGCTACAAAACGTTAAAAAATATTTCAACACGATATCACCGCTACGCGTTTCTCAACGTATGATATGGTGCATTTTCCATCTATGATCGATGATAGAGTCAATAAAATTGTACCGTGAGAACGAATGGCAAAATCATGCGATTTTACAATGTATGTTACTTAATTCATTTCTTGAAAAGGGTCGACAAAGCTAGAAAAAAATTATATATATTGGGTATTTTCCATGACACAGCATTAGAACCCATGTTGTGAAGAAACTAAGCCACAGATCATGCAATTAAATACTCAAGATATTCGAAAAATATACTAGGAGCACAATTAAAAGAGCACGGAACATGATAAATTGCTCAGGGATAAACGGAGCTGAAAACTATTTTTCCAAGGAAAGTACCAATTCCTTCTATTTTAATTACTAGATAAAACAAAGCCACGTCGATTACCGATATAAGTTCAACGTGGATATCACAACGTTATCTTGTATATGATCTGATTTATATAAAGGACGTGATATAAGATCAAGCGTGTAATTGAATTCATGTACCGTACTTAACAAGATAAGGCTTGTTATATAATGGTAGCTTGGATATAGGCCAACGTCTAATTATAGTAAATTGTGATTTTGAATTCGGGTTTTTAAACAAAGTTGGCATCTCATCTTCCCTTGCATTGACAATTTTGGGTCAACGGGAGGTTGGATTTCCTTTAATAGGAGAACGTGCAAGCTTCTAGCTGAAGTGAATTTCTGGACCATGCATATTAATGTCTCTTGAATGCAGATTAGCTGCAACGCATGCTTGCTTATTCAGTAACCCAAAGTTGCCGGGAGCACTCACGTCGACATGCCTCTCAGATCGAACAGGCCGATTAAAACCCGGGGAGCATCTAACTTGACTCTCAAGGATTCGCTCAAGAAAGAGATGTCCAAGCGAAGAAAAGGCCGGTCATCTCCGACAACACCATGTAAACAGAGCTTCCTGTACAAACAAGCTCGGCCCACTTGTTCCCGGGTAAGTTTGACTACTTCTCAAGTTCGTCTTTAATTCCTCGATCGACGCGTTCGAAGTTCCAACTGACAGTTAAATAGCGACAGATACCTCACATCCCAACGTGAGACTTGGATTTTAACATAGCTCCTGCGAACTTTGTAGGCATGGCCAGTGTTCGAATAATCTTGTCGCTTCTGCTTCTAGCGGCCTTAGGCATAATTGCTCAGTGTGGCGCCTCTCGGGCTATCAAAGCAGCTTACTGGCCGTCAGATGTTGAAATCCCTGCATCCTCCATAGACACCTCGTATTTCACTCACATTTACTATGCATTCCTCTTGCCCCACCCGACCACATTCCGGCTCATGGACACTGCGTCTGACCAAACCAAGCTGCCTGGATTCACAGGCATGCTGCGGAAGCGAAAGCCGGCGGTAAAGACCCTCCTATCCATAGGTGGAGGCAGGTCGGACACAAATGTGTTCTCCAGGATGGTGAACAGCTCAGAGACTCGCACAGCATTCATAAACTCCACCATTGAAGTAGCTCGAAAATACGGTTTTGATGGAGTTGACTTGGACTGGGAGTATCCAGCTGATGAACGAGACATGTCCAACCTCGCTCTGCTTTACAAAGAGTGGAGAAAAGCCCTGGATAAGGAGTCCAAAAGAAGTGGTAAAATCCGCTTATTACTGACGTCTGCTGTGTACTATGCATCAGGATTTCAGGTTTGGGGTACGCCCAGATCGTACCCCAGTCAGGCAATCCGGAAGTACGTGGACTGGGTCAGCCCCATGTGCTTCGACCATCACGGGTCCTGGGAGAATTTCACGGGCGAGCATTCGGCACTCTATGATCCGAAGAGCAACATCAGCACGAGCTACGGAATCAGTTCGTGGATTCGAGCTGGTGTGCCGAGCCGAAAGCTGGTGATGGGCCTACCGTTGTATGGTCGGACATGGACGCTCCAGAATCCAAATGTTACTGGCGTCGGGGCTCCAGCTGTTGGAACGGGTCCTGGAGAGGGTACCTTGACATACAAACAGATTGTTGAGTTTAATGTGCAGAACCATGCAGCAGTCAAATTCGACGAGGAGTCGGTGTCGTACTACTCATACGTCGGAGTCTCTTGGATTGGTTATGACGATGTGGGGTCTGTGCGGAGGAAGGTCCGATTTGCTCGGTCTCAGCGCTTGGGTGGGTACTTCTTCTGGGCTCTCGGCCAGGATAAGAACTCGATCATCTCAAGACAAGGTACCGATGAAATCACCTTTTAATGTCCATTACACACAGTAATCACGTGTTGATTCTAACATGTTTGCTTCTTACCCTTCTACTGATGACAGCCTCAAGAGCTTGGGATCACTGATGAACTTGGAAAGACTGTCCGTAGCATGTGACGATTGCAATAAATGCATTTAACTCGTTTGAAATTTGGTCAACTGTTGACTTCTCTCAGACAACTTTACAATTATTCCCGGAACAATTCTCAGATCTCTCGTCTTGAAGGTTCGTGATCTCCAAGGATATCCTGTTCATATCGTTGGAAAGTGGGAGCCTTTTTGTGTGTATGTTTATCTACCTTTCAATTCAATTTCTGATTTGCTCAAATAGATTCCTTTCATTGAGTTACACAACTAGCCTTTTCCATGAAACATCTACGATTGCCAATTTCAACAACTAACGACCAACAGTGAAGTGAAGAACATGAGAAATAACATGCAGTAGCATCTCCCTTTTTCAGTGTCGTAAAGCACAAGTATCGAAGGATTAGTTGCTGACCAAAGGAAGATATAATTGGGTAACAAACTAAAGCAATTGGTAATTTCGCGAAGCTGTGGCTGGAGGAATTGTGTAGTCCGGGTGCTTCTAGCGAAGAACAAACACCGTGCACCCAATCTTTCGAGTGCAAAATCAAGGGGTTGGAAATAAAATCGAAATCGTTGAGCTCAGTAACTGAAGATATTGATAAGCAAAAATAAAATGAATGGAGTGATTTTTTAGAAATAGTTTTCTTCTGGCTTGAAGATTAATGAACAACACGGGCATTCCAAGGACAGTAGAGGTAAGGAAACTAAAAATGGGCAAGTTAAATTGCAAAATGAATCGTGCAGCATATCCGCAAACACATACATAGAACAGTTAACGCCAGCAACAGGAATCGTTCTCTCCTCAGTTTGAAATGCATCATCTCATTCACATTGTGTTTGATAATAATAGCAGACGGAAAAGGTATAGTGCATACTAACCTGAAAAGTTGAAGAATGGTTATATCGAGTAGATTTGAATCAATCCCCATAAGGCAGAAGATGATGCGCCTCAGATTAATTCAGCTAGCGAGCACACTCTATCTACGACAATCTCCCGTCAGGCATCTGCAGTGCCTTCTACAAATGCTGTAGCCACTGTCGACAGATTTTTATTCAGAAAAAGTGAGATGTGGATGCAGAAAGAAGCAAACATGAAGCCTTCTATCCGTCACAAGTTTCTCTTAAACAATCAAAGAGAATAGATTCAATAAAACTAAAAGTAGTATTGTGCAGAGAAATTTATTCATCACTGATCAATGCCCAAAGACAAAATGAGCCATGATCAAAGAAGTGTTTATGATGCCATTCAATGGTCCAAATGTGGCAAAAGCAATTGTGACATCCCAAATTTTCAATTATGTTTTCTTTTGAATGAATCGAGCGTTTCATTGACGTGTCTATAGGGCTATTCTCAGAACTGATCACTCTTGAGATAACTAGACTATATGGGGAAATTATTAGGAATTTTAAGGCAATAGACTTGAGAATTCGACCAGGAATCAACTTCTCGAGCGTGTCCATCTTTAGAGGCCATTACGGCACAGTTAAAAGTCTATTTGAAATTAGAGATAGACTGGATCGACAGCGATGTGTGGCTAATCGTGGGTGACACCACTAAATTAGAAAATTCATGTCGACCGGCACTAGACTGATTTTCTTATTGTTTTGGTACCCTGTGTCCGTATTTGGATCCTCGGGATTTTCACGAAAACCAAGAGTCGCCAATGTGTCAAGTGGGATCATAGTGACTCGAAGAAAATCGACCACGAGTCAATTGCACTTAAAAATATCTGAAAGTTACCCGGTAGTTTAAGTCACGCTTAAAACACACGGAATATAAATTAACCGCCAATTTGAGTCCGATTTCAGAAATTGGAATTTCTGTCACGTCACAATAAATTTTAGGAGTATCAACTCAGTCTCGAAGATTTTTCTCACACCGACACTTTTTGGGAAAAAGTAGTCGTGTGGCCATTTCGTTCAATTGAAGTCGGGATTAATTTTGTTTGTGAAATTGAGAAGCAAGGGGGATTCTTGGATAAGGAAATTAATCAATTTGATAATGGAAATATCAATTGATTTTTGGGAGTTATTTGAGAGAAATTCAAGAGGGAATTGGATGCAAAATACAAGTGTAGACCAAGTGCTTTAATTTGGAATTTCCTTGGTTATCTAAGTGCCAATTCAAAAGAATTTGGGATAAGAATTTCCTACTTGAGGAAATTCTTTTCTTTCATTTTTCTTCCCAATTCTTTCATTTTTTGGCCAAGCATCCTTTCTCTCCCCCTTTTTCTTTCTTTCTTTCTTTTCCTTTTTCTCTCTCTCGTCCCCCCCCCCCCACTAACTGAAATGTTTGCTGGCTTCCACCTTGTTTCCCCTCTTTCTCTTCTTTTTGACTTTTCAAACCTAATCTCTCTTCTCTTTCTTGTTCCCCCCACTCCCTCGTGACCGACTCTTTCTTCTCCTTTCTTCTTTGTACAAACCAGCCAAAACCAGCAAAGCAGAAGTAGTAGCTCGCCTGAAGACCGAAGCAGCTTGCCATCGCCGCCGCACGTCGCCGGGCCGCAGTCGCACCACCCGCACGACGCTGCGCGCTTCGCCACCTCACGCCCGCGCCTGTCGTCCCCACCGTGCGCCATCTAGCCCCGTTTGGCCTCTGTCCAGCTCAGTCCAACCGTCTTCGGCCATCGCCCAGCTCCGTCCGGCCACCGTCCAACCTCCCCGAAGTCCACCTCACCCTTCGCTGGCCTCGCCTCGCCGTTTTGGCCATTGGACTAGCTCTGGCCAGCCAAAGGTAGCAACCCACCGAGTGGGTTTCCAGCCCCGTTCGGGCCCGCTTTTGGGCCATTTCCGGGCCCCAAACCCGAGCCGTGCTTTGGGAGGAATCGTCCCATCGCAACGTCCACGTCGGATAGATCCGACTTGCGCGCAATTCCGGTGAGTAATCTCACTAATCCTTGCTTAGTGGACTAATTATGCCTTAGGATTGTTTAGTTTTAATTAATTAGGTTTAGGTGGTTAGATTAGTATAGATTAGTGTTTATTACTCAATCGTGATGCGAACTGGACAAATTGAGTGTGTATTTAGTAAGTAGATGTGGTATACTATTTACTGAGGGTAGTTTGGGATTTTTCCCGATCCGCAATTCCGGCCTAAGTGGAATTTTTAATAATTAAATATTAATTTTCGAAATTAATTTAATTAATTATTTATTTTCTGGAAATTCAATTGGGATGGTCGGTGACCGGAAATTCAATCGGGATGGTCGGTGACCGGAATTTTATACTGGTGATCGTGGTGAAGTCCGTTTATTTAATTGGGCTTTATTTTGAGCTAAATTGAATTTTTAATATTTATTAATTAATTTTCAAAATTAATTAATTTTTGGAAATTAAGGTTGAGATGGCTGACGACCAAAATCTCGTGCTGATTGTCATGGTGCAGTCCGTTTATTTATTTGAGCTCTACGTTGCATTGACTTAAATAAATTGTGATATTTTAAGGATTTACCCTAAATTGATTGAATTGAGTGGAATTGAATGATTGATTGGTAGATGGCCGAGTATGACTATTTAGCATTTTTAATGCCTTGTTGAGCTATGAAGTGGAGAGAGTGGTGAGAGCTAACTGAGAATTCTATTGGCCGAGACCGATTAAGTACGAAGTATAAACAGGCGTGGTTCGGTGATTAAAGATATCATTGTGCGAAAACGGCGCTTTAAAGAACGCACGTAGACTGTCTATGACTTGTGGCAGGCGTTAAGGATATCAGTGTGCGAAAACGGCGCCTTAAAGAACACACGTACACTGTCTGTGATCTATGACGGGCGTGGTTCGGTGACGAGGAATATCACTGTGTGAAAATGGCGCCTTAAAGAACGCATGTAGAACGTCTATTACTTATGTCACCTTGGTGAAGATGACGCTCGAGAGTATTAATGGAGCTCTGTGACTAAGTGTACTATTGGAGGTTATGTGGGATGAAGTGAATGACCTAGGAATGGTCCGACTGACATGTAACCGACTAGCTCGATTGATCAATGATTTGATTCGGTTGTTGTGATTTGATTGATTGTTCGTTGTCATTTATGAAGCGTTTGTATATAACCTTGAATTGCAGGTTGAGAGTGAGGCCAAGGTAAGTCTTCTGACTTGTGCTGTGCTTAGGCAACCATGTGGTGTATGGGTTCCCTAATTGAGTCTAAGTGGGGTAGAACTCATTGAGATGTAGTCTCATCCCGGTTGTGAGATAACATTTCAGACCCCGATGAAGAGCCGAGGAGGAGGAATCTCGAGAAGGAGAACTCTAAGGTGAAACCTGAGGAGAAAGATTTTTGGAAGAAGAAGATAATACCGAGAGGGATCTTGAGTATGACCCGGATGGACTGAGATCCCATCTTCTTTTGTGAACCCTATTTTGATGTGAATAGAGTTAGAGTAGAAAGTTGTGAATAGTTGTGAAGTACTCTGGTTTGTGTTTTGAATAAAAGTTTGGTTATGAGTTTCAAAATGAAAAATATGACCTGCTTTTCTATCCCACTGTTTTATTGTCTGGGGATTTTCTATCTGCTCCTGCATGCGCTTATTAAATGAAGAGGGTCGGCAATGCGTCCTGGGATGTCGCTATTAATTGACCAGGTGAGGGATGGGTGATATAGCTAGTATAACCACCTAGAGGAGGGTGAATAGGTGCACAAACAATTTATCGAGATACGGAAGCAAATCTAGACAACCAATAGAAAGGAAGTTCTCTATTGATTAACAAAATGAAGTACGATCAAAATAAAGAGAGTAAGGAAGAGAAAATTAAACACAAGGTTTATAGTGGTTCGGCTTATTTCAAGCCTACGTCCACTCTTCCGCACTGGCAGCCCATCGGCTGGATTTCATTATGAATAAAAGAGAAGTTACAGCACAGCTTTTCTTTGATTCCACAGTGTAGATGATTTACCACACCTCCTCAAAGTTTTTCACAAACATAGACTCTCTTTTGTATACAAAGTTTCGCTAAAAGGAATTGTCTAAACAACAGAAAGCTTCAGACTTTGGAATTCTTCTATCGCGCACACCTTGAACAACTTAGAACGTCTTCCTTATATACTCATTTACGCCATCATACCCGATGTCATTTACCAAAGGAATTCCTCCAATCTACTCGTTGGACGGAATCAATTAAGAAGATTATTCGAGCTATGAAAGGAACGTGTTGATAGCCCATCAATCATGTTCGCCCATACAATCAGGATCTCGGTTTCCATAAGTAGAACCTTCCAAGAATATTTAGGCAATCATCGGATCCTTAATCTTCGAGTCAATCTCGATCAATCAAAGAATTCCGTTATGTCTTTTCCAGCCAAGAGATCTTATCCAGTCGATAAGGTCATATCCTTAATGAAACATCCAGTTCTGGATAACCTTTCTTCAACGGATTAGAGACTGTCAATGATGATAGACTTTGAGTCTTGAGTCTGGTTGTCTGGAGGTCTTCAGACTTTAAATAGCGAGAGTACGCAAACCTTCGACTAGACCGATAGAAACGTTTTGTCAGCTTCAAAACACTTCAAGAAGATTTCTCCAACAATCTCCCCCTTTTTGATGGTGACAAAACTTTCCTGTAGATTTGGACAACTTTGACCTGCAAAACATTTCTCAAACACATATGCATATCTTATAGTGATAAATGGCTAAATGAATAACACTAGAATCTGCAACCACAGAAAATAGGTTAGTCTAGTATGCGATGAAGCCATCCATAAGATATCAATAGTAGTTAATAGAAGCAGTCAAGTCCAAGTCTAGTTCAGTTCTCATCTAGACAAAAACAAAGTCAAACAGAGTTAAACATTAAAACAATTCAACAAATCACACGATTAAAAGTCAAAGTTCAAATGCATCTCTCCCCCTTTTTGTCAGCATTAAAAAGGTTGAGATGAAAATGGAATAAAGTCAAGATTGCTTGGGAACGCGGACAACCGGAAATCTCCCATAGATCGAACGATGCCTTCCGGCCTTTTTCAAGTCTTCTTTCGTTGTGCAATCTTCTCACCCTTGGCATTGGCCTGAATTTGAACGGAGAGGGCTTGGATATGATCATTCAATGAACATGAAGAAACTTGACCCGCATTTTGCAAGTTTTGAAACTCGCATCCCAGAGCATAGATTTGTCCTCGCATCTCTGAGAGAATATCCATGATTCTGCAAAAATCTGCTGCATTATCAGTCTGAGTACTTGCTTCAACCCGATCTGATGGAGTAAATGCAGACGATGGTAGATCAGCATAATCTCGTAGGTTTGGCGATGAAACTTCATGACCTTCCTCTGGAAATTGAGAGGCATAAATGTCGAGGTGAGGACACCTGGAGTGCCATAACTTGGCACGGAGGGATACTTAAGTGCCATAACTTTAAAATGATACACTTAAGTGCCAATATCGGAGTAAAATGGGATACTTAAGTGCCACTCTGGCGAAAATCCGGCAAAATGGCTGACGTGACAATTTTCCGGCGAGTTTAGTCCAAAACGGCGTTGTTTTGCATGCTGACGTGACAGAGAAAACGCAAAAACGACACCGTTTCGTGTCTACGTGTAAGAAAGTATTCAAAAAGTATTCAAAAATAAGAAAAATTAAGAAAAAATTTAAAAAATTAAGAAAAATTTAAAAGTTATAAAAAATTAAGAAAATTATTAAAAAAAAAAAGGGGGGGGAGGTCGAACGCGGGCGAGGGTGGACCCTCGCCTTAGATCCGGGCATGGGCCGCGACCCTCGCCTAGATCCGGCGAGGGGTAGCGGGGCCCTCGCCGCCCCCGCCGTCGCCGGAAGGGCCGGGCGACGGAGAGTGGGGAGAGTCGGCCGGGTCGCTGTGCCTCGGCCGGGGCCCGCGAGCCCGAGCCGGATCCGGGAGAGGGTCGCGGCCCTCGCCGCGGTCGGCGAGGGCTCGCAGCCCTTGCCGTCGGTCGGCCGGGCCGGCGACCCGGCCGACCCTCCGCCCTCCGTTCGACCTCCCCCCTTTTTTTTAAAAATAATTTTCTTAATTTTTTAAAATTTTTTAAAATTTCTTATTTTTAATTTTTTTTTTAAATTTTATGCTGCTTTGAGCTGAGCGACTCGCTCTCCGGCAAGCCACGTAGGCAAAAAATAATAATAAAATATTGCCACGTAAGATTTCCGGCAAGGGTCGCCGGAGGTGGCACTTAAGTGTCCCACTAGAAAAAAAAAGTGGCACTTAAGTGTACCGTTTTGAAGTTATGGCACTTAAGTGTCCCCCCGTGCTAAGTTATGGCACTTGTGCTGGACTTCTGCCCATAAATGTCCTTTGGGTCTGCAAGAGAGCGACTGACATCCTCACTTGCATCAGGATATGATGACTTCCCTCTTTTTTCTTGATCTCCCCCTGTTTCCATGCCTTCAGGTGGAGAAGAGTGTTCCTCAGGTTCTCCTTCTTCTCTTTTCTCTTCTTCTTCTTTCTCATCTCTTTCCTTTTCAGCTTCTCTTTCTTCTTCTTCCTTCTCCTCTGCTTCCTTCTCCTCTACTTCTTTCGTCATTTGTTCCAATTCTTTCTCTGGAATAGGATGACTTAAATTCTTCAAAGCCATTGCAGAGATGGTGAGATTTTCATCATCATCTTCATCTTCAACAATAAGAGCTCTTCTTTTCGTTCTTGAAGCAACCAAGGGCTCCTTTCCTTTCCTTTTTGATGAAGAAGAGGGTTGATGAGCTTTAACTGGAGTCTTCTCCTTGAATTTCTCTAACGCCTTGTTCAATTCTTTTAGACGGATTTTGGTCACCATTTTCAGTCCTACCACCATATGATCGCACGATCGAACACAAAAGATTTACAGAGGCTAAATATTCAGATGTCTGAATAACTTCGTCACAAGACTTGGGTAAAGAAGTTGACCTCTTTCCTTTATCATGGCTCTATACATGTGGAACATAACAGTGTGAGGAAGAGAAAACATTTTCCCAAAGGAGGATGGCATACATCGCTTTGCCTCGAACTTGAAACATCGGTCTTGGAAGTTGATTTTGGTCGGAAGCAATTGATCACAATCTTGTGAAGCAAGATGTTGAACGCACTCATCCTTAAGTAGGAAATCTTTTCCTCTGTTATCATGTCCTTAATAAGTTCCAATGTAGCATGAGTAATAGAAACTTTGATAAGTTGATATCTTCCTCTCTCAACTCCTAATACATCTGCCAGCATATCCATATTCACAACAAAGTCTTGATCTTTGACGCTGAAAGAGAATCTATTCGCATCCAAGAAGCTAAGATTTGAATACAAATATGCGGTTAGTTCAGCATAGGCCTTTGTAGTGTCGGAGCAAAACTTTTCAAGTTGAAGATAACCGAACTTTTCCCTCAAGTTCACATTCACAGCATCCAGAAAATCAAAATCCACACTCCTAGGGTTTATCACCCCACACTTAAGCAATTTTGAGTACAAATCATTTTGTTCCTTCGATCTGAACAAGTCTCCCATTTTTCCTCGATTTTCAACCACAACACCCATTCTCGGTTGAAATTGGCTGTACAGTTTATCATCATCATTCCCATCTACAGGATTAACTCCCCAATCACGAAGATGACTTGGGATATTCGCAAGGGTTTCTTCAGCCACCCCTTTACGAGCAATTCCCAAACTTTCCATTTTTTGCAAAAAGATATATTCATTTCCATATCCTTTGTCTTTAAGAAAATCATCGACATACTTCAAAGGAGTATGAATCCCTTTTAAAGCACGATACAAAATTATACATAAAAGCGGGTTTTTGAACTCTTACAGGATCTGCATTCTCGATGATTTTTTCCTCTTGTTGATGATCAATGCCTTGAGGACCAGATGTAGGAGAGTAACGCTGCTGAGAATATTGTGGGCTCTGCTGTTGATCTAGATACACTTCTTCTTCGGTGAGATCGAAGTGTGTAGGCCCCTCACTCATTCGCCGTGGTCCCCTGCTTGCGATTCTCGAGGACTTTCTTGGAGACGACATCTTTCTCAGTTTTTGGAAGATTCCTTGCTTGACTTTCCCAAGAAAGATGACAACTTTTTCGAAGATTAAACAAAGGAAGAAAACGGGAATGGAAGATCGATGCTTTCTAGGGTTTTTGAGAGTAAAGTGAAGGGAAATCAACAAAGGCACGATCAATTAAAAAAGGGAGGTATACAAACCGTCACTAAGGAAAATAAAAGATGCATTTTCAAAATAACTGTCATTTTTCCGCGAAAATAGTCATTTAAAAAAAAACTTCATTTTTGAAAGGGAACGATGTAACAATTATGTCGATTAAATATAGCAATAATTAAACACAGTCTGACGATTGTACCTCTTCAAGATAAGATTCGAGAGAGAGAATTACTTACAGTCAAGGTCTCGTATGTCTGAGTCTGAAAGTCTTTAGACTTTGATTTCCTCATACCTCAGAATGTTGAGTCTGGAATGGATGGTTTCAAATTGATTTTTCTCCAAAGGTTTTGTGAATATATCCGCCAGTTGATTCTTTGAATCAACAAATTGAATCGAAATTTCTCCATTTTAAACATGATCTCTAATAAAGTGATGTCGAATCTCTATATGCTTTGCTCTTGAGTGAAGAATTGGATTTTTAATGAGATTGATAGCGCTGGTGTTGTCGCAATTAATCTCCGTGCATGAATCTTCAATTCCAAAGTCTCTTAGTTGTTGTTTTATCCAGAGAATTTGTGAACAGCAACTCCCAATGGCTACATACTCTGCTTCTGTTGTAGAGAGAGCTACTGTACTATACTTTCTTGAAAACCAAGATATTGTTCTACCTCCAAGTAGTTGGCAGTATCCGAGGTGCTCTTTCTATCAACTCTGCAACCGGTTAGATCTGCATCTGAGTATCTAAGAAGAGTAAAGTCTCCTCTTTTAGGATGCCATAGACCGATGCTTGAAGTAGAAGCAATGTATTTAATAATATGTTTTGTAGCATTTAAATGAGATTCTTTAGGATCTGCTTGAAATCTAGCACAAATGCAAACACTAAACAAAATGTCAGGTATAGAAGTAGTAAGATAAAGAAGTGAGCCAATGATACTCCTGTATTGCTTCTGGTCGACTTTCTTTCCTTCTTCATCTTTGTCTATCTTCAAGGAACATGACATTGGTATTTCAGCCTTCTTGCAATTGTTCAGACCAAACTTTTTGAGGAGATCATTAGCATATTTTTCTTGATGAATAAAAGTTCATTCCTTCAGTTGTTTCACTTGAAGCCCGAGAAAGAAGGTTAACTCACCCATCATGCTCATTTCAAATTCATCCTGCATAGTCTTAGAGAATTTCTTGCATATACTTTCATTAGGAGATCCGAATATAATATCATTGACATATATTTGAACTAGCACAAAACTTTTGCTTTCTTTTTTAATAAATAAAGTAGTGTCTACTTTACCTTTCACAAAACCGTTTTGGATTAAAAACTTACTCAGCCTATCGTACCAAGCTCGAGGTGCTTGTTTTAAGCCATATAAGGCATTTTTGAGTATGAATACTTAGTCTGGTTTCCTTGTGTCTTCAAATCCAGGTGGTTGTTCCACATAGATTTCCTCATGGATGAATCCATTAAGGAAGGCACTTTTGACATCTATTTGGAATAACCTAAAATTTTTATGACAAGTAAATGCAAGTAATAAACGAATTGCTTCTAACCTGGCTACTGGTGCGTAAGTCTCGTCATAGTCTATCCCTTCTTCTTGCGTGTATCCCTTAGCCACGAGTCTTGCTTTGTTTCTTACGACCTTTCATTTTTCGTCCATCTTGTTTCTGAAAACCCATTTAGCTCCAATAACTGATTTATCTTTTGGCTTTGGAGTTAATTCTCAGACATCATTGATACTGAATTGCCTGAGCTCTTTTTGCATGGCTTCAATCTAGCTTTCATCAGATAAAGCTTCATCTATGCTTTTGGGTTTTATTTCAGAAATAAGAGCCACAAAGACTAGACTCTTCGCGCCTTTTGGATCTAGTGCGAATTCCTTCATTAATGCCGCCAATGATAAGATCTTTGGGATGACGGACTTATGCTTCCGATTCTGGTTGATTTGTTAGAATGATGATCACTTCCTTCACTTGAATCTTCAATGTTACTTGTTCTTGGTCCTTCAAAGTCTCGAGCTGTTTCCTTAGACTTTGTAGAGTCTCGAGCAGTTCGATCTTCAAGATGAGTTTGAATAGATTCATTTTGTATCAAATCCTGAATTTGACATTCATTGATTCTTCCACGCTTGAGTCTTTTTGTTGTAGACTCGTACACTTTGCTTGTGATTGAGTATCCAAGGAAGATGCCTTCATATGACTTTTCTTCAAACTTACCAACTCGATCATTTGCATTTTTCAGTATAAAACATTTGCATCCAAACACATGAAAATATGAAACAATAGACTTCTTTTTCTTTGAATAATTCATAGGGGTTTTTTCTAGAATAGGCCTTAGAAAAACTCTGTTAATAATATAACATGCTGTAAAAACTGCTTCAGCCCAAAAATATGAGGAGATGTTACTTTCAATTAGAAGAGTTCTAGCCATTTCTTGAAGCGATCTATTCTTTCTTTCCATAACTCCATTTTGTTCTGGAGTATACGGAGAGGAGAATAAATGCTGAAAACCAGATTCTTCACAAAACCTTGTAAAATCTTGATTTTCAATCACCTCCATGATATGTTCTTATACTTGAAATAACATATCATTTTTCGTTTTGAACCTTTTTAGCAAATTTTTCAAAGTAAGAGAAGGTTTTAGACTTACTTGCTAGGAAATACACCCAAGTGAATCGTGAGTAGTCATCCACGATTACTAGGCAATATTTCTTACCTCCAATGCTCGTGTTCTTGTTGGTCCAAAGAGATCCATATGCGAAGCTTACGCAGTACACGATTAGTGGAAACTTGATTTATTGGTTTAAATGAATTTCTTACCTGTTTTCCCAATATGCATGATGTACATAGGTCAGACTTTTGATATGATAAATTGGATAGACCACGAACAAGCTTCTTTGATGAAATTTTGGCTATCTGTTTCATATTGATGTGTCCAAGCTTTCTGTGCCATAAACTTGCTTCGTCTTGGATTGAAATTAAACATTGCGATTCATCTGGTTTCACATCCAAGAGGTAGATATTTCCATGTCTTCGTCCCATAAATGACTGAGTATAGTCTTTACTGGTTCCTGAACATATACCCTCTTGAAAGTAGATTTTGAAATCGGTATCACATAGCTGGATCGACACTCGAGCGATTGTAGTTGAGTCCTTTAACTAAAGAAACATTGCTTATTGTGAGGTTTCCAATCTTCACAGTTCCAAATCCCACAATTTTTCCTTTGTTTGTTTTCCTCCAAATGAGACTTTTCCACCCTTCACTTGAACAAGTTTTATGAAGCAATTTGAATCTCCCCGTCATGTGTCTCGAGCATCCACTATCCAGGTACCATTTCACCTTTTTCTTGATAGTGACCTGCATTTAAAAGGAGACTCAAGCTTTCTTTGGTACCCATATTTTCTTGGATCCTTTTGAGTTAGTCTGATATGCGGTTTTTGCCCAAACTTTATTGACAGGTCTCCAAACCATAGGACATTATTTTTCAAAATGATCTGCACTATTGCATTTTGAACATCTAAGAGCATTGCAACCTATTGGTTTTACAAAGGTCCTTTCAAAATGATTCTTGTAAACATTTCTTGTGGGTCTTTGTTTGATTCTTTCTTTCACTTTAGGAAAATCAATTAAAAGAATGGTTTCAAAGATCATTCCTAAACCAGATTTATTGAAATAAGGTCTTTGAACATAAAGTATTTTTTCTAGTTTCTCAGATCCTATCGAAAATCTTTTGGAAATATTTGAGATATTATTTTTCAAGAATGCATTTTCTTTTGAAAGATTATCTTCACTTTCTCTAAGAGAAGAAACATTCACATCTAAACATTTCACCTTTTCTTTCAAAATATTTTCTTGTTGTTTTAAGGCAGAATTTTCCTTTTTAAGTTCAGAAATCCTTTTAAGAGAAGTCTTAAGACTAAAACACAACTCATCAATGTATTTAGAAACTTTAATAGGGATTTTGAAGTTACTTACCTCAAATTTAGTGTCTGAATCTGAGTCTGTCTCGGAGTTTGAATCTTAATCCGATTGTGCCATCAGATATATGTTTGCATAATCATCATCACTTTCTTCACATTATGTATTACTCCAGGTTTCTGCTTTAAGAGTCTTTCGATACCTTTCGGTTTTTCCTTTCTTCTTCCTCAAAAGAGGATAGTTGGGTTTGATGTGCCCATTTTTTCTTACATTCAAAATAGACTACATCTTTATTTGATTCATCATCTTCAACAGACTTAGTCTGTTGCTTTTGAAAACTTTGTTTCCTTGAATTGAATCTTCTCCCTTTTTCTGTTCAGCTTTCTAAATCTTCTTATCATGAGAGCAAGCTCCTCATCGTCCATATCGTCTTCAAAATCTGCAGCATCAGAATCATCATTGGATTTTAATGCAATGGATTTATTATTTTTAGGGTCTTCGTCTTCATTAATTCATTCCACTTCATAAGACTGAAGAGTTCCAACCAATTCATCAACAGATAGTGGCATGATTCTTGGGTCTCTCTGATTGAGGTCTTTATATGATTCCAATCCTTGGAGAGTCCACACAGTAGTTTGTTTATCTTGATGGGATCAGAAATAGGTTGACTTTGATTTTCAAGACCATTCACGATATCTGTAAAACGACTAAACATGTCAGTTATAGATTCTCCTGATTTCATTATGAAGGCTTCATATTGACCAAGAAGAATGTTGATTCTAGTCTCTTTCACTCGATCGGTTCCTTCGTAAGTAATGTGTAATCTATCCCAGACTTCTTTGGCTGTATCACAAGAAGATATTCTGTTATATTCAGTAGGTGATAAAGCACAATATAAAGAATAAATTGCTTTTGCATCAAGAGCTTGTCTCTTGATTATCTCTTCTTGAGTCATTTCGCTAGACTCAACAAAGTCTTTTCCTCTTTCGAGACAGTGCAGCTTTAGGAATGGTTCCTTTTTCTACAACATCCCATTCCAGAGGATCTTTTGATCTTAGGAACGCCTTCATCTTGTTTTTCCATATGTTGTAGTCCTTTCCATCAAAGTAAGGCGGTCTAGTATTGTTTTGCCCTTCTACCAGCCCTGGAGCCAACATACTAGCTATCGATCTTTAACTCTGAAGTAAAACACTTCAAACAAAGTGAGTACATGAGCTCTGATACCAATTGATATGGCTAGTATAACCACCTAGATGGGGGTGAATAGGTGCACAAACAATTTATCGAGATACGGAAGCGAATCTAGACAACCGATAGAAAGGAAGTTCTCTATTGATTAACAAAATGAAGTACGATCAAAGTAAAGAGAGTAAGGAAGAGAAAATTAAATACAAGGTTTATAGTGGTTCGGGTTATTTCAAGCCTACGTCCACTCTTCCGCACTGACAGCCCACCGGTTCGATTTCACTATGAACAAAAGAGAAGTTACAGCACAGCTTTTCCTTGATTCCACAGTGTAGATGATCTACCACAACTCCTTAAGGTTTCTCACAAACATAGACTCTCTTTTGTATACAAAGTTTCGCTAAAAGGAATTGTCTAAACAACAGAAAGCTTCAGACTTTGGAATTCTTCTATCGCGCACACCTTGAACAACTTAGAACGTCTTCCTTATATATTCCTTTATGCCATCATACCCGATGGCATTTACCAAAGGAATTCCTCCAATCTACCCGTTGGACGGAATCAATTAAGAAGACTATTTGAGCTATTAAAGGAACATGTCGATAGCCCATCAATCATGTTCGCCCATACAATCAGGATCTCGGTTTCCATAAGTAGAACCTTCCAAGAATATTTAGGCAATCATTGGATCCTTAATCTTCGAGTCAATCTCGATCAATCAAAGAATTCCGTTATGTCTTTTCCAGCCAAGAGATCTTCTCCAGTCGATCAGGTCATATCCTTAATGAAACATCCAGTTCTGGATAACCTTTCTTCAACGGATTATAGACTGTCAATGAAGATAGACTTTGAGTCTTGAGTCCGGCTGTCCGGAGGTCTTCGACTTTAAATAGCGTAGTCTGCAAACCTTCAAATTAGACTGATGGAAACGTTTTGTCAGCTTCAAAACACTTCAAGAAGATTTCTCCAACAATGGGCACGCGATCGAGGATCGGGGCGTGACAGCAATACTCCGAAACTGAACATCAAGGTTAGTAAATTATGGAAACATGCCA
Organism: Eucalyptus cladocalyx; assembly: GCA_017140615.1. Classification (NCBI taxonomy): domain Eukaryota; kingdom Viridiplantae; phylum Streptophyta; class Magnoliopsida; order Myrtales; family Myrtaceae; genus Eucalyptus; species Eucalyptus cladocalyx. The sequence continues at coordinate 18,195,185 of CM029518.1, forward strand.
AATTTGGTTGATCACGTCACAACAATCGCTGTATCCCTCTACTTGCCACTTCTTTGCTTTCTTATCCTTGCCAATCCATAATGTGCAAGGAGGAACAATCGGCATGTCTACTGTCTCTAGGGATTATCTCACGATGAAATGCTCGCAAGTCATGACTTAACCCCATTTGTGACCCGTCAATCCAAGGTGGGCATACCCTGTCACCATAGCCCCACCAAGAAATTACAGGTTCAGAATCCATTTTAACAAAGCGATATACCCATTCATACAACCGCGAGCAAATTCAACAACCGGACTTTGCATTTGTGAAATTAATTCCTTTACCACTAGGCCATCATCACTGGCAGTCGACACTTGCACATTTGAACGTGATAATTTCGCACGCACTATTCATGATATTCAATTATCATGTGACAGAATGAAGCAACCCATTTATATTAGAACCATCCATGCCTCTGCATATAAAATGAAGATAATAGTAGCACCTCAAAATAAGTTCTATATGAGAGAGACATATCAAAACAGCATGTAATGTGACGCAAAGATGAGCATAAAGCATGAACACGAGGATGAAAAGAGAGTCAACATTATAAGGAGTTGAAAGCACCTAAGGTAAAAGATTAATTGCAACAAAATACAAAGAGCTCAGGCTAAAGTAACTCGAGATTTTGGTTACAACTTAGAAAACATGCAGACTGAGAAACAGATCATTGTAGCAAAAAAATTAGCCCAAGTTTACAAAGAGAACTATGATCCTCACACTCAAGTGGTCCCCAGACATTCATCAATCTCTCCCCATATATCCGTTTTCAATCAGCGCTCTATCCATCCTCCACGCCCAGCGTCTTGGCAAACAGGTGGGGTAAATACTTAGTTTCAATGACTGGATTATTAACTCACCATTCAACAAGCATCATCTCATATTCAATTAAAATGATGCTGGAAGGAAAAAAAAAAAAAGTCCACCCATCTATAAAAAGGTTGAAGAATTGGTGTACCAAGCTGCGGGAGTTGATTGAGAATAAGCTAGAAAGACACTAGATGGAAACACTCATCCGTCAATTCCAGCTATAGTGCAATTTTTCAGGAAAGTCTCCGGTGATGCATCTACAGCACCTCTGGCACAAGTAAAGTTCGAGTAATCATAATTCATAGACACTTTCAATTGACACCGTCATTCAAATAGACCAAGACAACAGTGCAAAAAATTTACAATTAGGGAGCAAATATAGAGCATCTGATTTGCCACAACTCTCTTACATAATCAACTGGGCAAATACAATTGAAGTGAAGCTAATATGTTCCTTTGGCGTTCCATTTTAGGCTTCCAGCTTCTTTATTGCCTAAAACTAAAGAAGAGAAAGATGAGATGTCTCAAGTTTCATATTCTTATGCTGTAGATAATCTCATATATGTTATGGTTTTCACTTGTCTAGATATTTCACAGTCTATTAGTGTTATGAGTATATATATGGCACATCTGGGTAAAGCTCACTGGCAAGCCATGAAATGGATTCTTCGGTACATCCGAGGTACATCAAATGTGGGTTTAGTCTTTGATAAAGATTGTAATATAGGACATTCAATTGTTGATACTGACTACGTAAGTGATTTTGGTTAGTTGGAGAGCGATTTAGGTTAGACACAATTGCTTTGTCTACCACCAAAATAGAGTACATGGCAATAGTTGAAATGGTAAAAGAAGATCTTTGGTTGAAGCGTTTGATTACAGAACTTGGAGTGACATAGGAGGGAGCCTCCCTTATTTTTGGTAATAACCAAAGTGTGATTTAGTTGATCACGAGCACGATCTATCATGAGAGCACAAGACTTATCGACATAAAGTATTACTTTGTGGATGATGAGGTTACCAAAAGTACAGTTACGATGAAGAAAGTACTTGCGGCGAATAATTCGGCAGATATATTGACCAAACTAGTTCCTTTGACCAAGTTCAAGCATTGTTTGGACTTGATTGGTGTTTTAACCATTTGATTTGCTTAGGCAGAGTTGGTGACTTTTTATCCCTTGTTTCTTACACCAAGTACGCTTGCGTAGGCTTAGGGTGTGCATCGTCGATTCCACCATTTTAAGGGTAGCCTTGTGTATTCACTTTTGGTGGTGAAGGAGAGAGGTCTTGTGGCATTTAGCATAATGTTCTTTTCGAGATTTGAAGCAAATGTGGAGATTTATTGAGTTTTGACTTTCAAATTAGGGTATTTTAGACCACCAGTCTTGGCATAATGCTGTTTTGGAGATTTGAAGCCAATGTGGAGGTTTGTTGAGTTTTGACTTTCGAATTAGAAATAAGGGTATTTTAGACTATGCACTTTTGTTTTAGGGTTTTTTGAAGGGATACTAAAGGGAATGTGTTTAATAACACATCAAAAATCCTAGCCTCCATATTATTTCCTTTTCTTTTTATTATTATCTTCTTGTTAGATCTTTAGATCTTGCGGCTCACCAAGTGGTTTTTAGAGCTTTTGGATTGTACTCTCATACTCTTTGTTGAAGATAGTAAAACCCCTCTCTCTCTCCTCATGATTTTTCCCGTTTTGGGTTTCCACGTAAATTTTGTGTTTCGTGTGATTTCGATTTTGCTTTTATCCTTTACTGCTTGCGCTTCAGTTGATGCATCTTTTGGCATTTTTTCGCAACGGGCTATAAGCCATTGTCCGAGCTATGGCTAGCGAGCTGTTGATCTTGACTTCATTTGATGAACCTCAAGCCAATCCTCATGGGTCCTTATGGCTTGGGTGTATCACCTCGACTTTTTGAACTTTTCTAAATTGTTTTTGAGTTAAATGAAATATTAAGAAAAATAATGAGATGACAATCTTTAATCTACTATGAGAATAACAATATATTATGAATGACAGTAGACTCTACTCCTCCAAGAATATTTAACTTTCAATAAACTGCCAAAGTTGTGTGCATGCTGGACAGTGGGCATTTGTAAGGCTATTGGTTCATTAACATTATCGTGAAGTTAGGACCTGAGCAAGTCCTTAAAAGGCTTAAGGAGAAAACAAGCGGGAGAACCACCCTGGGGTGGGAGACTCCGCGTTGTCCTCTGTATTCGCTCTCTATCAAGAAGACAAAGATAAACAAGGAATTTGGGGGCCTCACAGTGATGAAGGTAGACACCATGTTAGCACTTAGGTTCTGGCTACCATTGGGTAGGCAGTATAGTAGCCTCCCGCGCCTAAGGTGAGTGAGGATGGGTGAAATGCTCACAGCTGTGTCTCGGGCAGGCCTTCACGAGCCCAGTGGCTTGTAGATGCATCTAGGCATCTTGGCCTTTGCTTGGGGTTGTGTGCCGTGCGAGATGAGGTCCATAGCCTGCCGTTCAGACCATACAAGTGGCTGGACAGCAAACTTTCAACAGTTTTCTGTTGGACAACATTTTTCTCGTTTTCTAATGTTTAGATCATCTAGGCAGATGAGATGATGCACTACCATTTCATAGTCAGCAAGAGGCCTATACCTTGCTATCAGGAAAATGATTTTCCTTTTAAAAATCAGAGAATATTGGCTTTTCATAAATTTTCGTTTTCCTTCCTGGAATCGGCCGAGAGAAAGCTGCATGCCCATCTCGGTTTATTTTGTTGTGGTAGAGGAAAAAATAGAAAGAAGGAAAAGTCGAGAGGTAAAAGTAGAGGAACAAAACACAAAAACCTTCCTCATTGCAGTTGAGAATTTGGAATCAAGAACCAACAAGAAATATCAATCGCTTCCAACTGTAGAAACATGAATTTCTTGGCCGATCGTGTGCTTGAAAGCACTTCACTTTTTCCAGGCTGACCTAGAAAATCACAAATGATCCACATCGACGGCTTCATCAAATCAAGCATGGATATTTTCTTGAGTTGTCACTTGAGCGATACCGCATCGTACTTCTCATTGTTTACTTGGTGCCTGTGGCATTACAAAGGATTTCATTGTAGACGAGTCTTGCTAGGTATGTGTCTTTGTTGCAAGTGTTTCTGTTGTGCTTGATTCAAGTAGTGCATTATCAGATGAGTTGACTTGTTCCGCCATAATTACTTCCATATTCGTTGAGTGGGGTTTGACAATGAGTTTTGAGTCAATGATTGGAAAATTTCATTTTCTCGATCATAATTCACATAGAAATTAAAGAGCCGGGTCTTAATTAAATTGGAGAGACTCGCATTCACACTAGTGTCATAGATTTACTTAATTTAGATACCATGTAATTAAGTATGAAATGAACGGGCCCGACAAAATCCTTGTATAACTTCTTCAATTTCACGAAAAAAGAGAAATATGACTTACAGGTGTTGGCATGTATATATACAAATAATTTGCTTGAAGTGATCTGGTGTCTTATGGAGTCATAGATGTCATAATCTACTTAGGCGGAGGGTTACCCAATGCAGATGGTCGTTTTGAGGTGAAAATTATATCATTTTGCTGACGGACATGTATCTTGTTCGACTAGTTTTTGATTTGTCGATTACATGCTCGAAGGTGATCACATGTAATTCTAAAATAGATAACAAAGAGAAAAAAATCAATCTCTCTCTGCTTCCATCACCACAATATGTTAAGTGTATCATCACGACGGATCTCTTTCCTCCAATCAGGAATGGAAGAAAATTTGTTTCTTTTTCGTAAAGTGAAATGATAGCTACAAAACGTTAAAAAATATTTCAACACGATATCACCGCTACGCGTTTCTCAACGTATGATATGGTGCATTTTCCATCTATGATCGATGATAGAGTCAATAAAATTGTACCGTGAGAACGAATGGCAAAATCATGCGATTTTACAATGTATGTTACTTAATTCATTTCTTGAAAAGGGTCGACAAAGCTAGAAAAAAATTATATATATTGGGTATTTTCCATGACACAGCATTAGAACCCATGTTGTGAAGAAACTAAGCCACAGATCATGCAATTAAATACTCAAGATATTCGAAAAATATACTAGGAGCACAATTAAAAGAGCACGGAACATGATAAATTGCTCAGGGATAAACGGAGCTGAAAACTATTTTTCCAAGGAAAGTACCAATTCCTTCTATTTTAATTACTAGATAAAACAAAGCCACGTCGATTACCGATATAAGTTCAACGTGGATATCACAACGTTATCTTGTATATGATCTGATTTATATAAAGGACGTGATATAAGATCAAGCGTGTAATTGAATTCATGTACCGTACTTAACAAGATAAGGCTTGTTATATAATGGTAGCTTGGATATAGGCCAACGTCTAATTATAGTAAATTGTGATTTTGAATTCGGGTTTTTAAACAAAGTTGGCATCTCATCTTCCCTTGCATTGACAATTTTGGGTCAACGGGAGGTTGGATTTCCTTTAATAGGAGAACGTGCAAGCTTCTAGCTGAAGTGAATTTCTGGACCATGCATATTAATGTCTCTTGAATGCAGATTAGCTGCAACGCATGCTTGCTTATTCAGTAACCCAAAGTTGCCGGGAGCACTCACGTCGACATGCCTCTCAGATCGAACAGGCCGATTAAAACCCGGGGAGCATCTAACTTGACTCTCAAGGATTCGCTCAAGAAAGAGATGTCCAAGCGAAGAAAAGGCCGGTCATCTCCGACAACACCATGTAAACAGAGCTTCCTGTACAAACAAGCTCGGCCCACTTGTTCCCGGGTAAGTTTGACTACTTCTCAAGTTCGTCTTTAATTCCTCGATCGACGCGTTCGAAGTTCCAACTGACAGTTAAATAGCGACAGATACCTCACATCCCAACGTGAGACTTGGATTTTAACATAGCTCCTGCGAACTTTGTAGGCATGGCCAGTGTTCGAATAATCTTGTCGCTTCTGCTTCTAGCGGCCTTAGGCATAATTGCTCAGTGTGGCGCCTCTCGGGCTATCAAAGCAGCTTACTGGCCGTCAGATGTTGAAATCCCTGCATCCTCCATAGACACCTCGTATTTCACTCACATTTACTATGCATTCCTCTTGCCCCACCCGACCACATTCCGGCTCATGGACACTGCGTCTGACCAAACCAAGCTGCCTGGATTCACAGGCATGCTGCGGAAGCGAAAGCCGGCGGTAAAGACCCTCCTATCCATAGGTGGAGGCAGGTCGGACACAAATGTGTTCTCCAGGATGGTGAACAGCTCAGAGACTCGCACAGCATTCATAAACTCCACCATTGAAGTAGCTCGAAAATACGGTTTTGATGGAGTTGACTTGGACTGGGAGTATCCAGCTGATGAACGAGACATGTCCAACCTCGCTCTGCTTTACAAAGAGTGGAGAAAAGCCCTGGATAAGGAGTCCAAAAGAAGTGGTAAAATCCGCTTATTACTGACGTCTGCTGTGTACTATGCATCAGGATTTCAGGTTTGGGGTACGCCCAGATCGTACCCCAGTCAGGCAATCCGGAAGTACGTGGACTGGGTCAGCCCCATGTGCTTCGACCATCACGGGTCCTGGGAGAATTTCACGGGCGAGCATTCGGCACTCTATGATCCGAAGAGCAACATCAGCACGAGCTACGGAATCAGTTCGTGGATTCGAGCTGGTGTGCCGAGCCGAAAGCTGGTGATGGGCCTACCGTTGTATGGTCGGACATGGACGCTCCAGAATCCAAATGTTACTGGCGTCGGGGCTCCAGCTGTTGGAACGGGTCCTGGAGAGGGTACCTTGACATACAAACAGATTGTTGAGTTTAATGTGCAGAACCATGCAGCAGTCAAATTCGACGAGGAGTCGGTGTCGTACTACTCATACGTCGGAGTCTCTTGGATTGGTTATGACGATGTGGGGTCTGTGCGGAGGAAGGTCCGATTTGCTCGGTCTCAGCGCTTGGGTGGGTACTTCTTCTGGGCTCTCGGCCAGGATAAGAACTCGATCATCTCAAGACAAGGTACCAATGAAATCACCTTTTAATGTCCATTACACACAGTAATCACGTGTTGATTCTAAAATGTTTGCTTCTTACCCTTCTGCTGATGACAGCCTCAAGAGCTTGGGATCACTGATTTACTTGGAAAGACTGTCCGTAGCATGTGACGATTGCAATAAATGCATTTAACTCGTTTGAAATTTGGTCAACTGTTGACTTCTCTCAGACAACTTTACAATTATTCCCGGAACAATTCTCAGATCTCTCGTCTTGAAGGTTCGTGATCTCCAAGGATATCCTGTTCATATCGTTGGAAAGTGGGAGCCTTTTTGTGTGTATGTTTATCTACCTTTCAATTCAATTTCTGATTTGCTCAAATAGATTCCTTTCATTGAGTTACACAACTAGCCTTTTCCATGAAACATCTACGATTGCCAATTTCAACAACTAACGACCAACAGTGAAGTGAAGAACATGAGAAATAACATGCAGTAGCATCTCCCTTTTTTCAGTGTCGTAAAGCACAAGTATCGAAGGATTAGTTGCTGACCAAAGGAAGATATAATTGGGTAACAAACTAAAGCAATTGGTAATTTCGCGAAGCTGTGGCTGGAGGAATTGTGTAGTCCGGGTGCTTCTAGCGAAGAACAAACACCGTGCACCCAATCTTTCGAGTGCAAAATCAAGGGGTTGGAAATAAAATCGAAATCGTTGAGCTCAGTAACTGAAGATATTGATAAGCAAAAATAAAATGAATGGAGTGATTTTTTAGAAATAGTTTTCTTCTGGCTTGAAGATTAATGAACAACACGGGCATTCCAAGGACAGTAGAGGTAAGGAAACTAAAAATGGGCAAGTTAAATTGCAAAATGAATCGTGCAGCATATCCGCAAACACATACATAGAACAGTTAACGCCAACAACAGGAATCGTTCTCTCCTCAGTTTGAAATGCATCATCTCATTCACATTGTGTTTGATAATAATAGCGGACGGAAAAGGTATAGTGCATACTAACCTGAAAAGTTGAAGAATGGTTATATCGAGTAGATTTGAATCAATCCCCATAAGGCAGAAGATGATGCGCCTCAGATTAATTCAGCTAGCGAGCACACTCTATCTGCCACAATCTCCCGTCATGCATCTGCAGTGCCTTCTACAAATGCTGTAGCCACTGTCGACAGATTTTTATTCAGAAAAAGTGAGATGTGGATGCAGAAAGAAGCAAACATGAAGCCTTCTATCCGTCACAAGTTTCTCTTAAACAATCAAAGAGAATAGATTCAATAAAACTAAAAGTAGTATTGTGCAGAGAAATTTATTCATCACTGATCAATGCCCAAAGACAAAATGAGCCATGATCAAAGAAGTGTTTATGATGCCATTCAATGGCCCAAATGTGGCAAAAGCAATTGTGACATCCCAAATTTTCAATTATGTTTTCTTCTGAATGAATCGGGCATTTCATTGACGTGTTTATAGGGCTATTCTCAGAACTGATCACTCTTGAGGTAACTAGACTATATGGGGAAATTATTAGGAATTTTAAGGCAATAGACTTGAGAATTCGACCATGAATCAACTTCTCGACCGTGTCCATCTTTAGAGGCCATTACGGCACAGTTAAAAGTCGATTTGAAATCAGAGATAGACTGGATCGATAGAGATGTGTGGCTAATCGTGGGTAACACCACTAAATTAGAAAATTCATGTCGACCGGCACTAAACTGATTTTCTTATTGTTTTGGTACCCTGTGTTCGTATTTGGATTCTCGGGATTTTCACGAAAACCAAGAGTCGCCAATGTGTCAAGTGGGATCATAGTGACTCGAACAAAATCGACCACGAGTCAATTGCACTTAAAAATATCTGAAAGTTACCTGGTAGTTTAAGTCACGCTTAAAACACACGGAATATAAATTAACCGCCAATTTGAGTCCGATTTCAGAAATTGAAATTTCTGTCATGTCACAATAAATTTTAGGAGTATCGACTCAGTCTTAGAAGATTTTTCTCACACCGACACTTTTTGGGAAAAAGTAGTTGTGTGGCCATTTTCGTTCAATTGAAGCCGGGGATTAATTTTGTTGGTGAAATTGAGAAGCAAGGGGGATTCTTGGATAAGGAAATTAATCAATTTGATAATGGAAATATCAATTGATTTTTGGCAGTTATTTGAGAGAAATTCAAGAGGGAATTGGTTGCAAAATACAAGTGTAGACCAAGTGCTTTAATTTGGAATTTCCTTGGTTATCTAAGTGCCAATTCAAAAGAAATTGGGATAAGAATTTCCTACTTGAGGAAATTCTTTTCTTTCATTTTTCTTCCCAATTCTTTCATTTTTTGGCCAAGCATCCTTTCTCTCCCCCTTTTTTCTTTCTTTCTTTCTTTTCCTTTTTCTCTCTCTCGTCCCCCCTCCCCCCGCCGACCGAAATGTTTGCTGGCTTCCACCTTGTTTCCCCTCTTTCTCTTCTTTTTGACTTTTCAAACCTAATCTCTCTTCTCTTTCTTGTTCCCCCCACTCCCTCGTGACCAACTCTTTCTTCTCCTTTCTTCTTTGTGCGAACCAGCCAAAACTAGCAAAACAGAAGTAGTAGCTCGCCTGAAGACCGAAGCAGCTTGCCATCGCTGCCGCACGTCGTCGGGCCACCGTTCGCACCACTTGCGCCTGCCGTCCCCACCATGCGCTGTCCAGCCCCGTTCGGCCTCTGTCCAGCTCAGTCCGACTGCCTCCGGCCATCGCCTAGCTCCGTCCATCTACCGTCCAACCTCCCCGAAGTCCACCTCACCCTTCCTCGGCCTCGCCTCGCCGTTTTGGCCACTGGACCAGCTCTAGCCAGAGAAAGGTAGCAACCCACCGAGTGGATTTCCAGCCCCGTTCGGGCCCGCTTTTGGGCCATTTCCGGGCCCCAAACCCGAGCCGTGCTTTGGGTGGAATCGTCCCTTCGCAACGTCCCCATCCGATTGATCCCACTTGCGCGCAATTCCGGTGAGTAATCTCACTAATCCTTGCTTAGTGGACTAATTATGCCTTAGGATTGTTTAGTTTTAATTAATTAGGTTTATGTGGTTAAATTAATATAGATTAGTGTTTATTAGTCAATTGTGATGCGAATTGGACAAATTGAGTGTGCATTTAGTAAGTAGATGTGGTCTACTATTTATTGAGGGTAGTTCGGGATTTTCCCGATCCACAATTCCGGCTTAAGTGGAATTTTTAATAATTAACTATTAATTTTCGAAATTAATTTAATTAATTATTTATTTTCCGGAAATTCAATCGAGATGGACGGTGACCGGAATTTTATGCTGGTGATCGTGGTGAAGTCTGTTTATTTAATTGGGCTTTATTTTGAGCTAAATTGAATTTTTAATATTTATTAAATAATTTTCAAAATTAATTAATTTTTGGAAATTAAGGCTGAGATGGCCGACGACCGAAATCTCGTGCTGATTGTCATGGCGTAGTCCGTTTATTTATTTGAGCTCTACGTTGCATTGAATTAAATAAATTGTGATATTTTAAGGATTTACCGTAAATTGATTGAATTGAGTAGAATTGAATGATTGATTGGTAGATGGCTGAGAATGACTATTTAGCATTTTTAATGCCTTGTTGAGCTATCAAGTGGAGAGAGTGGTGAGAGCTAACTGAGAATTCTGTTGGCAGAGACCGATCAAGTACGAAGTATAAACAGGCGTGGTTCGGTGATTAAAGATATCATTGTGCGAAAACGACGCCTTAAAGAATGCATGTAGACTGTCTATGACTTGTGGCAGGCGTGGTTCGGTGATTAAGGATATCAGTGTGCGAAAACGGCGCCTTAAAGAACACACGTATACTGTCTGTGATCTATGACGGGCGTGGTTCGGTGACGAGGAATATCACTGTGTGAAAACGGCACCTTAAAGAACGCACATAGACCGTCTATTACTTATGTCATCTTGGCGAAGATGACGCCCGAGAGTATTAATGGAGCTCTGTGACTAAGTGTACTATTGGAGGTTATGTGGGATGAAATGAATGACCTAGGAACGGTCCGACTGACATATAACCGACTAGCTCGATTGATCAATGATTTGATTCGGTTGTCGTGATTTGATTGATTGTTCGTTGTCATTTATGAAGCGTCTGTATATAACCTTGAATTGCAGGTTGAGAGTGAGGCCAAGGTAAGTCTTCTGACTTGTGCTGTGCTTAGGCAACCATGTGGTGTATGGGTTCCCTAATTGAGTCTAAGTGGGGTAGAACTCGCTGAGATGTAGTCTTATCCCGGTTGTGAGACAACATTTCAGGACCCCGATGAAGAGCTGAGGAGGAGGAATCTGAGAAGGAGAACTCTAAGGTGAAACCTGAGGAGAATGATTTTTGGAAGAAGAAGATAATACCGAGAGGGATCTTGAGTATGACCCGGATGGACTGAGATCCCATCCTCTTTTGTGAACCCTATTTTGATGTGAATAGAGTTAGAGTAGAAAGTTGTGAATAGTTGTGAAGTACTATGGTTTGTGTTTTGAATAAAAGTTTGGTTATGAGTTTCAAAATGAAAAATATGACCTGCTTTTCTATCCCATTGTTTTATTGTCTGAGGATTTTCTATCTGCTCCCACATGCGCTTATTAAATGAAGAGGGTCGGCGATGCGTCTTGGGACGTCGCTATTAATTGACCAGGTGAGGGATGGGTGATATAGCTAGTATAACCACCTAGAGGGGGGTGAATAGGTGCACAAACAATTTATCGAGATACAGAAGCAAATCTAGACAACCGATAGAAAGGAAGTTCTCTATTGATTAACAAAATAAAGTACGATCAATGTAAAGAGAGTAAGGAAGAGAAAATTAAACACAAGGTTTATAGTGGTTCGTCTTACTTCAAGCCTATGTCCACTCTTCCGCACTGACAGCCCACCGGCTGGATTTCACTATGAATAAAAGAGAAGTTACAGCATAGCTTTTCCTTGATTCCACAGTGTAGATGATCTACCACACCTCCTCAAGGTTTCTCACAAACATAGACTCTCTTTTGTATACAAAGTTTCACTCAAAGGAATTCTCTAAACAACAGAAAGCTTTAGACTTCGGAATTCTTCTATCGTGCACACCTTGAACAACTTATAACGTCTTCCTTATATACTCCTTTACGCCATCATACCTGATGGCATTTATCAAAGGAATTCCTCCAATCTACCCGTTGGACGGAATCAATTAAGAAGATTATTCGAGCTATTAAAGGAACGTGTCGATAGCCCATCAATCAAGTTCGCTCATACAATCAGGATCTCGGTTTCCATAAGTAGAACCTTCCAAGAATATTTAGGCAATCATCGGATTCTTAATCTTGGAGTCAATCTCGATCAATCAAAGAATTCCATTATGTCTTTTTCAGCCAAGAGATCTTCTCCAGTCGATAAGGTCATATCCTTAATGAAACATCTAGTTCTGGATAACCTTTCTTCAACGGATTAGAGACTGTCAATGAGGATAGACTTTGAGTCTTGAGTTTGGCTGTCCGGAGGTCTTCAGACTTTAAATAGCAGAGTCTGCAAACCTTCAGACTAGACTGATGGAAACGTTTTGTCAGCTTCAAAACACTTCAAGAAGATTTCTCCAACAATGGGCATGCGATCAAGGATCGGGGCGTGACAGCAATACTCCGAAACTGAACATCAAGGTTAGTAAATTATGGAAACACGCCATATTTGGTTGATCATGTCACAACAATCAGTGTATCCCTCTACTTGCCACTTCTTTGCTTTCTTATCCTTGCCAATCCAGAATATGCAAGGAGGAACAATCGGCATATTTACTGTCTCTGGGGATTATCTCACGATGAAATGCTCGCAAGTCATGACTTAGCCCCATTTGTGACCCGTCAATCCAAGGTGGGCATACCCTGTCACCATAGCCCCACCAAGAAATTACAGGTTCAGAATCCATTTTAACAAAGCGATATACCCATTCATACAACCGTGAGCAAATTCAACAACCGGACTTTGCATTTGTGAAATTAATTCCCTTACCACTAGGCCATCATCACTGGCAGTCGACACTTGCACATTTGAACGTGATAATTTCGCACGCACTATTCATGATATTCAATTATCATGTGACAGAATGAAGCAACCCATTTATATTAGAACCATCCATGCCTCTGCATATAAAATGAAGATAATAGTAGCACCTCAAAATAAGTTCTATCTAAGACAGAGATGATAAGATTGATAATATTATTTAATATTATTGGAAGATTAGATTTGAGTATGATTTGATTTTGCTATCGGAAGATTAGATTAGAGTGGTAGATATGATTTGATTCCGATTATTCCAATTGCAAAGAAATTGATCCAGTCAATCTGTTATATTAGATATTTGAATTATAGAATAGGAAATCTAGTTGTCTTCTTATTTGTCTTCTTAATATAAATAGCTTTATGTATTGTAGAATGATAAAACGTATTATGGCTTTCAGTGAATAACATTTTTCTCTTGGGAAATTTATCTTTGAATCGTTGTTTTCTTGAATCCTCTTATTTTCTTCATGGTATCAGAGCTTTATACTGAGAGCCAGTTTTATTATATCTGTCTTCATCTTTTTCTTGAGTTCATCTATTCTTCATCTACACAATCATGGCTGAAAACCCAAAATCGAGATACCCATACCCGATACACGTAAATCTCTCAAATTTTGTGACTATCAAACTTTCTGAAGGAAATTTCCTTCTATGGCAGACGCAATTTCTTCGCTTCATTAGAAGCCAGGATCTATTGGGTTTCATCAATGGTCAAATTCAACCTCCACTATTGAGAATCTTACGCACAGAAGGGGAAAATTCTGAAGATGTCCTTAATCCGGAGTATCAGCAATGGTATCGTACGGACCAACTTGTGTCATCGTGGATTACTGGATCCGTGTCTGAGGATGTGTTGGGACTCATAATTGGTATTGAATCGGCTTTTGAGGTATGGAATACATTATGTAATCGTTTTACTCAGAGATCTGTGGCCAAAGAATTCGAATTAAGGGGTAAGCTTCAATCTTGTCAAAAGCGTAATAGGCCCTTAACCGAGTATTTACGTGAGTTCAAATTGATTTGTGACCAGTTAAACGCGATCGGAAAACCGGTCGATGAAATCACAAAGGTTTTCGGTGTTTTAGAGGGTCTTGGAAGTGACTATGAGACGTTTAAGACACTATGTATTGTCTCAAACCCGAGCCGAGCTACGAAGACGTTATTGCTCAGCTCGAGAGATATGAAGTGCGACATCAAAATTATTTGTCGAATCAAATAAACCCTAATTTGGCACTTATTGGTGAAAAGATTGATCAGTCCAAACTGAGTAGTGAGGCTGATTTGGGTTCATTTAATTAAACATTTGCTTTTGCTGGCCAAAGAAATTTTAACAGGGGTTTTGAAGGAAAGAATGGCAAGTTTAACAATAGAGGAAGAGGCTATGGTTTTCGTGGAAGGAGGTTCGGAAATTATCCAGGATCTCATAACTATGGAGTAACTTTTGGTGATTCATCTGGTGGTTATCAATCTAGTGGAAATTACATACCAAATTCACCTTATCAGAATCAAGGCTTTCGACCTTATACAAAGGAGTATCTGCCTATGGGTGATAATTCTGCTTCGAACAAACAGTTTTATGTGAATAATACGAAGCTTCAACGTCAGATATGCAAGAGGCCAGGACATGACGCTCTACATTGCTGGTATCGCTTTGATAATTCTTATCAAAGTGAGCTGATACCAAATGCTTTAGCTGCTTTTCACTTGGAGGATGATCAAGGAGGAGATTGGTTCCCGTGCGGGGCAACAAACCATATCACATCATCGACTGGTAATCTCAATTCTTTCTCTCCTTACTATGGTTTAGACAAGGTAATGGTAGGGAATGGAGTTTGTTTGCCCATTACCCATATTGGCTCAACATCATTATCTACTGAACTACATTCATTTCCTTTAAATGAGGTTTTGGTGGTCCCGGAGATTAAGAAAAACTTAATTTCGGTGTCTAAGTCAACTGACGATTATCCATGCTCACTAATCTTTGATAAACTTGGTGTATCTATTAAGGACCATCTGACGGATTCAGTAATCAATCTGGGAAAGAAATGCGGGGGCCTTTACAAGGTAAATCGAGGCACAAACATAGGTGTGGTACTCTCAAAGACAGCAGATCGCCGAGTGAAGTCGGCACCTTCGGCTTGGGCACTCAAACTTTCAAATAATAAAGTTTTTGGAGAGCAACAATCAGATCAAATCTACGAAGGTGACAAAGAAAATATGTGAAAGTTGTCAGGTTGGAAAAAGTAGCAAGTTGCCTTTCAATATCTCGAGTCTCTAGCTAGTAAACCACTTGAAAAAATCTATTGTGATGTGTGGGGGCCTGCCCCGAGAATCTTTTCAGCGGTTTAAATTCTATGTAGTCTTCATAGACAGTTTTCACGATTCTCATGGGTGTATCCAATGAAGAGAAAGTCTG
Source organism: Eucalyptus cladocalyx (assembly GCA_017140615.1). Taxonomy (NCBI): domain Eukaryota; kingdom Viridiplantae; phylum Streptophyta; class Magnoliopsida; order Myrtales; family Myrtaceae; genus Eucalyptus; species Eucalyptus cladocalyx. The sequence goes on from CM029518.1 coordinate 18,210,538, forward strand.
AGTTCTTTTCCATCTTTATCATGTTCCAAAATCTTGTTGAGAACCAATTTGAAAGTCGAACTAAATCTTTCCAATGTGATGGCGGAGGTGAATTTAATAGCAGCCAGTTTATTAATCATTTGAATGAGAAAGGAATTAAAATGCTGGTCTCCTGCCCATATACGCCGGAATAGAATGGAAATGCCGAAAGGAAGCATCGGCACATCGTTGAGTTAGGTCTTTCTATGCTCTATCATGCACGAATACCGTTGATTTATTGGGTTGATGCATTTCTGACCGCCACATTTCTCATCAATCTGCTGCCATCACCAATGTTAGGAATGAGTAGTCCGTTTGGTAAGCTCTTTGGTAAAAAGCCTAACTATGGGTTTCTTCGAGTCTTTAGGTGTGAGTGCTATCCACACCTTAGACCGTATGGTGCAACAAAGTTTGATCCACGCTCATTACCCTGTGTTTTTCTTAGGTATAGTCAAAGACATAAAGGTTATCGATGTCTTTATCCGCCAACAGGAAGGGTATATGTAAGTCGTCACGTGATATTTGATGAGACAAGATTCCCATTTTCGATAAATTGGGGACTGTTTTTCCAGGCATTCACGGTTGTATTAGACTTGGTTACGGGGATTAAATTCTTTACTAGACAATTTGGAACAACAGTGAGTGAAGGGAAAATATCACAACATCCGAGCGTCGGATTTCTATTTGATGATAACAGCTCTGGACAACAAAATTATGAGCCACCTAATGAGACAAACGTGCAGCAATCACAATTAGGTTCACAAGAATCATGTATAGACTGTGAAACACATGAAGAAGCAATAGTCTCTGTCTCAAGTGATTTACCAGTTCCGTCTACTCAACAGCAATCTACTCACTCAATGCAAACAAGGTTGAAATCGGGAATAAGGAAGCCCAATCCGAAGTATGTTCTCTCCATAGCCCGTGAGATTCCAAAGGAGCCGAAAACAGTTAAAGGAGCACTAAGTCATCCGGGTTGGAGGAAAGCTATGATAGATGAATTGGAGGCTCTCAAATTAAATCAAACATGGGAGCTAGTACCAAGATCTTCGGATATGAATATCGTCGGATGTAAGTGGGTGTTCAAAGCCAAATTGGATGCGAAGGAAACCTTGATAAACCGAAAGCACGATTAGTGGTGAAGGGGTACCATCAAGAGGAAGGTGTTGATTTCGCCGAAACTTTCAGTCCTGTGGTTAAACAGGCAACCATGAGAATTGTTCTCTCCGTGGCAATTATTAAAGGATGGTTTATCCATCAGCTAGATGTGAAGAACGCGTTTCTTCACGGGTCATTAAATGAGACAGTGTTTATGGAACAACCACCAGGCTTTGTGAGTTTTACGATGCCTAACTCGGTTTGTTTACTCAAGAAGGCATTATACGGCTTAAAACAAGCTCCGCGAGCTTGGTTTGAAAAATTCAGCAATCTTTTGTTGGAATGGGGATTTCATTGTAGCTCTACTGATCCGTCGTTATTTGTTCTTCACACGGATCATCACACCCTGGTATTATTATTATACGTTGATGATATTGTTTTAACCGGCAGTTCATCATCTCTACTTCAGGAATTAATAGAAGCTTTAAGCAGAAATTTTTCTATGAAAGATCTCGGACGACTTCACTATTTTCTCGGTATTGAAGCCAAGTTTACTGGTCCAGATCTATTTTTAACCCAATCTAAATATGATGGTGATTTGTTGCAGAAGGCGGAAATGCAAGATAGTAATTCGATTGAGACCCCATTGCCTATCAAAACTCATCCAACGGTACAAGACATGGAACATTTTCATGATCCTCACTCTTTTCGAAGTCTTGTGGGTGGATTACAATATCTCACAATTACAAGGCCGGACATCTCTTATTCAATGAATCATATCTCGAAAAAATGCATTCTCCTACAAATGGTGATTTCAAACTGTTAAAACGGGTGTTGCGGTATGTAAAAGGAACTCAACAACCGGGGCTTTATCTTCACTCTAAAAGCGCACTAAATTTATATGGGTATGCGAGACTACGATTGGGCTGGCTGTTCTAAGACTCGGAGGTCAACAACTGGGTTTTGCACTTTTTGGGATCAAATATCATTTCATGGTCCGCAAAAAAGGCAAGCGGCAGTGTCAAGATCATCAACGGAGGCTAAATATAGGGCCTTGGCTTCGCCACGGATATTACATGGGTCTCTTTTGTATTGAGAGATTTGGGTATTGCTCAAGGGGCCGACTTTGCTTTATAGTGATAATCACTCAGCCATTTCATTGACAGCAAATACAGTCCTTCATGCAAGGACAAAGCATGTGGAGATTGATTTTCATTTCGTTCGAGAGAGAGTCGCTCTCAAGTTACTTGAAGTCCGCTATGTTCCTGCTACTCATCAACTTGCTGACATATTTACAAAAGCTTTACCGCGCTTTGATCATTGCAGGCTACGATACAAACTGGGACTAGGTTTTCCACCTAATCCCAGTTTGAGGGAGGCTGATAAGATTGATAATATTATTTAATATTATCGGAAGATTTGATTTGAGTATGATTTGATTTTGCTATCGAAAGATTAGATTAGAGTGGTAGATATGATTTGATTCCGATTATTCCAATTGCAAAGAAATTGATCCAGTCAATCTGTTAGATTAGATATTTGAATTATAGAATAGGAAATCTAGTTGTCTTCTTATTTGTCTTCTTAATATAAATAGCTTTATGTATTGTAGAATGATAAAACGTATTATGGCTTTCAGTGAATAACATTTTTCTCTTGGGAAATTTATCTTTGAATCGTTATTTTCTTGAATCCTCTTATTTTCTTCAAGACATACCAAAACAGCATGTAATGTGACGCAAAGATGAGAATAAAGCATGAACACGAGGATGAAAAGAGAGTCAACATTATAAGGAGTTGAAAGCACCTAAGGTAAAAGATTAATTGCAACAAAATACAAAGAGCTCAGGCTAAAGTAACTCGAGATTTTGGTTACAGCTTAGAAAACATACAGACTGAGAAACAGATCATTGTAGCAAAAAAATTAGCCCAAGTTTACAAAGAGAACTATGATCCTCACGCTCAAGTGGTTCCCAGACATTCATCAATCTCTCCCCATATATCCGTTTTCAATCAGCGCTCTATCCATCCTCCACGCCAAGCATCTCGACAAACAGGTGGGGTAAATACTTAGTTTCAATGACTGGATTATTAACTCACCATTCAACAAGCATCATCTCATATTCAATTAAAATGATGCTGGAAGGAAAAAAAAAAAAATAAGTCCACCCATCTATAAAAAGGATGAAGAATTGGTGTACCAAGCTGCGGGAGTTGATCGAGAGTAAGCCATAAAGACACTAGATGGAAACACTCGTCCGTCAATTCCAACTATAGTGCAATTTTTCAGGAAAGTCTCCGGTGATGCATTTGTAGCACCTCCGGCACAAGTAAAGTTCGAGTAATCATAATTCATAGACACTTTCAATTGACACCGTCATTCAAATAGACCAAGACAACAGTGCAAAAAATATACAATTAGGGAGCAAATATAGAGCATCCGATTTGCCACAACTCTCTTACATAATCAACTGGGCAAATACAATTGAAGTGAAGCTAATATGTTCCTTTGGCATTCCATTTTAGGCTTCCAGCTTATTTATTGCCTAAAACTAAAGAAGAGAAAGATGAGATGTCTCAAGTTTCATATTCTTATGCTGTAGATAATCTCATATATGTTATGGTTTGCACTTGTCTAGATATTTCACAGTGTATTAGTGTTGTGAGTATATATATGGCACATCCGGGTAAAGCTCACTGGCAAGCCATGAAATGGATTCTTCGGTACATCCGAGGTACATCAAATGTGGGTTTAGTCTTTGATAAAGATTGTAATATAGGACATTCGGTTCTTGATACTGACTACGTAAGCGATTTTGGTTAGTTGGAGAGCGATTTAGGTTAGACACAATTGCTTTGTCTACCACCAAAATAGAGTACATGGCAATAGTTGAAATGGTAAAAGAAGATCTTTGGTTGAAGCGTTTGATTACAGAACTTGGAGTGACATAGGAGGGAGCCTCCATTATTTTTGGTAATAACCAAAGTGTGATTTAGTTGATCAAGAGCACGATGTATCATGAGAGCACAAGACTTATCGACATACGGTATTACTTTGAGGATGATGAGGTTACCAAAAGTACAGTTACGATGAAGAAAGTACTTGCGGCGAATAATTTGGCAGATGTATTGACCAAACTAGTTCCTTTGACCAAGTTCAAGCATTGTTTGGACTTGATTGGTGTTTTAACCATTTGATTTGCTTAGGAAGAGTTGGTGACTTTTTATCCCTTGTTTCTTACACCAAGTACGCTTGCGTAGGCTTAGGGGTGTGCATCGTCGATTCCACCATTTTAAGGGTAGCCTTGTGTATTCACTTTTGGTGGTGAAGGAGAGAGGTCTTGTGGCATTTAGCATAATGTTCTTTTCGAGATTTGAAGCAAATGTGGAGATTTATTGAGTTTTGACTTTCAAATTAGGGTATTTTAGACCACCAGTCTTGGCATAATGCTGTTTTGGAGATTTGAAGCCAATGTGGAGGTTTGTTGAGTTTTGCCTTTCGAATTAGAAATAAGGGTATTTTAGACTATGCACTTTTGTTTTAGGGTTTTTTGAAGGGATACTAAAGGGAATGTGTTTAATAACACATCATAAATCCTAGCCTCCATATTATTTCCTTTTCTTTTTATTATTATCTTCTTGTTAGATCTTTAGATCTTGCGGCTCACCAAGTGGTCACATGTAATTCTAAAATAGATAACAAAGAGAAAAAAAAAAATCAATCTCTCTCTGCTTCCATCACCACAATATGTTAAGTGTATCATCACGACGGATCTCTCTTCCTCCAATCAGGAATGGAAGAAAATTTGTTTCTTTTTCGTAAAGTGAAATGATAGCTACAAAACGTTAAAAAATATTTCAACACGATATCACCGCTACGCGTTTCTCAACGTATGATATGGTGCATTTTCCATCTATGATCGATGATAGAGTCAATAAAATTGTACCGTGAGAACGAATGGCAAAATCATGCGATTTTACAATGTATGTTACTTAATTCATTTCTTGAAAAGGGTCGACAAAGCTAGAAAAAAATTATATATATTGGGTATTTTCCATGACACAGCATTAGAACCCATGTTGTGAAGAAACTAAGCCACAGATCATGCAATTAAATACTCAAGATATTCGAAAAATATACTAGGAGCACAATTAAAAGAGCACGGAACATGATAAATTGCTCAGGGATAAACGGAGCTGAAAACTATTTTTCCAAGGAAAGTACCAATTCCTTCTATTTTAATTACTAGATAAAACAAAGCCACGTCGATTACCGATATAAGTTCAACGTGGATATCACAACGTTATCTTGTATATGATCTGATTTATATAAAGGACGTGATATAAGATCAAGCGTGTAATTGAATTCATGTACCGTACTTAACAAGATAAGGCTTGTTATATAATGGTAGCTTGGATATAGGCCAACGTCTAATTATAGTAAATTGTGATTTTGAATTCGGGTTTTTAAACAAAGTTGGCATCTCATCTTCCCTTGCATTGACAATTTTGGGTCAACGGGAGGTTGGATTTCCTTTAATAGGAGAACGTGCAAGCTTCTAGCTGAAGTGAATTTCTGGACCATGCATATTAATGTCTCTTGAATGCAGATTAGCTGCAACGCATGCTTGCTTATTCCGTAACCCAAAGTTGCCGGGAGCACTCACGTCGACATGCCTCTCAGATCGAACAGGCCGATTAAAACCCGGGGAGCATCTAACTTGACTCTCAAGGATTCGCTCAAGAAAGAGATGTCCAAGCGAAGAAAAGGCCGGTCATCTCCGACAACACCATGTAAACAGAGCTTCCTGTACAAACAAGCTCGGCCCACTTGTTCCCGGGTAAGTTTGACTACTTCTCAAGTTCGTCTTTAATTCCTCGATCGACGCGTTCGAAGTTCCAAATGACAGTTAAATAGCGACAGATACCTCACATCCCAACGTGAGACTTGGATTTTAACATAGCTCCTGCGAACTTTGTAGGCATGGCCAGTGTTCGAATAATCTTGTCGCTTCTGCTTCTAGCGGCCTTAGGCATAATTGCTCAGTGTGGCGCCTCTCGGGCTATCAAAGCAGCTTACTGGCCGTCAGATGTTGAAATCCCTGCATCCTCCATAGACACCTCGTATTTCACTCACATTTACTATGCATTCCTCTTGCCCCACCCGACCACATTCCGGCTCATGGACACTGCGTCTGACCAAACCAAGCTGCCTGGATTCACAGGCATGCTGCGGAAGCGAAAGCCGGCGGTAAAGACCCTCCTATCCATAGGTGGAGGCAGGTCGGACACAAATGTGTTCTCCAGGATGGTGAACAGCTCAGAGACTCGCACAGCATTCATAAACTCCACCATTGAAGTAGCTCGAAAATACGGTTTTGATGGAGTTGACTTGGACTGGGAGTATCCAGCTGATGAACGAGACATGTCCAACCTCGCTCTGCTTTACAAAGAGTGGAGAAAAGCCCTGGATAAGGAGTCCAAAAGAAGTGGTAAAATCCGCTTATTACTGACGTCTGCTGTGTACTATGCATCAGGATTTCAGGTTTGGGGTACGCCCAGATCGTACCCCAGTCAGGCAATCCGAAAGTACGTGGACTGGGTCAGCCCCATGTGCTTCGACCATCACGGGTCCTGGGAGAATTTCACGGGCGAGCATTCGGCACTCTATGATCCGAAGAGCAACATCAGCACGAGCTACGGAATCAGTTCGTGGATTCGAGCTGGTGTGCCGAGCCGAAAGCTGGTGATGGGCCTACCGTTGTATGGTCGGACATGGACGCTCCAGAATCCAAATGTTACTGGCGTCGGGGCTCCAGCTGTTGGAACGGGTCCTGGAGAGGGTACCTTGACATACGAACAGATTGTTGAGTTTAATGTGCAGAACCATGCAGCAGTCAAATTCGACGAGGAGTCGGTGTCGTACTACTCATACGTCGGAGTCTCTTGGATTGGTTATGACGATGTGGGGTCTGTGCGGAGGAAGGTCCGATTTGCTCGGTCTCAGCGCTTGGGTGGGTACTTCTTCTGGGCTCTCGGCCAGGATAAGAACTCGATCATCTCAAGACAAGGTACCAATGAAATCACCTTTTAATGTCCATTACACACAGTAATCATGTGTTGATTCTAACATGTTTGCTTCTTACCCTTCTACTGATGACAGCCTCAAGAGCTTGGGATCACTGATGAACTTGGAAAGACTGTCCGTAGCATGTGACGATTGCAATAAATGCATTTAACTCGTTTGAAATTTGGTCAACTGTTGACTTCTCTCAGACAACTTTACAATTATTCCCGGAACAATTCTCAGATCTCTCGTCTTGAAGGTTCGTGATCTCCAAGGATATCCTGTTCATATCGTTGGAAAGTGGGAGCCTCTTTCAATTCAATTTCTGATTTGCTCAAATAGATTCCTTTCATTGAGTTACACAACTAGCCTTTTCCATTAAACATCTACGATTGCCAATTTCAACAACTAACGACCAACAGTGAAGTGAAGAACATGAGAAATAACATGCAGTAGTATCTCCTTTTTTTCAGTGTCGTAAAGCACAAGTATCGAAGGATTAGTTGCTGACCAAAGGACGATATAATTGGGTAACAAACTAAAGCAATTGGTAATTTTGCGAAGCTGTGGCTGGAGGAATTGTGTAGTCCGGGTGCTTCTAGCGAAGAACAAACACCGTGCACCCAATCTTTCAAGTGCAAAATCAAGGGGTTGGAAATAAAATCGAAATCGTTGAGCTCAGTAACTGAAGATATTGATAAGCAAAAATAAAATGAATGGAGTGATTTTTTAGAAATAGTTTTCTTCTGGCTTGAAGATTAATGAACAACACGGGCATTCCAAGGACAGTAGAGGTAAGGAAACTAAAAATGGGCAAGTTAAATTGCAAAATGAATCGTGCAGCATATCCGCAAACACATACATAGAACAGTTAACGCCAACAACAGGAATCGTTCTCTCCTCAGTTTGAGATGCATCATCTCATTCACTTTGTGTTTGATAATAATAGCGGACAGAAAAGGTATAGTGCACACAAACCTGGAAAGTTGAAGAATGGTTATATCAAGTAGATTTGAATCAATCCCCATAAGGCAGAAGATGATGCGCCTCAGATTAATTCAGCTGGCGAGCACACTCTATCTGCGACAATCTCCCGTCATGCATCTGCAGTGCCTTCTACAAATGTTGTAGCCGTTGTCGACAGATTTTTATTCAGAGAAATTGAGATGTGGATACAAAAAGAAGCAAACATGAAGCATTCTATCCGTCACAAGTTTCTCTTAAACAATCAAAGAGAATAGATTCTATTGTACTTTAGCTAGTTAGCTAGTACGTCTATGATGGGGTGCAATTGGACCGCACCATTTGGACTTGATATACTACGATGGAAAGACACTAATGGAGGGGTAGGAAGGGAGATGTATAAACAGCTCCCGAACACAACCATTGATACGGTTGGCCATTCATTCGCACTAAAATTCCTCTCTATTTCCATCAAAGAAGATCAAGGCGTTCCATTTCATTTTGCAAGAACAATCGGCATTTATGCTGTGGAAATCGTGTGTTTTCCTCGTGATTGCATCCAAACTAACGCGAAGAAGTATTGTTCGTGAATCATCGGCAATTCAACGTTCGTTCCGAGGCCATTTACTGTTTGCGCATCGGAATCAAGTAAGTCGTCTTCCGCCAACTCAAAATCCAACATTGGTATCAGAGCCCGATCGTGATTTATGCCTTGTTTTTCATCGAGTTTTCTCTTTTACCATTTGATATTAAGATCAAAAGAAAATATTCTACACTGTTTAGATCTTTGACAGTCGGAATTGCCATATGAAAAACTCAAAATTGAACCAGAGCGAAGAAAGGGTTCGGGTCGCGTGATCCGTGAGGTTTTCGCCATTTTTCGAAATAATTTTTTGATCAAAATTAACTTTTGAATATACAGGGTGAAAGAGCTCGTCGAGACGAGTCCGGTGATGGGTCGAGCGCCCTCGGATGCGCCCACACGCGTGGCCAGAAGCCGCTGCGCATGGGCGTCACGCGCCTAAAGCGTTGGCAAACCCAGCGCGTGCACGTCACGCGCCTAAAGCGCTAGGAAACCCAGCGCGTGCGCCACACGCGCCGATCGGCGACCGGCACGTGCGCGATGCGCACCAGCCGGCAAACTAGCATGTGATGACATCACCGTGACGTCACCCAACGGTCGGTAACCGTTGGATGACGTCATCGATGACATCACCGCTGGAGACAGCGGCCGGCCGAGATCCGACCCGAATCCGACATGACCGTTGATCGGGTCACCGAATGGACCGGTCTGACCAGCCAGGAGCCGTTTGGCTCACTAACGCGTGCTCCACACACACCGCGTACTCAGGCGGCACGTGGTGGCGCGTGCGAGCTCCGATTGGAGCATGGTCGGTGGCGTTTGGTTTGTATGAGTATCCTCTACACATTGGTATAATTATTTTATACTTTTGAATTTTATAAATGTATGAAGATGCTTTGGGAACCCTATGTACGCGTATTTTTTTGGGGTTTAATGCACTTTATTCATTTGTAACTTGTATTTTCTTGTGAATTAGGAAATACAGTAACTAACTTGTGTTCAAATGAAGTTATATATGTTGTGTAGAGCTTGGTTCATTGATATGATGTATATATTTTAATATACTTGCAATTTTCTAGTTGCTAGAAAATTAGAACAATGGTAGGAAATCCATTACACGTTGAATTGCAATTTTGATTATAATTGAAGCATAATTGTTGTTTATACGTTAGTTATTATCATGCTATATTTTTGTGTTAAGGAAAAATGTAGAAATTACATAAGGTCATGTAATTATTTTTCCTAGTAGGAGTTCGTAGGTTGGTAGAATTGAAAGGAGTTCTCACCTAGAACTTAAAATTTGTGCAAAATAAACTAATTAATGATAATAGAATAATTGTACATAGAAGTTGATAGGGAATATTGTGAACTTTTGCTTTTGTGTCTTTTTGTTAAATTATCATTAATTTAGTTTGTCTTTGCTGCAAATAAAATATGTGTGTTAATTCTGTAAAGTATGCTAGTATTGATTCTGCTTTTATTATGTCAATATGTTATAGTAATTGATTATGATTTCCGCATCCAAGACCATTGTGGCTGACCTCAATAAGGGTGAGAAGTTGAATGGTGATAATTATGATATTTGGCACTGAAAGGTTCAGTACATTCTTGAAGAGCAAGAGGTTTTGGAAACCCTCAACCATATCATGGATGAACCTGAGCATGGAACTTCAGCTCAACATAGGAGAGATCTGGAAGCTTATCAAGCTTGGAAAAAGAAAAATAACATTGCTCGCATCACGTTGCTAAGCTGTATGCAAGATGATCTCATGTGTGAGTTTGAGAGTTATGACAAAGCTCAAGCTATGTGGGTTGCCTTGAAAGATAAGTTTGGGGATACATCTGCCACTTAGTTTATGAGACTCACCATCAAGTTTGACACATTCTGAAAGCGCCCAAATGTAATGATGAGGCAACATCTTCGGGAGATGTCAAACATGATCCGTGAGCTAAAATCAGCAGGTCACTCCCTTACTGATGAACAACAAGTTCAGGTTGTTATAAGGTCTCTTCCTAATAATTGGGAGCATATGAAGATCAATATGACGCATAATGAGAACATCGTCATTTTTTATGATATTGCGCGTCATTTGGAATTAGAGGATGAGCGCCTAGAGGCTGCAAGATCCTCTACTCATGCTTATGTTGCTGAATCGAGTTCGCGCAAGGCTTCGGGCTTCAAGCACAAAAGAAATCTTCAGTTCAACAACAAAGGGAAGATGATTAATCAGGGACCCAAGAGGACTAAGACCTTCCGACGCAAGAAGCGTGGTGGGAAGAAGGACAAGGCCAAGATGGAGTGTCACAATTGTGGTAAGATGTGTCACTATGCTCATGAATGCACTGAGCCGAAAAAAGGTACCCTATTACTCCATTACTTTGAGTAATGCTTTTGTTTTTAGTACTGTAATGCTTGCTGAATCTCATCCAATGTGGACTATAAACTCAAGAGCAACGGACCATATAGCTAGAGACCAAGAAACATTTGTGGAGTATCGTCGGATACCACCTGGAAGAAGATGGATATATGTTGAGAATAACTCAAGAGTTGAAGTGAAGGGTATCGGCACATGTAAATTAATCTTACGTGGTAGTCGAAACCTGTTCCTGCATGATGTCATTTATTCTCCAGATATTCAACGAAATTTGGTCTATGTAGTTGTTCTTCTTAGCTTAGATTATGTATTGAATTTCCATGGTGATTGTGTTGACATTTTGTATGGAACAGTTTATTATGGTTCAGGTCATGTATCGAATGTTTTTATAGTGTTAGACATTGACTATGATCAGTACAATGTTAATGTTGATGGTTATTTTTTTTTAATTGCGTCTTCAAATAACGTTGAGATTGATGCAAGTACTTGGCATGCTAGATTAGGTCACATTGGATTGCAAAGAATGCAAAGATTAGTTAGAGAAGGCCTTTTAGGGTCACTCACTAATGTTAGTCTATCCGTATGTGAACATTGTCTGGCGGGAAAACTAACTAAAAAACCATTCGGTAAAGGGACTAGAGCTGAATTTCTATTGCATCTCATACATTCTGACATTTGTGGTCCTTTAAATGTGAGGGCGAGGCATGGAGTCTCATATTTCATCACTTTCATAGATGACTTCACACGTTTTGGTTATGTCTTTCTGATCTCCCATAAGTCAGAAGCATTAGACTGCTTTAGACGATATATAGTGATGGTAGAGAATCAGTTAAACAAAACAATAAAGGCATTGAGAACCGATCGTGGACGTGAGTATCTATTGAAGCAATTCAAGGCTCTTTGTGATGAAAAGGGAATTGTACGACAATTGACTATTCCTTGTACTCCACAACAAAATGGAGTAGCTGAGAGAAGGAATAGAACCCTATTGGAAATGGTTAGGTCTATGATGGCGCAAGCAAATTTACGTATCTCCTATTGGGAAGATGCGTTATTGATTGCTGCCTATATACTTAACCGTGTGCCCTCAAAATCGGTTACTTCCACCCTTATAAATTATGGACTGGTAGGAAACCAGAATTGAGTAGTCTATGTCCATGGAGATGTGTAGCTTATGTTCATGATTCTTCCCATAGAAATGGCAAATTAGGTCCTAGAGTGAAGAAATATATCTTTATAAGATATTTCGAGCACTCCAAAGGGTACGTGTTCATAGTTGAACAAGCTGATGGGAGTGTGACCGAAATGGAGTCACGAAATGTCACGTTCTTGGAGAACGATTTTCCTAATAGATGTGAGATTAATAAGAACTTCCAATTATATGAGATTGAAGATCCTGATAACACACCCACTGATGTTGTAGAGGGAAATGAAGATTTACCTCAACACACAAGACCTAGTGGGAGTGTTGCATTGCCTGATGAATTGAATTGAAGAGAAATTCAATTGCGTAAAAGTAATCGTAAAAGTATTCCCCGTCATCGTTTTGAGATTGAAGGGGAAACATTTATAATTGCTCAAAATGATGATGCCGAGCCTAAGACTGTTCAAGAGGCTCTCTCATCATCTGACAAGAAAGAATGGAGAAAATTTTTGGAAGATGAGATGGAGTCAATGAGGGCAAACCATGTATGGGACTTGGTTGATCTACCACCCAATCGTAAGGCCATTGGAAACAAATGGGTCTTCAAGATTAAGTGTAGGGAGGATGGATCCATTGAAAAGTATAAGACTCGCCTTATAGCAAAAGGTTATACTCAACAAGAGGGTATAGACTATGAGGAAACTATTTCACCAGTTGTAAGGTTTGCCTCAATACGCCTTATTCTAGCCATCGTTGCACATTTGGACCTTGAATTACATCAAATAGATATAAAGACGGCATTTCTCAATGGAGAATTAGATGAGGAAATCTATATGAAACAACCAATAGGTTGCATAGCTAAAGGTCGAGAGCATAAAGTTTGCAAGCTTAATCGCTCAATATATGGCCTTAAGCAATCATCTAGACAGCGGTATCTTCGTTTTCATCGAACAATAATAACTTTTGGTTTCACGATGATCGAAGAAGATCACTGTGTATATGTCAAGCGATCCAAAGATAAATTTGTGATTTTATCACTTTATGTGGACGATATTCTGTTGGCTGGAAATGACAAGGTTTTGGTTATCACCATAAAAGAATGATTGTCCTCTAATTTTGATATGAATGACATGGGAGAAGCTGCTTATATATTAGGAGTTAAGATCGAAAGAGATCGATCAAGAAAACTCCTTACTTTATCACAAGAGTCTTATATTATGAAGGTTCTTGAGTGTTTCAATATGCAGCATTGTAATCCCATTGATACCCATGTCATGCAAGGTAAAGGCCTAAGTACTGAGATGTATCCTAAGACTTCAGAAAAAATCAATGTGATGGAAACTGTTCCTTACGCTAGTGCGGTCGGAAGTTTAATATATGTTAAGATGTGTACTCGACCCGACATATGCTATGCCGTGGGATTGGTGAGTCGATATCAATCAAATCCTGGTTAAGCATACTGGAAAGCAGTGAAGAGAATCATGAGATACTTGAAGGGCACCATGGACTATCAACTATGTTACGAAGGGAATGATTTACGCCTATTGGGTTATTCAAATGCCGATTGGGGTGGAGACTTGAATAAGCGTAAATCGACTTCTGGATATGCGTTATTGCTCAATGGAGGTGCGATTTCTTGGAATAGCAAGAAACAGACATGCATGGCCTTGTCTACGATGGAGGTAGAATTTATTGCATGTTCTGTCGTAGTGCAAAAAGCAGTATGGCTAAAACGTTTCTTGGAAAATTTAGCCACTGTCACTGAAGTTCCAAGACCGGTGACAGTTTATTGTGATAGTTAAGCAGCCATTGCCTATGTAAAAGATCCCAAGTATCATGGAAGGACAAAGCATATTGACATAAAGAATAATTTCGCCAGAGATATTATAGCGCAGAAAGAAGTGATCTTGCAATATATTTCAACCAATAGAATGGTTGCTGATCCATTTACGAAAGCTATTCCTAGAGACATATTCTTGACCCATAGGATGTCACTAGGATTGCATAGAATATGATGTCTGTTATTGTAGAGGATCATTGGTTTATGTATTTGTGGACAGATGTACTGTACTTGTTTGTTTAATAGTGATTTGATATTTTATCAATAAGTACAAATCCACTATAAGACTAGCACAAACACACATATATTATTGAAAAGTATGTCAGCAGGCAATGATTGGATCACTCACGCGAGCAATCGCCTCAAGTGCTTGTAGTTAGCATGTTGAGATGAGACGTTATGTACAAATAAATGCTTAAGAGTAAGTTTGGTACATAAAATATTTCTTCTTGATTGGAGTCGAGATGAGATCTGTGATTGGTTTATAACAAGACCGAACATGGTAGTCCCACAATCATGTATGCCTGAAAGATGCTGGATGCGAGTACTTAATTGGGCGCTATAGAAAACGAGCTGATATAGCACTCGGGCTAAACATGAGTACGTGAGAAACACGTGACTATGTTTAGGTTAAGATCTGTATGGTGGATATTTGATGATTGACATACGCTCTTATAGAAAGAGTAATCCACTATAACATGTAATTTATACTACATGTGCATTGTACGACCAATAAGGGAAGATAAGTAATATTATCTCTATTTACTCATCGTGTGAGCCCTTGAGATAATTTGTATTTTACCTCAATTTTGTGCCATATGTTACTTCTAACTATGTTTTCGAAGTGAAAGATCAATGTTGCTACTTTAGTATGTTACGGGCGATCATGAATAGATATGGCTTATGGGACATGTCTAGGAAAGCAGTTATTCTGAAATTGAGAGAGACATGAGTGCGAAGGAAGATTATTGTTGTTTTACATCTATCACATGTATTTACTGGTTGACCAATTATATTACCCTATGTGGTTGCGGATATAATTGTAAATACATGGTGTTTTAAGAATAGTCAAGTATAGCCTTTAAGGGATAGGTATACTTGGATTGATGTAACAAAATATGTCTAGGGTACTGTGAGACATCGATTGTTTATTTCTTTTCAGGGTTGTAGCCATTATGTCATCCCTAACAGGTGCATAATTTGAGCTCCCAAGTGCAGGTGTACTCACTGGTCGCACGGCTTATTTGCCAGTATGAATTGTTTTGTAAAATTGATGAATGTTGAATGCTTTATATTCTTGATAGAGAGCTATCAAGCCCATCATGTCCGAGTGGGAGATGTTGTACTTTAGCTAATTAGCTAGTACATCCATGATGGGGTGCGATTAGACCGCACCATTTGGACTTGATATGCTACGATGGAAAGACACTAATGGAGGGGTACGAAGGGAGACGTATAAAAGGCTCCCGAACACAACCATTGATACGGTTGGCCATTCATTCGCACTCAAATTCCTCTCCATTTCCATCAAAGAAGATTAAGGCGTTCCATTTCATTTTGCAAGAACAATCGGCATTTATAATGTGGAAATCGGGTGTTTTCCTCATGATTGCATCCAGACTAATGTGAGGAAGTATTGTTCGTGAATCATCGGCAATTCAACGTTCGTTCCGGGGCCATTTGTTGTTTGCGCATCGGAATCAAATAAGTCATCTTCCGCCAACTCGAAATCCAACAGATTCAATAAAACTAAAAGTAGTATTGTGCAGAGAAATTTATTCATCACTGATCAATGCCCAAAGACAAAATGAGCCATGATCAAAGAAGAGTTTATGATGCCATTCAAGGGTCCAAATGTGGCAAAAGCAATTGTGACATCCCAAATTTTCAATTCTATTTTCTTCTAAATGAATCGTTGCATTCAGTCTCCTGACTTGATAATCAAAATTTTAACCATGAAATAGAAGGCATCTTGGCCAAGAAACCAAAGAATCAAGCATGGAATTTCAAAAAATGTTGTGCCCTTCCTTGGCTAGTCCCAATTATCTAGACTGCACATACATCTAAACCAGCAGTAGAAAGGCATGACAGCTTCTGCAAAGGAAAGGTTAAACTCAAATGAACTCGCAGATAAAGCGCAACCTCTTTTGTATTGCCTTAATGACAGATTGATTGTTCTAGCATTACTAAAGCATATCTAAAGCACAGGGGTTAAGCAGAATGTTAGTCTTACATAACATACTAGAGGAGAGCTTGAATACCACTGTAAGACTGAAAAAAAAATCAGGAAACGCAATTGATAAGTTCAGTCTTTAGTTGAAAAAGCAATATAAGATCTCGATGAGCAGATCACATGACAAGATTTGTAGACAAAGCATGACAGATATCCGATGAAAAGCAATAAACAGCTCTCGTTCCGTAACCCCATCAAAGTCACCCGAAGCACAGATATCTCTCAACAACATATGCCAATTCATCCACAATCACAACAAGCAAGCAAGAAGATAGGTTCTCTCACAGATTGCTAAAGCATCACAAAGCTAAACACCAACCATTGCTTCCAAAACACCATTTCCAAGACCAAGCACAACAGTCCTTAACTCCAAAACAGATCCACAATCTGCATATCCAGTCAACCCTCGACTCACACACGACCGTTCAATCATGCATCAAATGCCAATTCTAGTGTAAGCATAAACTTAATCAGGGGAAAAGAGAGGATGCAGACGAAAGCCGAAACATGAAAAGAGAGGCGAGAAGGGAAGGATTGATCGAACCTCGTGAAGAATCGCGGGGAGAAGTTCCAGAGAAGGTCAAGCAGTGAAAGAATCCAAGAAAAGTCTTTTTGTTGAAGAAGCGAGCTTTTGAATGGCAAAACACTGACACACAACCCCTCCAGCAGTAGCTCCAATCTCTGAAACCATAGATAAATAAACTATAAATAAACTATCTGGGGAAATTATTATAAATTTTAAGGCAATAAACTTGAGAATTCGACAAGGAAACGACTTCTCGACTAGGTCCATCTTTAGAGGCCATTACGGCACAGTTAAAAATCGATTTGAAATCAAAGATAGACTGGATCGACAGAGATGTGTGGCTAATCGTGGGTAACACCACTAAATTAGAAAATTCATGTCGACCGGCACTAAATTGATTTTCTTATTGTTTTGGTACCCTGTGTTCGTATTTGGTTCTTTGGGATTTTCACAACAACCGAGAGTCACCAATGTGTCGAGTGGGATCATAGTGGCTCGAAGAAAATCGACCATAAGTCAATTGCATTTAAAAATATCTAAAAGTTACCCGGTAATTTAGGTCACGCTAAAAACACGCCAAATAAAAATTAACCGCCAATTCGAGTCAAATTTCAGGAATTGAAATTTCAATCATGTCACAACAAATTTTAGGAGTATCGACTCAGTCTCAGAAGATTTTTCTAACATCCGACACTTTTTGGGAAAAAGTTGTCGTGAGGCCATTTTCGTTCAATTTAAGATGGGAATTAATTTTGTTGGTGAAATTGAGAAGCAAGGGGGATTCTTGGATAAGGAAATTAATCAATTTGATAATGGAAATATCAATTGATTTTTGGGAGAGTTATTTGAGAGAAATTCAAGAGGGAAATTGGATGCAAAATACAAGTGTAGACCAAGTGCTTTAATTTGGAATTTCCTTGGTTATCTAAGTGCCAATTCAAAAGAATTTGGAATAAGAATTTCCTACTTAAGGAAATTCTTTTCTTTTATTTTTTTTTCCCAATTCTTTCCTTTTTTTGGCCAAGCATCCTTTCTCTCCTCTCCCCCCCCCCAACCAAAATGTTTGCTGGCTTCCACCTTGTTTCCCCTCTTTCTCTACTTTTTGACTTTTCAAACCTAATCTCTCTTCTCTCTCTTCTTCCCCCACTCCCTCGTGACCAACCCTTTCTTCTCCTTTCTTCTTTGTGTGAACCAGCCAAAACCAGCAAAATAGAAGTAGCAGCTTGCCTGAAGATCGAAGTAGCTCCCAGTCGCCGCCGTTCGCACCACCCGTGCGACGTCGCCTCACGCCCGTGCCTGCCATCCCCACCGTCCAGCCTCGTTCGGCCTCTGTCTAGCTCAGTCCGACCGCCTCCGGCCATCGCCCAGCTCCGTCCGACCACCGTCCAACCTCCCCGAGTCCCCCTCACCCTCCGCCGACCTCGCCTCGCCATTTTGGCCACCGGACCAGCTCCGACCAGCCAAAGGTAACAACCCACCCAGTGGGTTTCCAGCCCCCTTCGGGCCCGCTTTTGGGCCATTTCCGGGCCTCGAACCCGAGCCATGCTTTGGGAGGAATCGTCCCATCGCAACATCCCCATCAAATTGATCCAACTTGCGCGCAATTCCGGTGAGTAATCTCATTAATCCTTGCTTAGTGGATTAATTATGCCTTAAGATTGTTTAGTTTTAATTAATTGGGTTTAGGTGGTTAGATTAGTATAGATTAGTGTTTATTAGTCAATTGTGATGTGAATTGGACAAATTGAGTGTGCATTTAGTAAGTAGATGTGGTCTACTATTTATTGAGGGTAGTTCGGAATTTTTCCCAACCGCAATTCCGCCTAAGTGGAATTTTTAATAATTAAATATTATTTTTCGAAATTAATTAAATTAATTATTTATTTTCAGAAATTCAATCGGGATGGTTGGTGACCGGAGCTTTATGCTGGTGATCGTCATGAAGTCCGTTTATTTAATTGGGCTTTATTTTGAGCTAAATTGAATTTTTAATATTTATTAATTAATTTTCGAAATTAATTATTTTTTTGGAAATTAAGGCTGAGATGGCTGACGACCGAAATCTCGTGCTGATTGTCGTGGCGCAGTCCGTTTATTTATTTGAGCTCTACGTTGCATTGAATTAAATAAATTATGATATTTTAAGGATTTACCCCAAATTGATTGAATTGAGTGGAATTGAATGATTGATTGGTAGATGGCCGAGTATGACTATTAGCATTTTTAATGCCTTGTTGAGCTATTAAGTGGAGAGAGTGGTGAGAGCTAACTGAGAATTCTATTGGCTGAGACCGATCAAGTACAAAGTATAGACAGGCGTGGTTCGGTGATTAAAGATATCACTGTGCGAAAACGGCGCCTTAAAAAACGCATGTAGACTGTCTATGACTTGTGGCAAGCGTGGTTCGTCGATTAAGGATATCATTGTGCGAAAACGGCGCCTTAAAGAACACACGTAAATTGTCTGTGATCTATGACAGGTGTGGTTCGGTGATGAGGAATATCACTGTACGAAAACGGCGCCTTAAAGAACGCATGTAGACCGTCTATTACTTATGTCACCTTGGCGAAAACGACAGCCGAGAGTATTAATGGAGCTCTGTGACTAAGTGTATTATTGGAGGTTATATGGGACAAAATGAATGACCTAGGAATGGTCTGACTGACATGTAACCGACTAGCTCGATTGATCAATGATTTGATTCGGTTGTCGTGATTTGATTGATTGTTCGTTGTCATTTATGAAGCGTCTGTATATAACCTTGAATTGCAGGTTGAGACTGAGGTCAAGGTAAGTCTTCTGACTTGTACTGTACTTAAACAACCATGTGGTGTATTGGTTCCCTAATTGAGTCTAAGTGGGGTAAAACTCGCTGAGATGTAGTCTCATCCCGGTTGTTAGACAACATTTCAGGACCCCGATGAGGAGCTAAGGAGGAGGAATCTGAGAAGGAGAACTCTGAGGTGAAACTTGAGGAGAATGATTTTTGGAAGAAGAAGATAATACCGAGAGGGATCTTGAGTACGACCCGAATGGACTGAGATCCCATCCTCTTTTGTGAACCCTATTTTGATGTGAATAGAGTTAGAGTGGAAAGTTGTGAACAATTGTGAAGTACTCTGGTTTGTGTTTTGAATAAAAGTTTGGTTATGAGTTTCAATATGAAAAATATGGCCTGCTTTTCTATCATATTGTTTTATTGTCTGGGGATTTTCTATATGCTTCCACATGCACTTATTAAATGAACAGGGTCGGTAATGCGTCCTGGGACATCGCTATTAATTGACCAGGTGAGGGATGGACAAGCAATCGAGGAACAAGGTGTGACAGCAATACTTCGAAACTGAACATCAAGGTTAGTAAATTATGGAAACACGCCAAATTTGGTTGATCACGTCACAACAATTAGTGTATCCATCTACTTACCACTTCTTTGCTTTCTTATCCTTGCCAATCCAAAATGTGCAAGGAGGAACAACCGGCATGTCTACTGTCTTTGGGGATTATCTCACGATGAAATGTTTGCAAGTCATGACTTAGCCCCATTTGTGACCCGTCAATCCAAGGTGGGCAGACCTTGTCACTATAGTCCCACCAAGAAATTACAGGTTCAGAATCCATTTTAACAAAGCGATATACCCATTCATACAACCGTGAGCAGATTCAACAACCGGACTTTGCATTTGTGAAATTAATGCCCTTACCACTAGGCCATCATCATTGGCAGTCCATACTTGCACATTTGAACATGATAATTCCACACGCACTATTCATAATATTCAATTATCATGTAACAGAATGAAGCAACCCATTTATATTAGAACCATCCATGCCTCTGCATATAATAGTAGCACCTCAAAATAAGTTCTACA
Organism: Eucalyptus cladocalyx; assembly: GCA_017140615.1. Lineage (NCBI taxonomy): Eukaryota > Viridiplantae > Streptophyta > Magnoliopsida > Myrtales > Myrtaceae > Eucalyptus > Eucalyptus cladocalyx. The sequence continues at coordinate 18,231,258 of CM029518.1, forward strand.
TGAGAGAGACATACCAAAACAGCATGTAATGTGACGCAAAGATGAGCATAAAGCATGAACACGAGGATGAAAAGAGAGTCAACATAATAAGGAGTTGAAAGCACCTAAGGTAAAAGATTAATTGCAACAAAAACCAAAGAGCTCAGGCTCAAGTAACTCGAGATTTTGGTAACAGCTTAGAAAACATGCATATTGAGAAACAAATCATTGTAGCAAAAAAATTAGCCCAAGTTTACAAAGAGAACTATGATCCTCACACTCAAGTGGTCCCCAGACATTCATCAATCTCTCCCCATATATCCGTTTTCAATCAGTGCTCTATCCATCCTCCACACCCAGCATCTTGGCAAACAGATGGGGTAAATACTTAGTTTCAATGACTGGATTATTAACTCACCATTCAACAACCATCATCTCATATTCAATTAAAATGATGGTGGAAGGAAAAAAAAATAAGTCTATCCATCTATAAAAAGGTTGAAGAATTGGTGTACCAAGTTACTGGATCAATCCAGAATATGCTAGAAAGACACTAGATGGAAACACTCGTCTGTCAATTCCAGCTATAGTGCAATTTTTCAGCAAAGTCTCCGGTGATGCATCTGCAGCACCTCTAGCACAAGTAAAGTTCGAGTAATCATAATTCATAGACACTTTCAATTGACACTGTCGTTCAAATAGACCAAGACAACAGTGCAAAAAATTTACAGTTGGGGAGCAAAGATAGAGCATCCTTTTGCCACAACTCTCTTACATAATCAACTGGGCAAATACAATTGAAGTGAAGCTAATATGTTGCAAAGTAGACTCTAAATAGCCACGAATCAAAAATACTCCTTTGGCGTTCCATTTTAGGCTTCCAGCTTCTTTATTGCCTAAAACTAAAGAAGAGAAAGATGGGATGTCTCAAGTTTCATATTCTAATGCTGTAGATAATCTCATATATGTTATGGTTTGCACTTGTCTAGATATTTCACAGTCTATTAGTGTTGTGAGTATATATATGGCACATCCGGGTAAAGCTCACTGGCAAGCCATGAAATGGATTCTTCGGTACATCCGAGGTACACCAAATGTGGGTTTAGTCTTTGATAAAGATTGTAATATAGGACATTTGGTTGTTGATACTGACTACGTAAGCGATTTTGGTTAGTTGGAGAGTGATTTTGGTTAGACACGATTGCTTTGTCTACCACCAAAATAGAGTACATGGCAATAGTGGAAATGGTAAAAGAAGATCTTTGGTTGAAGCGTTTGATTACAGAACTTGGAGTGATATAGGAGGGAGCCTCCATTATTTTTGGTAATAACCAAAGTGTGATTTAGTTGATCAAGAGTACGATGTATCATGAGACCACAAGACTTATCGACATACGGTATTACTTTGTGCATGATGAGGTTACCAAAAGTACAGTTATGATGAAGAAAGTATTTGCGGTGAATAATTCGGCAGATATATTGACCAAACTAATTCCTTTGACCAAGTTCAAGCATTGTTTGGACTTGATTGGTGTCTTAACCATTTGATTTGCTTAGGCAGAGTTGGTGACTTTTTATCCATTGTTTCTTACACCAAGTACGCTTGCATAGGCTTAGGGGTGTGCATCATCAATCCCACCATTTTAAGGGTAGTCTTGTGTATTCACTTTTTGGTGGTGAAGGAGAGAGGTCTTGTGGCATTTAGCATAATGTTCTTTTCGAGGTTTGAAGCAAATGTGGAGACTTATTGAGTTTTGACTTTCAAATTAGGGTATTTTAGACTAGTCTTGGCATACTGCTATTTTGGAGATTTGAAGCCAATGTGGAGGTTTGTTGAGTTTTGACTTTCCAATTAGAAATAAGAGTATTTTAGACTATGCACTTTTGTTTTAGGGTTTTTTGAAGGGATACTAAAGGGATTGTGTTCAATAACACATCAAAAATCCTAGCCTCCATATTATTTCCTTTTCTTTCTATTATTATCTTTTTGTTAGATCTTTAGATCTTGCAGCTCACCAAGTGGTTTTTAGAGCTTTTGGATTGTACTCTCATACTCTTTGTTGAAGATAGTAAAACCCCTCTCTCTCCTCATGATTTTTCCCGTTTTGGGTTTCCATGTAAATTTTGTGTTTCGTGTGATTTCGATTTTGCTTTTATCCTTTACTGCTTGCTTGTGCTTAGATTGATGCATCTTTTGGCATTTTTTCGCAATGGGCTATAAGCCGTTGTCCGAGCTATGGCTAGCGAGCTATTGATCTTGACTTCATTTGATGAACCTCAAGCCAATCCTCATGGGTCCTTATGGCTTGGGTGTATCACCTCGACTTTTTGAACTTTTCTAAATTGTTTTTGAGTTTAATGAAATATTAAGAAAAATAATAAAATGACAATCTTTAATCTACTATGAGAATAACAATATATTATGAATGATTGTAGACTCTACTCCTCCAAGAATTTGTAACTTTCAATAAACTGCCAAAATTGTGTGCATGCTAGACAGTCGGCATTTGAAAGGCTATTGGTTCATTAACATTATTGTGAAGTTAGGAGTAGGACCTAAGCAAGTCCTTAGAAGGCTTAAGGAGAAAACAAGCGGGAAAACCACCCTGGGATGGGAGACCCCGCGCTGTCCTCTGTATTCCCTCTCTATCAGGAAGACAAAGATAAACATGGAATTTTGGGGCCTCACAGTGATGAAGGTAGACACCACGTCAGGACTTAGGTTCTGGCTACCATTGGGTAGGCGGTATAGTAGCCTCCCGGGCCTAGGATGAGTGAGGGTGGGTGAAATGCCCACAACTGTGTCTTGGGCAGGCCCTCACGAGCCCAGTGGCTCGTAGATGCATTGAGGCATCTTGGCCTTTGCTTGGGGTTGTGTGCCCTGCAAGATGAGGTCCATAGCCTACCGTTTAGACCATACACGTGGCTGGACAGCAAACTTTCAACAGTTTTCTATTGGATAACATTTTTCTCGTTTTCTGATGTTTAGATCATCTAGGCAAATGAGATGATGCACTATCATTTCATAGTCAGCAAGAGGCCTAGACCTTGCTATCAGGAAAACAATTTTCTTATTAAAAATCAGAAAATATTGGCTTTTCATAAATTTTCGTTTTCCTTCCTGGAATCGGCCAAGAGCAAGCTGCATGCCCATCTCAGTTTATTTTGTTGTGGTAGAGGAAAAAATAGAAAGAAGGAAAAGTCGAGAGGTAAAAGTAGAGGAACAAAACACAATAACCTTCCTCATTGCAGTTGAGAATTTGGAATCAAGAACCAACAAGAAATATCAATCACTTCCAACTGTAGAAACATGAATTTCTTGGCCGGTCGTGTGCTTGAAAGCACTTCACTTGTTCTAGGCTGACCTAGAAAATCACAAATGATCCACATCAACGGCTTCATCAAATCAAGCATGGATATTTTCTTGAGCTGTCACTTGAGCGATACCGCATCGTACTTCTCATTGTTGACTTGGTGCTTGTGGCATTACAAAGGATTTCATTGTAGACGAGTCTTGCTAGGTATGAGTCTTTGTTGCAAGTGTTTCTGTTGTGCTTGATTCAAGTAGTGCATTATCAGATGAGTTGACTTGTTCCGCCATAATTACTTCCATATTCGTTGAGTGGGGTTTGACAATGAGTTTTGAGTCAATCATTGGAAAATTTCATTTTCTCGATATTAATTCACATAGAAATTCAAGAGCCAGGGTCTTAATTGAATTGGAGAGACTCGAATTCACACTACTGTCATAGACTTACTTAATTTAGATACCATATAATTAAGTACGAAATGAACAAGCCCGACAAAATCCTTGTATAACTTCTTCAATTTCACGAAAAAGAGAAATATGACTTACAAGTGTTGGCATGTATATATACAAATAATTTGCTTGAAGTGATCTGGTGTCTTATGGAGTCATAGAGGTCATAATCTACTTAGGCGGAGGTTACCCAATGCAAATGGTCGTTTTGAGGTGAAAATTATATCATTTTGCTGACGGACATGTATAGTGTTCGAATAGTTTTTGATTTGTCAGTTACATGCTTGAAGGTGAACATGTAATTATAAAACATTAAAAATCATTTCGACATGATATCACCACTACACGTTTCTCAACGGATGATATGGTGCATTTTCCATCTATGATCGATGATAGAGTCAATAAAATTGTACCGTAAGAACGAATGGCAAAATCATGAGATTTTACAATATATGTTACTAAATTCATTTCATGGAAAGCGTTGACAAAGCTAGAAATATATATATCATCGGGTGTTTTCCATGACACAGCATTAGAACTCGTGTTGTAAAGAAACTAAGCCAAGGATCATGAAATTAAATACTCAAGATATTCGAATAATATACTAGGAGCACAATTAAAAGAGCACGAAACATGATAAATTGCTCAGGGATAAACGGAGCTGAAAACTATTTTTCCAAGGAAAGTACCAATTCCTTCTATTTTAATTACTAGATAAAACAAAGCCACATCGATTACCAATATATGTTCAATGTGGATGTCACAACGTTATCTTGTATATGATCTGATTTATATAAAGGATGTAATATAAGATCGAATGTGTAATTGAATTCATGTACCGTACTTAACAAGATAAGGCTTGTTATATAATGGTAGCTTGGATATAGGCCAACATCTAATTAAAAAAAAATTGTGATTTTGAATTCAGGTTTTTAAACAAAGTTGGCATCTCATCTTCCTTTGCATTGATAATTCCTTCCATTTTAATTACCAAATAAATCAAAGCCACAACGATTACCGGTATAAGTTTAACATGGATGTCACAATATTATCTTTTTATGATCTAATTTACATTCAGAGCTTATAAAGGATATAATATAAGATCGAGCGTGAACTTGAATTGAAGTAGTATACTTAACACTTGAATTAAAGTAGTATACTTAACAGGATAAGGCTTGTTACATAATGCTGGATTCAATATAGGATGGCACCAAGTTATGAAAAATTGCGTGATTGTTAATGTAGGTTTTTAAACAAAGTTGACATCTCATCTTCCCTTGCATTGACAATTCCTTCTATTTTAATTACCATATAAAACAAAGCCACAACGATTACCTATATAAGTTGAACATGGATGTCACAAAATTATTTTGTATATGATCTGATTTACATTTAGAGCTTATAAAGGATATAATATAAGATTGAACATTGAATTCATGTACCATAGTTAACGAGATAAAGGCTTATTATATAATAGTAGCTTCAATATAGGCCGGCAGCTAATTATAAAAAATTGTGTGACTCTGAATGTAGGTTTTTAAACAAAGTTGGCATCTCATCTTCCCTTGCATTGACAATTCTAGGTCAACGGGAGGTTGGATTTCCTGTAGTAGCATAACGCGCAAGCTTCTAGCTGAAGTGAATTTCTGGACCACGCATATTAAAGTCTCTTGCATGCAGATTGGCTGCAACGCATGCTTGCTTATTCAGTAACCCAAAGTCGCCAGAGCACTCACGTTGACGTGCCTCTCAGATCGAACAGGCCGATTAAAACCCGGGGAGCATCTAACTTGACGCTCAAGGATTCGCTCAAGAAAGAGATGTCCAAGCGAAGAAAAGGCCGGTCATCTCCGACAACACCATGTAAAAAGAGCTTCCTGTACAAACAAGCTCGGCCCACTTGTTCCCGGGTAAGTTTGACTACTTCTCAAGTTGTCTTTAATTCCTCGATCGACGCGTTCGAAGTTCCAAATGACAGTTAAATAGCGACAGATACCTCACATCCCAACAGGAGACTTGGATTTTAACATAGCTCCTGCGAACTTTGTAGGCATGGCCAGTCTTCGAATAATCTTGTCGCTTCTGCTTCTAGCGGCCTTAGGCATAATTGCTCAGTGTGGCGCCTCTCGGGCTATCAAAGCAGCTTACTGGCCGTCAGATGCTGAATTACATGCATCCTCCATAGACACCTCGTATTTCACTCACATTTACTATGCGTTCCTCTTGCCCGAGCCAACCACGTTCAGGCTCAATGTCACTGCGTCTGACCAAACCAAGCTGCCTGGATTGACGGGCATGCTGCAGAAGCGAAAGCCGGCAGTAAAGACCCTCCTATCCATAGGTGGAGGCGGGTCGGACTCAAATGTGTTCTCCAGGATGGTGAACAGCTCAGAGACTCGCACAGCATTCATAAACTCCACCATTGAAGTAGCTCGAAAATACGGTTTTGATGGAGTTGACTTGGACTGGGAGTATCCAGCTGATGAACAAGACATGTCCAACCTCGCTCTGCTTTACAAAGAGTGGAGAAAATCCCTGGATAAGGAGTCCAAAAGAAGTGGTAAAATCCGCTTATTACTGACGTCTGCTGTGTACTATGCATCAGGATTTCAGGTTTGGGGTTCGCCCAGATCGTACCCCAGTCAGGCAATCCGGAAGTACGTGGACTGGGTCAGCCCCATGTGCTTCGACTATCACGGGTCCTGGGAGAATTTCACGGGCGAGCATTCGGCACTCTATGATCCGAAGAGCAACATCAGCACGAGCTACGGAATCAGTTCGTGGATTCGAGCTGGTGTGCCGAGCCACAAGCTGGTGATGGGCCTACCGTTGTATGGGAAGACATGGACGCTCCAGAATCCAAATGTTACTGGCGTCGGGGCTCCAGCTGTTGGAGTGGATCCTGGAAACGATACCTTGACATACAAACAGATCGTTGAGTTTAATGTGCAGAACCATACAGTAGTCAAATTCGACGAGGAGTCGGTGTCGTACTACTCATATGTCGGAGTCACTTGGATTGGTTATGACGATGTGGGGTCTGTGCGGAGGAAGGTCCGATTTGCTCGGTCTCAGCGCTTGGGTGGGTACTTCTTCTGGGCTCTCGGCCAGGATAAGAACTCGATCATCTCAAGACAAGGTACCGATGAAATCACCTTTTAATGTCCATTACACACAGTAATCACGTGTTGATTCTTACATGTTTGCTTCTTACCCTTCTACTGATGACAGCCTCAAGAGCTTGGGATCACTGATGAACTTGGAAAGACTGTCCGCATGTGACGATTGCAATAAATGCATTTAACTCGTTTGAAATTTGGTCAATTGTTGACTTCTCTCAGACAACTTTACAATTATTCCCAGAAAAATTCTCAGATCTCTCATCTTGAAGGTTCATGATCTCCAAGGATATCCTATTCATATCGTTGGAAAGTGGGAGCCTTTTTGTGTGTGTATGTTTATCTACCTTTCAATTCAATTTCTGATTTGCTCAAATAGATTCCTTTCACTGAGTTACACAGCCAGCCTTTTCAATCAAGCATCTGCGATTCCCAATTTCAACAACTAACGACGAACAGTGAAGTGAAGAACATGAGAAATAACATGCAGTAGCATCTCCCTTTTTTCAGTGTCGTAAAGCACAAGTATCGAAGGATTAGTTGCTGACCAAAGGACGATATAATTGGGTAACAAACTAAAGCAATTGGTAATTTCGCAAAGCTATGGCGAGAGGAATTATGTGTAGTCCGGGTGCTTCTAGCGAAGAACAAACACAGTGTACTCAATCTTTCAAGTGCAAAATCAAGGGGTTGGAAATGAGATCAAAATCGTTGAGCTCAATAACTGAAGATATTGATAAGCAGAAATAAAATGAATGGAGTGATTTTTCAGAAGTAGTTTTCTTCTGACTTGAAGATTAATGAACAACACGGGCATTCCAAGGACAGTAGAGGTAAGGAAACTAAAAATGGGCAAGTTAAAGTGCAAAATGAATCGTGCAGCATATCCACAAACACATACATAGAACAGTTAACGCCAGCAACAGGAATCATTCTCTCCTCATTTTGAGATGCATCATCTCATTCACATTGTGTTTGATAATAATAGCGGACGGAAAAGGTATAGTGCATACAAACCTGAAAAGTTGAAGAATGGTTATATCAAGTAGATTTGAATCAATCCCCATAAGGCAGAAGATGATGCGCCTCAGATTAATTCAGCTAGCGAGCACACTCTATCTGCGTCAATCTCCCATCATGCATCTGCAGTGCCTTCTACAAATGCTGTAGCCACTGTCGACAGATTTTATTCAAAAAACTGAGATGTGGATGCAGAAAGAAGCGAACATGAAACATTCTATCCGTCACAAGTTTCTCTTAAACAATCAAAGAGAATAGATTCAGTAAAACTAAAAGTAGTATTGTGCAGAGAAATTCATTCATCACTGATCAATGCCCAAAGACAAAATGAGCCATGATCAAAGAAGTGTTTGTGATGCCATTCAATGGTCCAAATGTGGCAAAAGCAATTGTGACATCCCAAATTTTCAATTATGTTTTCTTCTGAATGAATTGGGCATTTCATTAACGTGTTTATAGGGCTATTCTCATAATTGATCATTTTGGAGATAACTAGACTATCTGAGGAAATTATTAGAATTTTAAGACAATAGACTTGAGAATTCGACCAAGAATCGACTTCTCGACCATGTCCATCTTTAGAGGCTATTACGGCACAGTTAAAATGTTAGATGTATGCCCTAAAGCTGCTATGTAATAGTTACATATTAGGGATTTCAATTGTACATATAAAATTATGTTCTTTTTATTTTTAAAAAGAGAATTGATTAATTAATTAATTATTCATTTACTTAATTAATTAATTAATTAACTAATTAAAAATTAAATTAAAGCTTCATGCATGTGCACGAAGCGTAATGGTCAGCGGTTGCTGACCATTATGCACAAAGCATGGATGGTCAGCAACTGCTGACCGTCATGCCAAGATCGTGCATGAGCAACCGCTCATGCACGATCGTCTGCTATGGACGATCAGCAACAGTTGCTGATCATCCATCGATCAGCAACCATTGGTGATCGGTTTTATTTTAAATTGAAAAAACGGTTTTGCGGAAAAATGATGGGCTGCTTATATAAAGAAAAAGTGGGCGTGCATTTTGTTTTTTAAGAGAGAAGATGCTTGCTGAAAATAGAGAGCAAAGTGTGTGTGTATTCTTGTGTCTTTGAGTCGCAAGAAAGAAGAACATTACCTCGTTCGGGCCGTGACTATTATATATCAAGAATACGGCGGATTATTTCCACGTGATTGCTAGCACAATCAAAGTGGTGAATATCCGAAAGTTCTCTCTTCTATTCGACGTTCGTTGTTGTTGTGTCTAAACTAGAGGTCCGACGCTTGTGAGACTTGAACTGTAGAACATCCAAACCGACTCGTTTCAAAGCGCGCTTCGAGAGGTATTTCGTTTAACTCCCTTTTATATTTAGATTTTTTATTAAAACGCATGAACAACGCCTTAGGAGAATCATGTGTAATATATATTTTTGTTTCCGCTGCGTTCATTTCGTTAATTTTCTTTTTTTCATGATTCATGAAACCCCAACAGTGGTATCAGAGCCAACCTTAGGCATTTTTCATGCGTTTAATTGATTTGTAGTTCAAATATATTTTTGCATTCTAATGGCCAATTTATTTTTGTTAAGAGAATTGGTTCTCTTACTCTTATGTGGCCTATAGAAGTTGATTAATTTATTTGATAAATTTAATCAACTAAGCAAAAATTAGAACTAAATCAATTTTGAATCAAAAATCCATAACTTGTTATAATTTGTGTTTATATTCTACAAATGATATGCAGAATTTTATGCATGCCTTCCAAAGCTTTAAATTTTGAATTTATGGCTTGTAAGGAAGGGTGGTGATCATGGAAAAATCCCTAAATGTTGTGATTGTTGTATGGATGAATGTATGATGATTACATGTATTCTTTTTGGGGATGTAATTATTAAATGGAGGCCACGTCCTTTCTTTTATATTTATTTTTATGAAATGTAATTTTAGAATAGTTTAGTATTTCAATTATTAATGTAAATACTACAAGAGATGGATGAGTCATTAGAGGAGCCATTAAACCGGTGAGCTCTCTAGGCCCGGTCTTTGAAGAGTTCAAAGATTGAAGAAAAAGTGAAGAGCAGGTCCATATTATTAAAACATTAAAATGGCTAAATGGGTCTTTTTGGCTCGAGACTCATTAAACCATAATTCCATGATCACCACATAGGATAGATATTATGTGATATCTATTTATTTATTGTGTTTATGATATTGTGCATGTTAAACCGGTTAATGTGCAAAGTGAGACCGTTAATAACGACACAAATATCCTTACAAAGAATATTAAGTCGAAATGGGTTTCGGACTCATGGCTTCCATCGTCGTGGTTTGATCCAATATTATAGTGGTTAACTAACCGGTTATGGATACATAGGGGTTAATTACCATTTATAATATTGGACCACTCCATTATGCATATGATATTGTGGGGTTAGAGCCAAATGATTTCTAATAACTGTCAAGTGAGGAAATCATTTGAATTTTCAATACTTGCATGAGACGATGGGCTAGACTTAACTATGATCATGATGCCAATAACTGTTAGGTGAGACTTTCATGGTCTAGAGGTCGAAGTTATGATTGTGACTCGCATATGATGCGTTGAACAAGCTGGTTCACTCACTAAGTTTATAGGACACCAAGAACTGTTAGGTGAGGTAGACTTTGGGCTAGTGGGACTCCAATCCCCACTAATAATCTTTACCCAACAAAGATTACCGCTTCCTATCTTAAGGAGTATGGGATTCAAAGATAAATTTAGTGGGAGGATCTATTTCATTTAAAGACCAAAATGAAATAGTTATTATGAAAAGTACAATGGATAACAATTTATTTTCTGCAACAGATATATTATTACTCTAAAAAATGGTGACCACAAATCCACTCGCTTCTATAATTGACAAGAATTGTTTGACTGGACTTAATTTCACTGACTGGGTGAGGAATTTGAGAATTGTTCTCAATTCAGAAAAAATTGGGTATATGCTTGATGAAAAGATGCCAACCTCCTTTCCTGAGGGTGGGACCCAAGAGGAGCGTGTCACTTATAATAAGTGGCGTGATGATGACTTAAAAGTTAGGTCATATATGCTTGCTTCTATGAATAATGAATTACAGAAGAAGTATGAATCCATGGAAGATGCTGGGTCGATCATTTTGTACTTAAAGGAATACTTTAATGAGAATGGTCGAACCTCTAGATATGAGATATCTAAGGCATTGTACCGTATGAGGATGGCTGAAGGATCATCTGTTAATGATCACGCTTTGAAAATGATCTGCACATTGAAGAATTGGCTAGGTTGAATCTCGTTATGGACAATGAGTTAGCTGTGGATTTGATCCTCCAATCTTTACCCGATTCCTTCTCTGGTTTTGTCCAAAACTTCCACATGCATAAGATGGAGAAAACTCTTGCTAAGTTACATAGCATGCTGGTAGTTTATGAAAAGGAAATGCATAACACGAGGCCAAATGTAGTGGCTATGGCTAAGGTTTCTTCTTCAAAGGGTAAGATTGTTTTAAAGAAGAATAAATGGAAGAGGCCTGCCAAACTTGTTGTATAACCAAAACCCATGATTGATAAAGGGAAATATCATTACTGTGGTGTCAAAGGGCACTGGAGGAGGAACTGTAGGAGATACCTCGCGAGCTTGAAGGTCAAGCCCAAGAACCAACCTTATGAAGGTATGGTGTCTATGCTTATTGAAACTAATCTTATGCTTAGTGCTGAATCTAGCTCATGGGTTCTAGATTTTGCTGCAACTTCACATATTTGTATGTCTTTGCAGAATCTAGAAATAAGCAGGATGCTAGGGCGAAATGAAATTGTCTTGACGTTTGCCGATGGAGCAAGAGTTGCTGCATTAGCTATAAGGACTTTTCGTTTATGTTTGCCTTCTGGACATGTAATGGTTTTAAAGAACTGTTTGCATTATAAGAATGTTGTTAGGAACATCATCTCTATACCTTGTTTGGGTAAAGAGAATTATGAATTTTTTTTTACTAATGATGTATGTTCTATTTATCATAATAGAATATGTGTTGGTTTTAACTTATTAACCAACAATCTTTATACCATTACAATGTCCGGTAATGCGATTACCAGTGTCAATAAGTAAAATAGAATTGATATAAATGCCATAACTAATAAACGCTCTAGAGATGGTCCAAATAAAAAGTATGTTTGGCATCTTCGATTAAGTCATATTGGAAAAGACAGAATTAACAAGTTGAGTAATGATGGATACATTGATCCTTCAAATTTTGAGTCATACTCGACTTGTGAGGCATGTCTTCTAGGAAAAATGACCAAAGCACCTTTTGTGAGACAAAGTGCACGAGCTGCTGACATATTAGGATTAATACATACAGATGTATGTGAACCAATTAATGAAACCGCTAGAGGTGGTTATAATTACTTTATTACCTTCACCGATGATCAGTCACAGTATGGTTATTTATACCTCATGAAGTATAAATCTGAATCATTTGAAAAGTTCAAGGAATTCAAGGCTGAAGTTGAGAAACAAGCAGGAAAATATATTAAGGTATTCGATCAGATCGAGGAGGTGAATACCTTTGTACTGAATTCCTAGACTTTCTTAAAGAAAATGACATTTTATCACAATAGACACCTCCTGGAACTCTAAAACATAATGGTGTATCTGAACAAAGAAATTGTACTTTATTAAATATAGTACAATCTATGATGAGTTACACCGATTTGCTAATATCCCTTTGGGAATATGCCCTTGAGACAGCTATATATATACTGAATAGAGTGTCGTCCAAATTTGTTCCAACTACGCCCTATGAGATATGGCATAGTAGGAAATCTAGTCTTAATCATATTAAGATTTGAGGTTGTCCAGCTTTTGTGAAAAAGCTGAAAATGGAAAAATTGAAGGCAAGATCTTAACAAGGTCGCTTCATTGGATATCCAAAGAAAACTCTTGGATATTATTTCTATTTCTATTCAAACCAAAGAATTTTGGTATGCAAGCATGCTTCTTTTTTGGAGAATCAGTTCATCCAAGAAAGTGGTGCTGGGCGGAAAATAGTCTTACAAGAAGAAAATAATTAAGTATTAAACAATCGAGTTCAGATACCAATCTCTGATTCAATGGGAGCTTCTGATACACAACCTCTTAGGAGAAGTGCGAGAACATCTCGCCCACCTGCTCGTTATAGACACTCGGTTGATCATATTGAACCATTATTCATTGTGAATGATAGTAATCAACCCGATAATCCTAAAACCTATGAGGAGGCAATATTGGACATCGATTCTGGTAAATGGTTAGAAGCCATGAAATCCGAAATGGATTCAATGTATTCCAATGAGGTTTGGACCTTGAATGACCTGTTTGATGGTATTATACCAATTGGCTATAAATGGATCTTCAAGAGGAAGATGAATGATGAAGGTCAAATTGGAACTTACAAAGCACGGCTGGTGGCGAAAGGATACCGTCAAAAAGAAGGAATTGATTATGACGAAACTTTCTCACCTGTGGCCATGCTAAAATCCATTCAGATTATGTTGGCTATAGCTGCACACCTTGATTATGATATATTCCAGATGGATGTCAAAACGGCTTTTCTAAATGGTTTTCTCGATGAGGATATCTATGTGGAACGGCCATAGGGTTTTGAATCCAATAGTGAAAAATAAAGGTATGTAAGCTTAAGAGATCCATTTATGGACTCAAACAAGCCTCCAGAAGTTGGAACATCCGTTTTGATGAGGTAGTCAAATCGTTTGGCTTCATAAAAAATCTGAATGAACCTTGTGTATACAAGAAGATCAGTTGGAGTGTAATTGCATTTCTAGTTTTGTATGTCGATGATATACTTTTGATTGGAAATGATGTACCAATGATATCATCAATAAAACTATTCTTGTCACAGAAATTCTCCATAAAAGATTTAGGAGAGGCAACCTACATTTTAGGTATCAAGATCTATAAAGATAGATCAAGACGATTGATTGGCCTCTCACAATCTACGTACATAGACAAAGTGTTAACACGGTTTAACATGTAATGTTCCAAGAGAGGATTATTGCCTTTTAGGCAAGGGATCCGTCTTTCTAAGGAGATGTGTCCCAACACTCCTGAAGAAAGAGAGCGGATGGCAAAGATACCATATGCATCCGTTATTGGAAGCATAATGTATGCTATGCTATGTACTAGACTTGATATTGCACATGCTGTAAGTATTACTAGCAGATATCAGTCTGATCCAGGAGAAGAGCACTGGATAGCAGTCAAGAATATTCTTAAGTACTTGCTAAGGACTAAAGATTTATTTTTGATATATGGAGAAGGAGAATTTAAAGTTGTAGCTTATACTGATTCCGATTTTCAATCGGATCCTAATGATTATAAGTCTACGTCCGGGTTTATCTTTACATTCAATGGTGGTGCAGTTAGTTGGAAAAGTTCCAAACAGAGTATAACTGCCGATTCCACCACTGAGGCAGAGTATGTAGCTGCTTTTGAAGCAGCAAAGGAAGCTGTTTGGATAAAAAAGTTTATTTATGAACTTGGAGTCGTTTCTTCAATTGAGCAACCGATTACATTGTTTTGTGACAACAATTGGGCTATAGCTCAAGCTAAGGAACCAAGGTCTTACCAAAAGTCTAAGCACATCGAGAGATGCTTCCATCTCATCAAAGAAATTGTTAGGAGAGGTGATATCGCCTTGCAGAAAATTGCCTCAGCAGAAAACGTGGCAGATCCCTTCACTAAAGCCTTACCTCGGTCTTCTTTTGAAAGACATATTGACAAAATGGGTTTGAGGTACCAGACAAGTTGGCTTTAGCGTAACTGGGAAATTGTTGGATGTATGCCCTAAAGCTACTATGTAATGGTTACATATTAGGGATTTCATTCGTACTTTCATTATTATTATTTAATTAATGGCAATGACGTATTCATTCATTTGTCCAATTATTTTATATTGATGAATGATTCCATAAGATCAGTTGCAACTAGACTTATTCTTGAGACGTCAAGAATATATGTGACGGGTTCATAGTTAGACTGAATCTTTAAATTGTTCCCGGTTGATGGATTATTTAGTGGATATTAATAATCCTGTTGAGACCGGTGTGTTCTTAACTTCGCCATTAAGTATTGGATACTTAAGGGAATGATGAGTCACATGTCATTAGGTATTATAATGCCTAAGTTAGAACATAGGTGTTTGTATTAGATAAATTCACTGAACGTGACGCATATGGAACGATTAGCGACATGGAAGCTTTTAGCATGGTTAATGTATAATTGTTCATGCTTTGATCTTATGTAAATAATCCTTAGATCTGAGGCACAGTGTTAACTTGTGTATTGAACAACTATGGTTCATAGGTGCACATAATGCCGGGTCATTGATCCGTCTTTATACCTGATGGTCATAATTTGTTCATATATGAAGTTACACGTGTGCGCAATATGGAATCTGTCCCCTTGTTATATGCAAGGTATGATAATGATGTCCTATGAGTCTAATTGTGACACTACATTGAAATCCTCGGTCGGGGTTGTAACCGAGAATAAATTGTTTATGTCTCGAATAAAATGCATGTCAATTAGATTTGTGCATATGATCGAATTAATGACTTGACAAATATTACATGGTCTTTGTTTGATTGGGACATAGTAAGACAGAGGGATTGAATTACACTGTAGCCAAAGCTGATAGGTTCATTATGTTCTTAAAGTATTTACACTATCTAGGTAGCCATGACATATTGCTAGATGTCAATCGTGGCTTGTAGGACCTAAAAGATTAATCGGGACAATTAATTCTTTTAGAAGTACTAATATGTTAGTACAAGTCTTACTACCAGCTTAGTGATGAATCTAGGGATGTCACACACCATAAACAATTAGAATGACGTGGAACAAGAGAGAAATATTATTGCAAATGTGTTTGCAATTACTGTAATCGAACTGAGTCAATTTGAAATTAAATTAAATTAGATTTAATTTAATTTGTATTATAGTCACGAGCTTACTTGCATATGATGCACACGCATGCCCAAAGTGGATCTCCAATTGTGTACTTTCATTATTATTATTTAATTAATGGCAATGAATTGACCAAATGGGTTTGAGGTACCAAACAAGTTGGCTTTAATGCAAGTGGGAGATTGTTAGATGTATGCCCTAAAGTTGTTATGTAATAGTTACATATTAAGGATTTCAGTTGTACATATAAAATTATGTTCTTTTTATTTTTAAAAATAGAATTGATTAATTAATTAATTATTCATTTAATTAATTAATTAATTAACTAACTAATTAAAAATTAAATTAAAGCTTCATGCATGTGCATGAATTCGTGCACATGCATGAAGCGTAATGGTCAATGGTTGCTGACCATTATGCCATTATGCACCATCATGCACGATCGTGGATGGACGATCGATTAAAGAATCGCATCATCCATCGCCAAGATCGTGCATGAGCAACCGCTGATCATTGCTGATCATCGATCGTCGTCCATCGATCAGCAACCGTTGGTGATTGGTTTTAATTTAAATTGAAAAAACGGTTTTGAGGAAAAAACGATGGGCTGCTTATATAGAGAAAAAGTGGGCGTGCGTTTTGTTTTTTAAGAGAGAAGATGCTTGCTGAAAATAGAGAGCAAAGTGTGTGCGTGTTCTTGTGTCTTTGAGTCACAAGAAAGAAGAACATTACCTCGTTCGGTCATGACTATTACACATCAAGAATACGACGGATTATTTCCACGTGATTGCTAGACGATCTAAGTGGTGAATATTCGAAAGTTCTCTCTTTTGTTCGACGTTCGTTGTTGGTGTGTCTGAACTAGAGGTCCGATGCTTGTGGGACTCGAACTGTAGAACATCCGAACCGACTCGTTTCAAAGCGCGCTTCAAGAGGTATTTCGTTTAACTCCATTTTATGTTTAGATTTTTTATTAAAATGCACGGACAACGCCTTAGGAGAATCATGTGTAATATATATTTTTGTTTCCACTGTGTTCATTTTGTTAATTTTTTTTTCATGATTCATGAAACCCCAACATAAAAATCGATTTGAAATCAGAGATAGACTAGATCGACAGAGATGTGTGGCTAATCGTGGGTGACACCACTAAATTAGAAAATTCATGTTGACCGACACTAGACTAATTTTCTTATTATTTTGGTACCCTGTGTTCGTATTTGGATTCTTGGGATTTTCACGACAACTGAGATTCGCCAATGAGTCGAGTGGGATTATAGTGGCTCAAAGAAAATCGCCCACAAGTCAATTGCACTTAAAAATATCTGAAAGTTACCCGGTAGTTTAAGTCACGCTAAAAACACGCTAAATAGAAATTAACGCCAATTGGAGTCTGATTTCAGAAATTGGAATTTCTGACATGTCACAATAAATTTTAGGAGTATCGACTCAGTTTCAGAAGATTTTTCTAACACCCGACACTTTTTGGGAAAAAGTTTTCGTGTGGCCAATTTCGTTCAATTGAAGCCGGGGATTAATTTTGTTGGTGAAATTGAGAAGCATGGGGGATTCTTGGATAAGGAAATTAATCAATTTGATCATGGAAATATCAATTGATTTTTGGGAGAGTTATTTGAGAAAATTCAAGAGGGAAATTGGATGCAAAATACAAGTGTAGACCAAGTGCTTTAATTTGGAATTTCCTTGGTTATCTAAGTGCCAATTCAAAAGAATTTGGGATAAGAATTTCCTACTTGAGGAAATTCTTTTCTTTTATTTTTCTTCCCAATTCTCTCCTTTTTTGGCCAAGTATCCTTTCTCTCCCCCTTTTTCTTTCTTTCTTTTCCTTTTTCTCTCTTTCTTTCCCCCTCTCCCCACACCCCCCCCCGACCGAAATGTTTGCTGGCTTCCACCTTGTTTCCACCGAACGAAATGTTTGCTGCCTTCCACCTTGTTTCCCCTCTTTCTCTTCTTTTTGGCTTTTCAAACCTAATCTCTCTTCTCTTTTCTTCCCCCACTCCCTCATGACCGACCCTTTCTTCTCCTTTCTTCTTTATGCGAACCAGCCAAAACCAGCAAAACAGAAGTAGCAACTCGCCTGAAGACCGAAGAAGCTCGCCGTCGCCACCGGGCCACCGTCCGCACCACCCACGCGACACCGTGCGCTCCGCCGCCTCACTAGCAATCCATACTTGCACATTTGAACGTGATAATTCCACACGCACTATTCATGATATTCAATTATCATGTAACAGAATGAAGCAACCAATTTATATTAGAACCATCCATGCCTCTGCATATAAAATGAAGATAATAGTAGCACCTCAAAATAAGTTCTATATGAAAGAGACATACCAAAACAGCATGTAATGTGACGCAAACATGAGCATAAAGCATGAACACGAGGATGAAAAGAGAGTCAACATTATAAGGAGTTGAAAGCACCTAACGTAAAAGATTAATTGCAACAAAAAAAACAAAGAGCTCAGGCTAAAGTAACTCGAGATTTTGGTTACAGCTTAGAAAACATGTAGATTGAGAAACATATCATTGTAGCAAAAAAATTAGCCCAAGTTTATAAAGAGAACTATGATCCTCACACTCAAGTGATCCCCAGACATTCATCAATCTCTCCGCATATATCCATTTTCAATCAGCACTTTATCCATCCTCCACGCCCAGCATCTCGGCAAACAGATGGGGTAAATACTTAGTTTCAATGACTGGATTATTAACTCACCATTCAACAACCGTCATCTCATATTCAATTAAAAGGTTGAAGAATTGGTGTACCAAGCTGCTGGAGTTCATCCAGACTAAGCCAGAAAGACACTAGATGGAAACACTCGTCTGTCAATTCCAGCTATAGTGTAATTTTTCAGCAAAGTCTCCGGTGATGCATCTGCAGCACCTCTAGCACAAGTAAAGTTCGAGTAATCATAATTCATAGACGCTTTCAATTGACACTGTCATTCAAATAGACCAAGACAACAATGCAAAAAATTTACAGTTAGGGAGCAAAGATAGAGCATCTTATTTGCCACAACTCTCTTACATAATCAACTGGGAAAATACATTTGAAGTGAAGCTAATATGTTGCAAAGTAGACTCTAAATAGCCACGAATCAAAAATACTCCTTTGGTGTTCCATTTTAGGCTTCTAGCTTCTTTATTGCCTAAAACTAAAGAAGAGAAGATGAGATGTCTCAAGTTTCATATTCTAATGCTGTAGATAATCTCATATATGTTATGGTTTACACTTGTCTAGATATTTCACAGTCTATTAGAGTTGTGAGTATATATATGGCACATTCGGGTAAAGCTCATTGGCAAGCCATGAAATAGATTCTTCGGTACATCCGAGGTACATCAAATGTGGGTTTAGTCTTTGATAAAGATTGTAATATAGGACATTCGGTTGTTGATACTGACTACATAAGCGATTTTGGTTAGTTGGAGAGCGATTTTGGTTAGACACAATTGCTTTGTCTACCACCAAAGTAGAGTACATGGCAATAGTGGAAATGGTAAAAGAAGATCTTTGATTGAAGCGTTTGATTACAGAACTTGGAGTGATATAGGAGGGAGCCTCCGTTATTTTTGGTAATAACAAAAGTGCAATTTAGTTGATCAAGAGTACGATGTATCATGAGAGCACAAGACTTATTGACATACGGTATTACTTTGTGCATGATGAGGTTACCAAAAGTACAGTTATGATGAAAAAGTACTTGTAGCGAATAATTCGACAAATATATTGACCAAACTAGTTCCTTTGACCAAGTTCAAGCATTGTTTGGACTTGATTGGTGTTTTAACCATTTGATTTGCTTAGGCAGAGTTGGTGACTTTTTATCCCTTGTTTCTTACACCAAGTACGCTTGCGTAGGCTTAGGGGTGTGCATCGTCGATTCCACCATTTTAAGGGTAGCCTTGTGTATTCACTTTTGGTGGTGAAGGAGAGAGGTCTTGTGGCATTTAGCATAATGTTCTTTTCGAGATTTGAAGCAAATGTGGAGATTTATTGAGTTTTGACTTTCAAATTAGGGTATTTTAGACCAGTCTTGGCATAATGCTGTTTTGGAGATTTCAAAAGCCAATGTGGAGGTTTGTTGAGTTTTGACTTTCCAATTAGAAATAAGGGTATTTTACATCCTTGAAGGTCACATGTAATTCTAAAATAGATAACAAAGAGAAAAAAAAAAATCAATCTCTCTCTGCTTCCATCACCACAATATGTTAAGTGTATCATCACGATGGATCTCTCTTCCTCCAATCAGGAATGGAAGAAAATATGTTGCTTTTTCGTAAGGTGAAATGATAGCTACAAAACATTAAAAAACATTTCAACATGATATCACCACTACACGTTTCTCAACGGAAGATATGGTGCATTTTCCATCTATGATCGATGATAGAGTCAATAAAGTTGTACCGTAAGAACGAATGGCAAAATCACGAGATTTTACAATATATTTTACTTAATTCATTTCATGGAAAGCGTTGACAAAGTAAGAAATATATATCATCGGGTATTTTCCATGACACAGCATTAGAACCCATGTTGTGAAGAAACTAAGCCACAGATCATGAAATTAAATACTCAAGATATTCGAATAATATACTAGGAGCACAATTAAAAGAGCACGGAACATGATAAATTGCTCAGGGATAAACGGAGCTGAAAACTATTTTTCCAAGGAAAGTACCAATTCCTTCTATTTTAATTACTAGATAAAACAAAGCCACATCGATTACCAATATATGTTCAACGTGGATCTCACAACGTTATCTTGTATATGATCTGATTTATATAAAGGATGTAATATAAGATCGAACGTGTAATTGAATTCATGTACGTACTTAACAAGATAAGGTTTGTTATATAACGGTAACTTGGATATAGGCCAACATCTGATTATAAAAAATTGTGATTTTGAATTCAGGTTTTTAAACAAAGTTGGCATCTCATCTTCCTTTGCATTGACAATTCCTTCCATTTTAATTACCAAATAAATCAAAGCCAGTATAAGTTTAACGTGGATGTCACAATATTATCTTTTTATGATCTAATTTACATTCAGAGCTTATAAAGGATATAATATAAGATCGAGCATGAACTTGAATTGAAGTAGTATACTTAACAGGATAAGGCTTGTTACATAATGGTGGCTTCAATATAGGATGGCACCTAGTTATGAAAAATTGCGTGATTGTTAATGTAGGTCTTTAAACAAAGTTGACATCTCACCTTCCCTTGCATTGACAATTCCTTCTATTTTAATTACCATATAAAAAAACAAAGCCACAACGATTACCTATATAAGTTGAACATGGATGTCACAAAAAAACTTTGTATATGATCTGATTTACATTTAGAGCTTATAAAGGATATAATATGAGATTGAACATTGAATTCATGTACTATAGTTAACACGATAAGGCTTATTATATAATAGTAGCTTCGAGATAGGCCGGCAGCTAATTATAAAAAACTGTGACTCTGAATGTAGGTTTTAAACAAAGTTGGCATCTCATCTTCCCTTGCATTGACAATTCTAGGTCAACGGGAGGTTGGATTTCCTTTAGTAGCATAACGCGCAAGCTTCTAGCTGAAGTGAATTTCTGGACCACGCATATTAAAGTCTCTTGCATGCAGATTGGCTGCAACGCATGCTTGCTTATTCAGTAACCCAAAGTCGCCGGAGCACTCACGTCGACGTGCCTCTCAGATCGAACAGGCCGATTAAAACCCGGGGAGCATCCAACTTGACGCTCAAGGATTCGCTCAAGAAAGAGATTTCCAAGCGAAGAAATGGCCGGTCATCTCGGACACACCTCCATGTAAACAGAGCTTCCTGTACAAACAAGCTGGGCCCACTTGTTCCCGTGTAAGTTTGGCTGCTTCTCAAATTGTCTTTAATTCCTCGATCGACGCTTTCGAAGTTCCAAATGACAGTTAAATATCGACAGATACCTCACATCCCGATATGAGACTTCCATTTTAACATAGCTCCTGTGAACTTTGTAGGCATGGCCAGTCTTCAAATAATCTTGTCGCTTCTGCTTCTCGCGGCCTTAGGCATAATCGCTCGGTGTGGCGCCTTCGGCAGGTCCCGAACTGGAGCCCCGGAAGCCCGTATACCAAGTCTACCACCCATCCGTACCAGCTCTGCCCTCTCGGGCTATCAAAGCAGCTTACTGGCCGTCAGATGCTGAATTACATGCATCCTCCATAGACACTTTGTATTTCACTCATATTTACTATGCGTTCCTCTTGCCCGACCCAACCACGTTCAGGCTCAATGTCACTGCGTCTGACCAAACCAAGCTGCCTGGATTGACGGGCATGCTGCAGAAGCGAAAGCCGGGGTAAAGACCCTCCTATCCATAGGTGGAGGCAGGTCGGTCCCAAATGTGTTCTCCAGGATGGCGAACAGCTCAGAGACTCGCACAGCATTCATAAACTCCACCATTGAAGTAGCTTGAAAATACGGTTTTGATGGAGTTGACTTGGACTGGGAGTATCCAGCTGATGAACAAGACATGTCCAACCTCGCTCTGCTTTACGAAGAGTGGAGAAAAGCACTGGATAAGGAGTCCAAAAGAAGTGGTAAAATCCGCTTATTACTGACGTCTGCTGTGTACTATGCATCAGGATTTCAGGTTTGGGGTACGCCCAGATCGTACCCCAGTCAGGCAATCCGGAAGTACGTGGACTGGGTCAGCCCCATGTGCTTCGACTATCACGGGTCCTGGGAGAATTTCACGGGCGAGCATTCGGCACTCTATGATCCGAAGAGCAACATCAGCACGAGCTACGGAATCAGTTCGTGGATTCGAGCTGGTGTGCCAAGCCGAAAGCTGGTGATGGGCCTACCGTTGTATGGGAGGACATGGACGCTCCAGAATTCAAATGTTACCGGCATCAGGGGCTCCAGCTGTTGGAATGGGTCCTGGAAACGGTACCTTGACATACAAACAGATTGTTGAGTTTAATGTGCAGAAGCATACAGCAGTCAAATTCGACAAGAAGTCGGTGTCGTACTACTCATATGTCGGAGTCTCTTGGATTGGTTATGACGATGTTCGGTCTGTGCGGAGGAAGGTCCGATTTGCACGGTCTCAGAGCTTGGGTGGGTACTTCTTCTGGGCTCTCGGCCAGGATAAGAACTGGATCATCTCAAGACAAGGTACCAATAAAATCACCTTTTAATGTCCATTACACACAGTAATCACGTGTTGATTCTAACATGTTTGCTTCTTACCCTTCTACTGATGACAGCCTCGAGCTTGGGATCACTGATGAACTTGGAAAGACTGTTCGCAGCATGTGACGATTGCAATAGATGCATTTAACTCATTTGAAATTGTTCAATTGTTGACTTCTCTCAGACAACTTTACAATAATTCACGGAAAAATTCTCAGATCTCTCATCTTGAAGGTTCATGATCTCCAAGGATATCCTGTTCATATCATTGGAAAGTGGGAGCCTTTGTGTGTGTATGTTTATCTACCTTTCAATTCAATATCTGATTTGCTCAAATAGATTCCTTTCATTGAGTTACACAGCCAGCCTTTTCCATCAAACATCTGTGATTAGCAATTCCAACAACTAACAATGAACAGTGAAGTGAAGAACAAGAGATATAACATGCAGTAGCATCTCCCCATTTTCAGTGTCATAAAGCACAAGTATTGAAGGATTAGTTGCTGACCAAAGGACGATATAATTGGGTAACAAACTAAAGCAATTGGTAATTTTGCATAGCTGTGGCTAGAGGAATTGTGTAGTCCGGGTGCTTCTAGCGAAGAACAAACACCGTGCACTCAATCTTTCAAGTGCAAAATCAAGGGGTTGGAAATGAGATCAAAATCGTTGAGCTCAGTAACTGAAGATATTGATAAGCAGAAATAAAATGAATGGAGTGATTTTTCAGAAATAGTTTTCTTCTGGCTTGAAGATTAATGAACAACACGGGCATTCCAAGGACAGTAGAGGTAAGGAAACTAAAAATGGGCAAGTTAAAGTGCAAAATGATCGTGCAGCATATCCACAAACACATACATAGAACAGTTAACGCCAGCAACAGGAATCATTCTCTCCTCAGTTTGAGATGCATCATCTCATTCACATTGTGTTTGATAATAATAGCGGACGGAAAGGTATAGTGCATACAAACCTGAAAAGTTGAAGAATGGTTATATCAAGTAGATTTGAATCAATCCCCATAAGGCAGAAGATGATGCGCCTCAGATTAATTCAGCTAGCAAGCACACTCTATCTGCCACAATCTCCCGTCATGCATCTGCAGTGCCTTCTACAAATGCTGTAGCCACTGTCGACAGATTTTTATTCAGAAAAACTGAGATGTGGATGCAGAAAGAAGCAAACGTGAAGCATTCTATCCGTCACAAGTTTCTCTTAAACAATCAAAGAGAATAGATTCAATAAAACTAAAGAGTAGTATCGTGCAGAGAAATTTATTCATCACTGATCAATGCCCAAAGACAAAATGAGCCATGATCAAAGAAGTGTTTATGATGCCATTCAATGGTCCAAATGTTGCAAAAGCAATACTCTGAAACTGAACATCAAGGTTAGTAAATTATAAAAACATGCAAAATTTGGTTGATCACGTCACAACAATCAGTTTATCCCTCTACTTGCCATTTCTTTGCTCTCTTATCCTTGCCAATCCAGAACGTGCAAGGAGGAACAACCAGCATGTCTACTGTGTCTGGGCATTATCTCACGATGAAATGTTCGCAAGTGACTTAGCCCCATTTGTGACCCATCAATCCAAGGTGGGCAGACCCTGTCACCATAGCCCCACCAAGAAATTACGGGTTCAGAATCCATTTTAACAAAGCGATATACCCATTCATACAACCCACCCCATTGGTGGTCGTGTGGTTTGCGCCCAATCCCTCTACCGGAAGGGAGTGAGTTCAAATCCCCATGTTCGCTTGTGCAACTAAATTGCGGTCCATGGGAGGTGGGTCCCCGCTGGTCGCCCTGGGATTACGTCGCCGGCTGCCGGCTATACAGCAGTTCCCGGATCATCCAAAAAATATATATATATAACCGTGAGCAGATTTAACAACCGAACTTTGCATTTGTGAAATTAATGCCCTTACCACTAGGCCATCATCACTGGCAGTCGATACTTGCACATTTGAACGTGATAATTCCGCACGCACTATTCATGCTATTCAATTATCATGTAATAGAATGAAGCAACCCATTTATATTAGAACCATCCATGCCTCTGGATATAGAATGAAGATAATAGTAGCAACTCAAAATAAGTTCTATATGAAAGAAACATACCAAAACAGTATGTAATGTGACGCAAAGATGAGCATAAAGCATGAACATGAGGATGAAAAGAGAGTCAACATTATAAGGAGTTGAAAGCACCTAAGATAAAAGATTAATTGCAACAAAAAACAAAGAGCTCAGGCTAAAGTAACTCGAGATTTTGGTTACAGCTTAGAAAACATGCAGAAAATGAGAAACAGATCATTGTAGTAAAAAAATTAGCCCAAGTTTACAAAGAGGACTATGATCCTCACACTCAAGTGGTCCTCGGACATTCATCAATCTCTCCCCATATATCTGTTTTCAATTAGCGCTCTATCCATCCTCCACGCCCAGCATCTTAGCAAACAGATGGGATAAATACTTAGTTTCAATGACTGGATTATTAACTCACCATTCAACAACCATCATCTCATATTCAATTAAAATGATGCTGGAAGGAAAAAAAAAAGTCTATCCATCTATAAAAAGGTTGAAGAATTGGTGTACCAAGCTGCTGGAGTTGATCCAGAATAAGCCAGAAAGACACTAGATGGAAACACTCGTCTGTCAATTCCAGCTATAGTGCAATTTTTCAGCAAAGTCTCCGGTGATGCATCTGCAGCACCTCTGGCACAAGTAAAGTTCGAGTAATCATAATTCATAGACGCTTTCAATTGACACTGTCATTCAAATAGACCAAGACAACAGTGCAAAAAATTTACAATTAGGGGGGAAATATAGAGCATCTGATTTGCCACAACTCTCTTACATAATCAACTGGGCAAATACAATTGAAGTGAAGCTAATATGTTGCAAAGTAGACTCTAAATAGCCACGAATCAAAGATGCTTGCGATAATGCCACTATATGCTCCAAAGTAAGCAAGAGCAAATGTACACAATTGTAGTCTTACGAAGCTCTGCAAACAATGAAAGTATCAGGTTAAAGCAAGTAACTGTAATTTCCACATTTGATCGTAGTAACTAGAATGCACTATACAGCACACCTAATTAATTACTTGCCATAAAATCTTCATGTCAGGAAATCAAAATAAAGGATACAATTTAAATGGGAGTTAACAGCTTATTAATGATACATACACCAAAATAAAAGGTGAAATGAGATAAAGCATGAGCATGAGCAGAACAATGAGCAGAGAGCGGATATAAGAAGGAATTGTGAACGCTTTATTAGAAGACTAATTGCAACAATTTACAAGAGCTCAAGCTAAAGCCAACTCAAGGTTTTGGTTACAGCTTAAAGAGCATACAAACTTAAAGGCAGGTCATACTAACATAACAATTAGCCAAAGTTTACAAAGAGAACTAGAACTTTCACACGCAAGTAGTCTACAAATATTCATCAAATCTTTCCCAAGCTATCTTCATTTAATTAGAACTCAGTCCATCCTCAACACCAAGGCCGTACAATACACCAGCGTACTTTTCTGTGGAGCCATTGAAGAACATGTCCCTCAACTTCAGGAAAGTACAAGCCGTGAGCAAGCTGTCAGACCCAGCTTGATGGCACACACCAAACCTCTCAACTTCCAACAATTCAGCAAGCTTATTCAAGCCGCCATGAAGACTGTTGCAAAACTTCATCAAATGCTTGATGTCGTACACCATGGGGAAATATATATTGATCAAATCGAAGAACCCCACTTGCGTATCAGGCAAACTCCGGCAAGTCAACAACTTAAGCAGGTAACCGAAATCGTACCCGCTATGAAAGGTAACCCAGTTAACATCAGCATTCAAAACAATCCCAGAGGACATCAAGAGCTCACCGAAGCGTCTCACGTCAACCCCCTTCTCAGTATTCTTCTTGAAATCAATGCCGCACTCGCGCAGCAACTCAATCGAATCACCAGCAAACATGTCCTCGGTAACGTTGAACTCGCGGAAATTGAACTGCCAAATGCAGTACTTGTCCGTGCCGCAAGTGGGCAAGTTCCCGTTCTCGTCCGAAAACGTGAGACCCAACTGGATCAACTTCAACATATCAACGTTATTCTTCAAAGTCTGGTAGTTATAGTCGCTGATGTTCTTGAAATTCCCCACCGGCCGCGAAACAACACCGGGGAACTCGGTATCCATCGCGACATAGCTGAATCTGTCCACGACTTCGCGGATTAACGCGAACTCCTCTTCGAGATTATCGTTCCACACCTCCCGAATGTCAATCGAATCATCCTTCAGCGGCACCGCCATTTCCCCACGTCCCGATTCCAAAACCACAGCTCGGCCTAGCTCTATCAAGTCCAGATCTGGAAGTAGATCCTCAAACCAAACGCTCGGAAAAAAAAAAAAAAAAAACCCTCGAAGCCGAAAGCCCGGTCGCCGCTCGAGCTCTCAAAGCCGGAGCCTTTCCGCCCTTAAAGACAGATCTGAAGCAAACCCAGATCAGGAAACAGCGGATTAGAGACGGAAAACGCTTCGGAAGGGAACGATCTCGCTGAAAATCGAACACGACCCAAAACAGCTACAGGGGTCGACTAAGGAAACTGAACACGCGCGTCAGATCTTACCTCGGATTCGCGAGATGGGCTCTCGAGATCGACAGATCTAGTGCTCGGGAAAGGGCATCCCGAGCGTCGTCGAGGGAGAGATTTCAGGTCAACGAAGCACGCGGAGAGAGAGAAAGAGAGAGAAGGGACGAGGAACTTTACTGGGGCGTCTTCTAAACCACTGAAGAGACGGACAGTACATCAGGAAATGGGGGAAAAGCGACGTTTGGACAAGGGAAAGAAAAAGGCATATCCGACGTCGTGTCGTTCTGAAGAATCTTCCCCGAACGACGTCGTGCCGGTCGCCGCCTCGTGCCGTAGCGCTTGCGCCGCGCCATGAGCGTGTTCATCCTGCTCGTCCCGGACCCTGCATTTGGAAGGCTGTCCTTATTTCATTAAATAAGCATTAGCCAAATGCGGGGAAAAATTTATTGAGAGAAACGAATGTAGCGCGACACTGACATAATTAATCGAACGTGATTTAATGCAGTCCTTTACTGAAATGAAATTTCAACCGTACAAGATAAACATAATATTTATATCGGGCATAAGGATACTAAAAATCCTAGAAATATTTTATGACATTCACTTTAGTACTAAAACTTTTTATTGATCCAATTAAGTGTCGAATCGAAGAAAAAAATAATCATTTAAGTGCATAGGGCAATAAATTCCGATCGAAATTATTAAGTATCTTTTATGATAAAATGTTTAATTTGACATGACCTTTTTTTATATTAGAAATAAGTCCACTGTGGACTTCTCATGTGATTGGCCTGCCTAAACACATTACATGAAGGCTGGCCTAAACGACATCCCATGAAGCCTATCTCAAAATAGACGGAAAAAATTCTTTTGGAATCGGATATGAGAAAGCTCCTTCATCTCCGTTACCCTCTAGACACCCTTGGCTATCTTCGATCACTGACAGTTGCTGCCATATCTCCATCCTCAGCCACCTCAAGCTTGGCCGCAACTGAAATAGGGAGCTTGGTCACAAAAATGAAGAGTCTTTTTTTTTTTTAAGTTGTAGAGAGCTGATAGAAAATCCTTTCATTGAATTCTCTCATTTACAGATCTCCTTCATAGATTCCAGGCCATTAATAACCATCGTTGCTATTCACCGATTCCAAGCTACGCTGCAAATCTTGCTACTTTTGCCCTGTTTCTTGGTCGGAAAGCTTGAAGTTTCGGTCTTCCTTTGCCAACGAAAATGCTTCGAGAATCCTTGCTTTCTGGTTTGAACCCTGACTTGAGGCCAATGCCTCCTTGCTCTAATTTTGGTGATTTTAGGTCCAAGAGTTCACATATCTCTGTTTTGCTCTATTTGTCCGTTTGGAAACTTGAAGTGTTTCAAGCTCGCTTGATCCTCCTTGCTCTATCTCGCTCTATTTCAATGCCTCTATGACTGTCGTGTATGTTGCCTATTCGGTCTTTGCTTATGTCCATTGCAAGATTCAACTCTTAATTTTAAATGAAAATTGAATTATGGTTTCAAATTTAGAAAAATGCTTGATTGTTCGATTTAGGGTTTTTATTTGGGGTAAAACATATAGATGATGTCATTTAGGAATATATATATATGTTGATTAGGCATGCCCACAAGTTACTGCAGTCAAAGAAACTAATAAAAAATTATAATGCCAAAATTTCAAGTCATCATTTTTGTAAGTGATACTAAAATAATTCAACGAAAAATTTTAGCACACCAATGTGAACAACTATAAAACTTTCGGCCTCTTTCCTTTTGCAGCCACCCGTTGAGAGAGGTGGCAAAATTGTGATTAAAGCCAATAGGAGCCAGCTTGCCATATTTGACCAAGACCCAACAGACCCACGCCAATTATTTTTCCGGGAATCAAGTTGCTTGGGCGGCGGATCATGCCTGGACGTGGTCGACGAGGGCCACGAAATTCGTGAGATTTCGACGTTTTATATATTTTATTACTCATTTTTCCTAAGACTTGTAAACTAGGTCGATGTATGGGGACGGTGATGGTGATGATGAATGACAGGGATAAGACTGGCTTTGTCTGAAGTTCCGTGATTAAATTAAGGAATGATCAGGACGGCGAGAGAGAGCGATTAGATGCCCACGGTTTGACCGTGTCATTTGCGCTTACTTTTCAACATGAGCCTAGGAAATCCGGTGTGAAAGAATACGAGGTTGCTTTCGATGACTTGGGTCTTTGCTCGAATGCGATTTGAAGGGGTTGAGCTTGAGAGAGGCTGCTGATGTTTCCTGAGACTTGCTGAAAATGGAATTTTAAGTGCAGGTTGCAGCTTTTTGGATCGACAGTGCGTGGTCAAAGCCCAGAAATATATGATAGGCCCAATAAGAATTTCAAATATGGACCCGGTGCGGATTCTTCCTTGGTCAGAAAGTGAAGTGTCTCCAATAGATTATACCCTTGCGTTTTTTTTTTTTTTTTGAATTGATGAGGAAGCTAGGTAGGTAGATTCTTGGGCTTATGAAATATCCTACTAGCACAGCGGGCATTTTAAGACGCGAATCTGAATTGAGATGGACCAATCAGAAAAACATTGGATTGTTTAGGTGTGATTAGCATGTAAAATCGAACATGTAGTATGTGTGTTAGGTTTTACAACAAATTGACCATATCATTGACCTGAGAGTCCAAAATATTACTTTTGTACATTGGATGTACAAAATGTTAATCACGAAAAAAGAAGTGGGAGATAGTTAAAGGTAACCCTAATATCCTTCCCTTCGCAAAATCAAAATCAATCTTCAAAAGTGTGTGGTACAAGAATGGTAAATGATTAGTAACCAATTATATGGGTGTTGGCATTGTCATAGAACGTGGTTGTTGCAACGAATTACTGGTACCCTGCGTTTTGCCCCACGTTCTGGACGTGTCCATCATGTTTTGGACGTGGTTAGTGTCAATTTCCAATAATAGGTTCGATATTCATGCTAACTGCTTCTTCATGTATGCAAACCCAATTCTACCATGTGCCTCGCCACAATTTCCATCGCTTCTTTTAAGAATTAGGTTTGACAAGGAAATAACCGTTCTCGTAAATTTTTCTGACTTTAACTGGTTTGGCATTAACCCAACCGTTTTTGCCTTGTGTATGCTAACCCCATGTATGCCAGTCAGTGACCTCTGCCACATGTTTGGTTATGATGTTCATGTTATAATTCAAGTTAGGTAATTTGAGGTTCGAGATCCATGATTACGGCGAGTCTCGCTTTTTGACAAACAAATCAATCAAGTATCCTTAGTGTCTCAGTTGCATGCAGAAATTAGGATCGTTGCATTTTATTAGCAATTAAGCATCATTTTTTCAATAAACCAGAGTTAACTTTTGGGTTGCCTTTTTGTTAAACTTGAAAAATAAAAAGAAGAAAAGGAAAAAAATCAACTCTCAACCAAAAATTACAAAAATGTAACAATTTTGCATATAGATCTCAATTTATTGTAGGCGTATAGAATTAGGTCTTTAAATTTCAAATTTTCATAAAAATGGTGAAGGTTGAGCTTTCGGTCAAATCGAAGAATTTGACATTTAACAGACAAAATTTAGAATTTCATTAATTTCTGATCTTTTTTTAGATATATGATTTGGAAACAGTAATACTTAGAAACTTCGCATCCAATTAAAGAAATTTGAACGTATGGAGCTAATTAACCATTTAGAGCATTTGGCATGACCACGTAAAAACCCCACAGAAAAACTCCAACCTTTTTCCTCTCATCTTATTTCGGGGAGGGACAGGAGGCAAGCGGCACTAGTAAGAAAGTAAAAATCCCTCTTTTACTTGGCTAAGTTTCTTAAGGCACTGGGGGAGGAAACACAGATTTTTCTTGGAAAAAAGGGAGAACTCACGCACACATTGAGCGCAAAACACCTCATCGGTAAAGAGTAAATCCGGGAATCGTTGCCTAATTTACATGGTCGCCGTTGCTCAGTGCCGGTAAATCCACGATGGATTCTCCATTACCTCACTTGGTTCTTCAGCCGGAAGACCTGAGGATCTTTGCCCTCGAGTCTTCTCGTCGGCGTAAATCTTTGCCGATGAAATGCTATGAAGTCCCCGGTCATCGTTTTGATTGGAAATCGCGATCGAAAACTCCTTTCAGCCAAGCTTATCTGTTGCCGTAAAGTTACCGACGCTCTTCTTTATCGGAGATGCCATCCAGAACCTCTTCATGCGGGTTCGACCACTAACCGCAATCGGGATCTCTCCTTGGTAAGGTAAGAATTACCTATCTTATTCTCGGTAATTTGTGGAAGAAAACCCACAACCTATGGTCTTGGATGGTATTTGTCCGAAAAACTGCTATGTCTGTGTTGAAGCTCTGATCGAGTTGGTGATCTAAGTTTCTAGTAATGTTAATCATGATAGATTAGCATGAGTTGTTGCCTAAATTTTATGTATAATTGATTGGATAAGTGCATTATAAGTTTTAAAATTATTATGAAAGTGCAATTGATTCTTAAAATTTGCAATCAAATCTTAAAACCTATTAAGTTGGTTCAATTATCCATTAGCTCTATCTAATTTGACTAAAATGCTTAGATGATTTTTTTTATATAATTATTTTCTTTATCTTATGTGGCGAGGCTCATTTTGGTGCACGTCTACTTTTTAATACAAATTTTATTTAAATTAAGTTTTAAAAAAGCAAGCCTTTGTGGCCGCTGCCCTATCATTGCTGAGAAGAGCCATGTGGGAGGGGATGGCTGGCAGGGTTCACCGAGCCTGGAGCCCTTCTGGTTTATACCCATTTTCTTATTAATATAGTTTATATTTAAAATTTAATTAATAAAATTTATATTAAAGATCATTTAAATCAAATATCATTTTAACCTTATGTTTCATGATTTAGCCACGTTATTAGAAAAAAGCTACATTAGCAACTCAATTCAACAAAATTTTAGAAATTGATTACATATTTTTAATAAATTTTAGAACACAATTACACTTTTGTGGTAAATTTTAAAATTTCCGATGTACTTATACCTAAATGATTCCACTAATTTCGCCCACCACTTGCTTGACGTGAGGGAATTTATCTTCGGTTGTGGATTATTTTGGGAGCATATCAATACATTTTACTCAATAGACATCATTTTGGTGGTTATTAAATTTGATGATTTCTGCCATATCTCATCGTTGCTGAGAGTATTGCTGAATCCATCTTTTCTCTGTTTTGTATCGTGCGTCTCATGAAATGATCGATCAACGAAGGCCTTCCGGTTCTTGTCCATTGAAGTTGAGATATTTTTCTGGATTCGTTCCAGGTTTATTGTAGCATGATGAAACTGGGAATTCTGAGGAATAGCAAGCCACGCATGAAAAATGATGGGAGGAGAAAAAAAAAAAAGAAAATACAAAGAAAAACGAAATAGGAAAACAAGACAAACGGTGGAAGAAATAGGATGGGCTCATTTAGTTATGGTAGGAGATAGATTTAGGTAGATTTTGATGGGCTTGTCCTTATTTTGGTAGATTTGGGCTTAGCTTTGTTTGGACTAGTTTTGGGCTCTACTTGGTTAATTAGGTTTGGGCTGAATCTGGTCTAATAAGGTTGCTTTTTTGCAAAATGGGTTTTTAAAAGTTTATAGCTAGTAGAGGGCTTTGATGTAATAAAGCCCGATTTGTGTCCATGGCCCAGACTTGGAGTCCACAACAGCCCATATTCGGACCGGGCCTCAAGGGCCTAGCTTGGAAGCAATTTAGGTTGTTAGATTTTAGAATTAGATTTTGCTTAATTTCGTTTGGTTAGTATATATAGTTAAACTTTTTTAGCAAATCTCTTTGACATTATTTGATTTTTTGTAGGTTGATCTTTTAGGCAAGGAATTTGACTCAATTCAAATATAGCTCACGGGGTTGCTATTATGAAGAAATAACAATGCCATGTTATGTTCCTTACCCAACTAGTATCAAGTTTACTTTACTGAATTATTTGTATTCCTTTAATATTGCTTTTTCTGAGTTGTGATTTGCATATTTTAGTTGAATGGTTAGGTTACGTTTTAGAGTCATACTAAATAGAAAAAACATTGCATGGACATTTAGCGGACAAGAACTTGAGGACTCATAATTGGATAAAAAAATTGCACGTGACAATTAGTTAACAAATGATCAAGTTCACATATCAAAAAGGTGCTAATTAGATCAATAGTGTAATTGAGTTCTCGATCTTAGCTTTTTGTTTGTGTAAAAATTGAGGTATCCTCCCATGTTTCACTTGGTATCTAATTGACTCCAATAGGTTGGTGATGATTCTTCATGTAGAATTCCTTTAGGTTTAATTGAACGAAAATGAAATTTCCAACATCGCGTGAGGTAAGAGTTTGAAAAATCTTGTGTTCAACTTAGCAATACCTTTGAACCTGTCTAGAATTCCTTTAGGTTTAATTGAACGAAAATGAAATTTCCAACATCACGTAAGGTAGGGTTTGAAAAATCTCGTGTTCAACTTAACAATACCTTTGAACCCGTCATTCCCCAACTCCCATCCAAGAGGATCGCATAAGAGATTATGAGGTTGTGGGGCCTAACAATCTCTATTCTTTTTTTCTTTTTTTTCCGAGCTTGCATCATAAGATTTCCCAACGTTGATATCGCACATGCCAAACGTTCCGCTGTTCAAACCTTTACCAATTTTAACTTTGTTGGAATTAATTGCGCTAAGATTTAAAATTATAAAGCGAATATCTTGCTTGATATGATTGATGTCTCATAAAGTCAATGTCTCTTTTCAAATGACCGATACTTATTTTGGCCATTTTTTAGGTATTTATACATCCCCACTCCTCACATAAGAAAAAAGGTACAAAGATAGCCATCCAAAACAAGATAAAATGACTGATTATTTGAAAATTAGTTTTTTTTTTTTTTTTTTTTTTTTTTTTTGGTCGAAAATACGATGATTCTTCATTTAACTCGGAAAGTTCGGAATATTTACATCAAGAACATTAGCGCATATTAAATCAAATAAGGCTGTAGGGGGATTAATTACCCAATTACTAGGGAGGGAGTTCTCGCGTTGGGCTTTTGCAATCCAGTCCGCGGGCTTGTTGGTCTCTCTACTGCAATGGGCCAAGGAAAGGCCCTGAAACTCTTTTAATTTTCCTTTAATCCGGTCTACAGTCGGCAACAGCTTCCAATTCACTTCCTCTTCGTACAGAACTCCCCACACGAGCATTAAACAATCTGAATGTACTTCCCATCTTTTATTCGTGCGGCTGGAGAGAAAAGTTAGGGTTTCCAAGAGGGAGATTGCTTCTGCTTGTTCCGCCGAGATCGCCTCCATCGTCTTGGAGAATCCATCGATTAGGCGTCCCCGTGAGTCCCTGCAGATGCAGGCGATGGCTGCCATGTGTTCCGACTCTCCTATGTTCTCGGCCAGGTTAGCTGACTCGGCTTCTTGCTAGACGAAGGAGGCATTTATATTTGCTCGGAGTGAGCCGGGGGGTGGGGGTTGCTACCTGTGCATGTGATTCTCGCTCTGTTTCTCCTTGACTGTCCTCTTGTTCCAGGTTTCGAAGTTTGCTTGTAGAGAAGCTGATCTATGCAAGGTTTGTTTCGGTTGCAGGGCTTTCTCCTCGAAGATGTATTGATTTCGGTCTTGCCATATACACCACAAGGTTGTTGCAATTTGGTTGAACTTTGTTGCGCTTTGAGAGTTTTCTTTCTGTATATGCAACCATTCATCCAACTTTGTTAAACCTAACCTGCTAATCTTTATTTGTAGCGAGTTGTCTTGCCAGATTTAAGCTGTCCATGGGCATAACAGCAGTGTATGTTCAATGGTCTCGGCTTCTTTTTGGCATATGGGGCCAAGTGGGTCAGGTAATATCCTTCTTCGGTATAAATTTTCCACTGTAAATAATGCGTTTTGGCATGCATTCCAGAGGAATAGCCTTACTTTATGTAGAATTCCTGAATGCCAAATATGTTTCCAAAGGTCTGGTTGTGTTTGGTGAGAGGATGAGGCTTTGTTGTGGTGTGGGGTTGCCACGTTATCTCTTGTAGTGAAGTAGCCGCTCTTTACTGTATATGATCCAAATTTAATTTGCATCCATACTAATTTATCTGCTGTTGTGGGTAGACCAATAGGTGTAGCAAGGATCTCCGTCGCCCTTTGTTCATCAAACATCATTCGGATCATTGGTTCATTCCATGTGCCACTCCTATGTTCTATTAGTTCACCCACCTTCTCTGGCTCATCTTTCACCGCCTGGCCTCCAATAATTCCATCTCAGCCATTTATCTTCCCTCACCAAAATTTTCTGACCATTACCTATAGACCACATAACATTTGGAGATATAGAATCCCTTAAAGATAGACATTGCGTATTGTGGAATAGCCTGCACCACCGATTTAATGAATATCTCATTTCTTGCTTTAGTTAGCAAATTTTCCTTCCAGCTTTCTAATTTCTTATTCACTCGAGCCAGAATCCAATCAAAAACATCTTTCTTAGAGCCTCCCCAATCCGAGGGAATACCTAGGTACTTCCCTGTTTTGTTTATTTCCGGGACCCTCAACTCTGCTGCCATATTAATTCTTAGCCTCCTCGGACAGCTCTTGCTGAAGAAGATACCTGATTTATTCAAATTTATGGCCTAACCCTGATGCAAAACAATATCGATGTAGTATTTCCACTAAATTTTGACATTCTAAAATAGTGCCATTGAGGAAGAAAATGGAGTCATTTGCAAATAGCAAATGGGATAGACTAGGACAGCCACTGTTGAGCTTAATCCACCGAATTGTACCATCTTCAACAGCTTTTTTCATCAATTGTGAGAGGACATTGGCCACTAGAATAAAGAGATATGGGGATAGAGGATCACCTTGTTGTATTCCTCGTGTAGGCTTGAAGAAAGGCTGAGGTTCACCATTGAAATTAATGCTAAAGGAGATCGTTGACACGCACTGCAGCACCCATTGCACCCACTTCTCACAAAAACCCGTTTTTAGCAAGCATTCTCGAAGAAAATCCCATTCAATGCGGTCATAGGCCTTTTGCATGTCCAGCTTTAACACCACTTGGAATTTATGTTTCCTCTCTCGAATTTGCAGCTTATGGAGCACTTCTTGCACCATCAAGATATTGTCTTGAATCTGTCTTCCCCCACAAAAGCACTATGTTCCTCTGCAATAATGCTTGGTAGCATAGGTTTGAGTCTATTTGTCATCACTTTGGATATTATTTTATAAACGAAATTGCATAGGCTAATTGGCCGAATTTGTTCGATCTTTTCGGGATTGGGGATTTTGGGGATAAGAGAGATTAAGGTTCTATTTAGATCAGGATTTAGGTAACCTGTCTCAAAAAAATTATGCACTTCTCTGAATATATCTTGGCTGATAGATGTCCAATGACTTTGATAGAATAATACATTCAGCCCATCTGGTCCAGGAGCCTTAGTGGCCCCTAGTTGTTGCATTGCAGCTATGATTTCCTCAATTGTGACTGGTTCAACAAGCCTTTGGTTTATGTTTTCATCAACTAAAGCTGGAATTTGTTGTATGACAGGTTGTAAGTTACGCGGCCCCACTGAAGTATACAAGTTTTTGAAGAAAGTTGCTGTTATCTCCTTTAAGGGCTGTTCATCTTTCACCCATTCATCTTCAGCATTTTTCAGCAAGGTAATTCTGTTTCTAGATCTCCTCTGGATCGTGGTTGCATGAATTTTTTTTGTGTTTTTATCTCCCCATTTAAGCCATGAAATCCTCGAGTGTATGCCCCAATACATCTCCTCTTGTCTCCATAGCTGTTCAATTTCCCGAGTTATCTGCTTTGCTGTCTCACTTTCTTGTTCCATCTCCGGAGCATTTGTCAACCTTTGTAAATCATACCTCAGCTCATTAATTATGGTTTTTGCATTATACAACCTCTATTTACTCCAAATTTCTAGTTTTTGTGCCACTGTCTGCAATTTCTCCACCATACTCAAATTTTGAGGTCCCAATTCAACCCAAATAGTCCTAACGAGTTGCCTGCACTCCTCATTTTTAGACCAGAATGCCTCATATCTGAAAACTCTCTTTTTCCTCTTCCTTCGCACGTTCAAAGATAATAGGAGCGGGCTGTGATCCGACCTAATGGCTAGTAGTGTTGTACATTCAGCATTGGGGTGTGCTATCCTCCATTCTATATCACATAATGCTCTATCAAGCCGTTTCTTGACTAAATGCTCCCATGTTTTGTTATTTTTCCAGGTAAAAGCACAACCCTTGCTCTCCAAATCCATTAAGGAGCATTGGAGAAGGAAGTCCCTAAATGCCATAAGTCTGTAAGTTTCTGCCCTCTTCTTGCCCACTTTTTCCAATGGTATAGTATTTCGTTGAAATCCCCCAAGCAAAGCCATGATAAATGGTGGCTAATGCTAGTTCTGTATAGATCCTCCCATAACACCACTCTTTCTTGAAACTCATTAGGGGCATGTACAAAGGTAATATGCATTTGCTATTGGGTTTCTTTAAGTAAGCATTGGGCATTAATATGGCTATTAGACCAAGAGTCCATAAATAACTCTACTCGATCATCCTAGAAAAGTGTTGATCCCCCTACAATTTCATTAGGATTCACCACGAAAATGTTTTGGTATCTCAGCCTTCTTCGTATGCGTTGCACCTTTTGTTCTTGATTTTTTTGTCTCCATTAAAAAAATAACACTAGGCCTTTCCTGGGTTGCTAGGACCCTCAGGGCTTGAATTGTCAAGGGTGTGCTTAACCCCTGACAATTCCAGCTTAATAGCTTCATAGATGATCCTGTGGCTTATTAGGGCTAACCACCAAAGCCCACTGGTTAGACTTCTCCATCACGTGAATAAGGGTTTCCACCAATTGTGTGGTGTCCAAAACCTGAGTTTTTAAAGATTGAACGCTATACGGGCAGAAGCAGTTGCCTTTTTTCGCATTTGATGCCTTTGAAATTCAAGTTTTTGATTTCCCCAACCCCTTTTCCTCTGATAGTATCTCTTCTATAGCCATCGCTGCCTCCTTAAGTTGTTCCTCATATAGAATCATTGCTGACTCTGCATCAATATAGCTACTTTCTCTCTTCTGTGGCCCTCTCTCCTCCATTAATAGCATTTCTATAGGCTAATATGAGTGCCTGTTCTCCTGATTGACGTGTTGTTTTGCATTATCTTGTCCACAGATGGATAAAACTTGTTCTGAATTTTGTTCTTGCTGGTTCTTATCTGTTTCAGGATCTACATAGATGGGTGTCTCGGGCACACTCTCTACTTCCTCCGGTATTATCTCTTGTTTGCCATAAAATATCTACCCATACGAGGTGAGTTGATGAACTTCTGCTTTTAGCCATTGGCCAAACCTTCCCGGTAAGTTATCTGCTAACCTCGATTTCTCATAGGGTATTTCTCTGCAAAAGGTGGCATAATGTCCAATCTTTCTACAAGAATAACAGTAGTGCGGGAGTCATTCGTATTTGAATTCTACCCATAGTCTCTTTTTCTCCAAATTGACTAGAACTCCTGTCTTCAATGGCTTCTCCAGATTCAGCTTAATTCTGGCCTTACCGAACTTGTAGTTGCTGTTTCCTTTTGTTTCTAATTTCACCTCAATCACTTTGCCCAATTTCACAGCTATATCTCTTATGACATCATAAGTCACTCTTCCAAATGGGAGCCTGTGGAAGTGCACCCAGATATCACAGTGTGTAAAATCATAGCATAACTCAGGAGTATCGAGATCACATTGCTGTAATACTAGTAAATGACTAGAGGAAGATCATGGCTTCATGTCGAATACTCTTTGCTTCTTAGCTTCAGAATGGAAGGAGAAGGAGTAGTAACCCGGGTCAAGTACAGTGCAGGTAACATTATCAACTCTCCACACCCTTTTCATTGTATTGATAAAAGCAGTAAAGTTCGCATTCGGATTAGTATAAAATTTCCCAAACAAAGTTTTGCGGCATTCAGACAGTTTTTCTTCAAGAATATCACTTTTTTTTTTATCTCCACAACGTCTTCTTCCGACCATGGATTTCCAAGGCTTTTGCAAAGAGCCGCGACCCGCCTCTCTTCATCATTTTGACCTGCCATTTTCCATCTGTAGATTACGCTGGCTGGCTTGACTATTTGGAACCAGCGAGGGATCGTTACCAGCTTGATTGAAGGGAGCTCAGATCTGTGGGTATAGCTAAAAGAGGATCCGGATGGGTTTTGGTCTAGGATTGATTTAGGGTTACTCTGGAATTTCTGGCAGCTATATGATTCCTCAGCATGAGGATTTTACCCGTGTAATAGTAAGAAATGGGTTTTAGGGTTTTAATATGGGGGTGTAGTGTTGCGGAATCTGGGAAAAAACCGAGTGTGTGGTTGTGGATGATGGTTTGTGGGTTTCCATTACAGCAGAAAACGAAGGTTCAAAATTTGAAAGGAGATGAAGATTGAAACTACCCATTCGGTAGGGATGTACTCGCCATTTGGGAGCGCGAGAGAGAAAACCCGAGCATCTCATCTCCCTATATGCAGGTCAAGTGAGATGATTAATTTTAGTGGTTGTCATCAACTCCATGGGTTTAATCTTGTTTGGATTAGGGGCATGACGTCAATTGGTTGTCACTTTACCAAACGTAAACAACTCCATGCTTAGGCCTATCATCTGTCTATGAGATTAGTGTTGTTTTCCGTAGTCCAAATACTTGCTTATCATGAGTTATCGTCATTAGAAAAAGGATATTTATTCTCAAACATTTATGTATCTCTTCACTGAAAAATTATTGGTAATATCATTAAAATGTACAAAGTTAAATTATAATTTGTAATGATTTTATTAGAAAATATTAGTAGAGTAATTGTCAAACCATTAAATAAGGGAATGATGTAATTTTCACTGCATTAACTTGTCTAATAAAACGCATGGTCATTATTTTAAAAAATCAAATATTTCCTTAGTTGATATGCATAAGAAGTGTTATGAGGTGTTACTAGTTAATATGAAGAAAATAATTATATGTCAATCACGCAACTCAAAAGGTATGATGAACAGTTATATTGTCTGTGGGATATGCTTGCCCCTCCATGTGGCACTTAAATATTGTAACCACTTACTTTGATTGACTTGTCAAACTACATTTATTGAATTAGTATTCATGTATTAGATTACATTTATTGAATAAGTATTCATGTATTAGATTAGAAGGTAAGAGAATACATAGGTGTAATTCTTTGTTTTAAACACCATGCATATATTATATATGGCAAAACTGCATACGAAATGCATCATTAACAAATTGCAATCATGGAAATATCCTTATCCTTATCATACTGAAACAGATCCTATTATTAGTATCAAACTAATATCGATTCATACATAATAAGTCTTCTAATCAATAATAATACCAACGAAAGAATTTTTGTTTAATTAATTTCTTTTTATCTGGAAAGTTTGCTTTTGTCCGCAAATTTGCCACAGTTTTATAGTTGTCGCAAAATACTGTATTTTTATGAATACCAATTCTCTTTCTCAAATTGAAGTAAATTAGAATTCTTAATTCTGTATTTTTAATCATTCTTTGATGTCCCGCAATGGATTTATCCACATCAATCTTGGCAATATAGCATTTTCATCATACATTCGATTTAAATTTTGGGCTTCGTCCTTGTGAACCAATGAAATTTTCAGAGTTTGTACATAATGAATATTATGTCATTTTTTATAGACAAAAAAATTGATTGGATGATTAATATTTCGATTTGCATTGATTATATAAGAATTAAATCCTTTTTCATTTTGTCGATAATCAATTTATCGGTAGAGACACTCATGAACTCCCCTTAAATGCCTTGGAGCAGTGATTCCTTTGTTTGTGATCTTTATTATAACAATGATGTCAATAGATCAAAATACTTGTCTGTCTATGGCTCTATTGCATGTGCTTGGAGTAGAAGTTGTGCACAGATGTGTTGCCATTCTATAGTTATTTTGATATAAATTCTTTTTTAAAGAAGATGAATCGACTAACTTGGTTAAGGTGTAAGGATCATATGTCTGTAATGCATTTTATTTCCTAGATTAGGTCCCATTCTTTTACCTTTTATCGAGAGTTGATAGCTATTCAAAATTTTTACTTTGACACCAAAGAAGAGCTTGACTTATTTCTTTATTTTTGTCTATGTTTGCCTTTAATGGATATTTGATTTCCTCCATTAATATATTTTATTCCCTTTAAGTCCTAGCTAAATAAGAACGTTAGTTTGTATTGTTTGTTCTTATGCTATGTTATGAATATTACCACATCAATCCAATACAATAGAAGCGTTAGGATATACTTTTTGTGAGTTTTTCTATGAGAGACTATAAGATTAATTTGTGGGTTTGCTATGGATTTGATCTACCATCGGAAAGACTGTAAACTCTGCATTCTCTAGATTTATAGTGGACTTCTTGGCAATTGGCTCTCTCCATGGAGTGATTACGACATTTAGGAATGAACTACATAAATCTTTGATGTCGTATTGATTATCACTAGTTTCTCTGGTAATTTATTCTTAATGTAATTTTACCACATTTACATTGACACCAAAGAAGAATTCAACCAAATGCTTTATATCTCTCCTAATTGATCTTGACTTGACATTAAAAGGTAAATTGATTGTTTCCCCAATATCTGGATGTTTTTTTTCCTTAGATTTCATTCATAAATCGATTTTCTTCCCTAAGGGTTCTAGTCTTAATAAGAATGCTGCTTCTTATTGTATGTTTATATTTTATGAAATAAATGTAACATATCGATTCATATTAATACTTTTTATACTCTTTCCAAAAATCTAGAAATTTGCCTCAACTATAAAATAAATGATATAGTTTCAAATACATAGACAAATAAAGATGTCTTATGATCTATACTGTTAATGAACATATATGTTGATCCATATTGGGTAAGTTGTAGATATAAACTAATTTATGGTACAGATACTCATGAAATTAATCTAATTTTCACTTTTACGAATCAACACGTTCTCGAGAAAACGGAAAATGAGAGATGGAAAGTGTTTTCGAATTTAAAATATTTTCCGAAACCAAACGGCCAGTCTCCACATAATATCGTGATAAAAAGATTGAAAAGACACGACGGGCACACCAACTTAAAAAGATTGCATCCATAAACAAGTCCACAATAAAAAATTAATTCAATGAGAGTAAAAAATTTATACATCTTCTGACAAAGACAAACATTTGTACTCCATTAGTATTCTGAACTTCATATATATATAGGATAATTTATCTCTTGTGGTTGTGAAGGAATGGTGAACAACTTGATCGTGTAATACATTAGAACAAAGAAAATTATTAAATTCCTTCTATGTCTGGTCTTATTCTATCCATACACAAAGGCGTGTGTATATATATGTACATATGGGTTCCTCCTAGCAACTTCATATTATTAAGAACATTGACGAATCCATGTTTGAACAAGTTACTTGCACCAGGCCGCGGTAGGATATTCTTGAATCAATAGAAATTGCTGCATTGATGATTATTTTCATAGAACTTTACTTCACTGCAAAAAGTAAGCTAGATTTGGAGAGATCAAGTGCTTCATGATTTTTCAAGTCTTGTGTAGGAGATTGAATGTCTGCGAAGGTATTGTCTAAACATATTAAAATTGTAATTCGTTGAAGAGTGCCGAGAACACCCGCTAGAAACCTAACAGAAGTGGTTATCCTGAAATATAAGTTGAATCACCATCGTAAAATGAGCCCTTGTATTAAACAAACTGTTGGACAAAAAATCGGGAAAGAAACCACTAACCTTTTGATGCACAACAAAAGTGATTATCCTAAAATATAAGTTGAATCACCAGTACCTAATAGAAAATTTATGACTTCACGATGGTCTGAATATAATCATGGGGGAAGTATTCTCGTTTCATAGCATTCATGCCAATTGTCTTCTCAAAGTGATGACGGAACTCTGTGTGTTTTCTATAATTGAGAGGAGAAAATCATAAGCTTTACATTCATTGCTTTGATGACAAATTCCTCCAAGCCTCAAAGTTCAAGATTCGCTGACTTTGAAAGCATTTTCCACGCGGTAGTTCTTTAGCTTCTTCAAGTTGGATCGATCAGGTAAGCTTGGTAAGGAACTGCAGTCTCTGATGGCAAGATTTTCTAGTGATTTCAGTGCATCAACACCTTGAATCTCAACCAGTTTCGGACAGTCCCAAACTGCAAAGTCCTTGAGATTTGTAGAGTTAGATAAGTTGGACAATGTTTGAAGGAGGGGACAATTCGTAATCAACAAGACCCGTAGATTCTCCAAGTTGGAAAGGTCAACAACTTCAAGAAGATTGCAATTGCGAACTGTAAGGTTCCTCAAACTAGAGGGGAGCTGTCCAATCTGGTACAGGTTCTTGCAGTTGATGAGTTGAAGTTCTTTCAGACAGCAAAGGCAACTCAAATATGAGCTCATGCTGGTGATATTTGGAAGTCCCAAAATACAATATGGGCTGTAAGTT
Source organism: Eucalyptus cladocalyx (assembly GCA_017140615.1). NCBI lineage: Eukaryota > Viridiplantae > Streptophyta > Magnoliopsida > Myrtales > Myrtaceae > Eucalyptus > Eucalyptus cladocalyx. The sequence continues at coordinate 18,275,410 of CM029518.1, forward strand.
CCCACTTTTGGAAGAAGGTAGGGGTCAATCACTGTTTTAGGGCGGACAAATTTTTCAGGATTACTTTTGGATCCTAAAAATGTGAACCGATCAGGATCACTTTTGGATCCTAAAACAGTTAACCCTGACCCATCAGGATTGCTTTTGGGTCCTAAAAATGTGAACCCATCAGAATCACCTTTGGATCCTAAAAATGTGAACTCATCGCTGAAGAAGAATAGTTCCAGATTTCTTAAGTTCACAAGATTGGAGATCTTTGGAGCTTTATTTGTGGCCCTTGAGGACAGACATAGACTTACCAAACTTTGGGGAAGCTTTGGTACATCCTCTACATGTGTTCCTGTTAATTTCAAAATCTTCAATGAAGGTAGTCCACTGATATCACTAGGAATGATAGTTAGCCGCAAGCAATCCTCCCCATAAATCTCTTCAAGTTTCTCCAACAATCTAATTGTCTGGGCTAACTTTTTCATGTTACTTCCGTTCATCTTCAACACTTTCAAGCTATGTAGATAGACAATAGTTTTTGGCAACTCTTCAATGGCTGTGTAGGAGACATCCAATGTAGCTAAAAATTTCAGTATCCCAATCGAGTCGGGAAGTGTCCTTAGCCTGGGAAATCCACAAACGACCAAGCACTCAAGATTTACGAGTGCTTTGATCGAACTTGGGACTTGATTAATGCTTCCAGAGAATACATAGTTATCTATGAGCAGCTCAGTCAAAGCTTCCAGAGAACCTAGTTCAACTGGCAACTTTTGGAGAAGAAAACATGCATTTAGATTCAAGTGTTTCAGATGTTTCAGATGACAAATGGATCGATCAATTAGTAGCAAATTCCTACATCCCTCTAGAATTAATTTTTCTAAAGATGTAAATGCAGAGAGGTCAGGAGTTGTGCTTAACCCAAGGCAATTTGACATATTAAGGACCTTCAATCTCGTAGCCACCTATCAAATGATTATGCATATTCAATGAGTTTGCCTTAAAAAATTTTGCTGAACATAAACAAATAAATTGACTAAGGAAGCATTCCGCCAAAAGTAACTTTACAAGTACCCTGTGCATATCCATTCCTCTCACATAGTTGTGGTCCCGTTTTTTAATTGATAACCATATATATTTTATCATCAAATTTTATTTAGAAGTACTTTATATATTATTTGAGCATAATAAATCTATATGGAGTTTTTCTTTTAACACATTAAAATAAGGGCAGTAGCTTTTTAAGAATCATATTACTATATTTTCATACTAGGATTTTGTTAAAGGATGTACGTAAAACACCTAAGTGAAGAAATATTTGTTGGGAGTGTACTTTCCCAAAGGAGATTGCTAAGTGGGAGCCCAAGACCTATCTTTACCCAAAAACTTAAGCCAATGAGTGATTGAATTGCAGTGAGTCTCCTCCTCTTCAGTACTGATGTGTTTTAGTATAGAGTCATAATCTTAGCTCCTATAGCAGATTCAATTGCAAAAATGGGTGTTGTCGCTTCATAATGTGTTCACAAATACTTCATAGCTGTAGCTACTTCAGAGCTTTAGCATTTTATGCCTCAACGAACTTTGATATATTACAGTAGTAAGATATGTATTACTAAACACTAAAGTCATAGCACTCTACATCACACTTACAATACGGTACAACTATTGTTTAGTTGCAATTTTACCAAGCGAGATTTAATAAATAGAAGGTAAAGTAATTGTTTAATTCAATATACCTCTAGCTAGATTTAGTGATTGATTTTGAAAACATTCAAAGAAGTTGCGATCTGCAGTGCAGAATTGGTATCTTAGGCACGTTTTTAAAGAGCTGGATTCTTCTTTTATTTTAATTTAAAACCCAAAAAAGACAATTCTCAAGCCCTTGCAATGCACGAGCTTGTGTGGGGAAAGAAAAGGTACACAAATATTGTAACGTAAAAATTTACCATACCTGAAGTTGAATCCAACCGTTCCAATCTTCTGTCATTTGGGTCCGCGATAGATCAAGGATGAGTAGATTTTTGGGGCAAAAGTTGGTTGCTTGCAAATATAAAGGGCAATTCTTCCAAGAAAGCCATCTTAGTTCTGGAAAGAGATCCTTAAAATTTCCGGAGAGGTTTCCATTTATCATTGCAAGAAATCTTATATTTGGCACTTTCGTAAATTCTTCTGGTGTCAAAAGAACTCCCTCAAAGTTTGCACAAATCGCTTCAATAGTCTCAGTTCCCTGCAACGATGACAAAAAATTTCTCATTAACCTAGGCAAAGTGCACATAGCTTTCTGCAACAGTTTTGGTTCCATATAATTCCAAAATGGAGTCAGTTCATTGGTGGCCTTCCAGTGAAGTACGAAATAAACTGGAAAAAGAATAATTTTAGACAGATTTACGCTATAAAAAAGTAACAAGGTGCTGCACTTAGCTTTACCTTCTTCCTCATCATCATATCCAATGCTTCTTCATGATTCCACACCCGAGACCGCTTTCCTGAATCTTTGCAATTTTCATTACGTACAATGCCCTTCCCTAAGTCCTTAAGCTGGTCATGCATCCATAACTCATTCTTTACTCCAACTTTTACTAAGGACATCAAAAGTAGGACATCAATCCCTTCATCTGGAAACAATCCACAGTCATCCCACATATAAGTTGCATCTCTCTTATTCTCTCCGTTTAGGAAGCAGGCAATATCAAGAAATAGTTGCTTTTTTTCTTCATCTAAAGCCTCATAACTCAACATTAACTTTTTTTCCACATCCTCATGAAGATGGCGTTCCATCTTTTTGAATGTATCTTCCCATGTTGCTTTTCCTTTTTGGTATAAAAATGAACCCATCACTTCAATAGTTAATGGAAGCCCGCCAGTTTTTGCAGTAACATTCTTAGACAAACTAAGAAAGTCGCTTGGAGGAATGTTCCTTCTAAATGCATGCTTGCTAAAAAGTTGTAAAGATTCTTCACCATTCAGCTCTGCAACTTCATAAGTCAAACCATGGTCAAACTGATCTAGAAATTTGGACAAAACATCTTTATCTCTCGTTGTAACCACAATTCTACTTCCTGAACCAAACCATTCTCTTTTTGCTGCTAGTGCCATTAGTTGGCTCCTATGGTTTACATCATCAAGGAAAATAAGAACTTTCGTTCTTTTAAATCGTTCTTTGATCATATTTATCCCTTGATCGATGCTAAAAATCTCAATACTTTTCTCTTGAAGGATATCATGCACTAGTTGCCTTTGTAAACTTAGAAGACCGGAATTTGAACTTTCTGATGCTTGTTGTACATCTGAGATAAAGCTACAACTTTCAAAATTAGTAGACAACTTGTGATAAATGACCTTGGCAAGAGTTGTCTTGCCTATACCACCCATTCCCCATATTCCAATGAGCCTTATGTCCTCAGATTCAACACTCAACAAATCTATTATTGCATCCATTGATTGGTCAACACCGATCAAATCATCAGATAGATGTACTGGGGACACCTTAAGCTTAACCAAAAGTTTACGAGCTATTAGTCGTGTGAGTTCTCCATGGCTGCATGCCAGTAGAAATAGCATAATTAAGTGACCGTCAGATTAAAAACAAGCATGCATATAGACAAGATCATTCGATGATGTAAGCCACAAAACGTGGGACATAGAGGGACAAAGATAATGCATGAGTTTCCGAATTGATTCAATCATAGTGATAGGATACAATAAACTTTTAATGAAGGTGATGACAGAGAGCAAGAAGTTTTACATGATTCCTTCTAATATTGATCGCACAATTAACCAGAAGCGAGCATGGTTTGGGTGGCCCGATTCATAGCTAGAACTACGATTATTTTTTTTTTTTTTTTTTTGGGGGGGTTCAGAACTGGAACTAGAAATTTAACCAAGGGATCATTCTGCCTTTTTTTTTTTTTTTTTGGGAAATCTGGGACCAAACTAGTTAATCCTGCAACCAACTTGGACCTCATAACACAAACTAGTTGCTTTAGTTGGGTTTTGTAAGTTTTGGGACTCAATTGTACTTTTGTAATAAGTTTTAGAATTTTCAATACATTTATCCCTAAATATGCATAGAGTGGTTTAGAGTCATACCCGTCCAAGAACCAACCTGATCGGTTTGGTACCTGAATACTATAGAAGTGGAAAGAAAACCTAGGAGGATTGACCCAAAACCCAACCAAAGCATCCAGTTCATGCTATGAAGCTTCATGTTCAAACTGCTCGGAACACATTATTTCAGTGGGTCCTTCCAAGTTTTGATTCAAATCAAAACAGAAAAACCTAGCCTTTGAAATTGTAGAAAATATGTATTAAATCAGATTTGCGGAAAGATGCTCTACGGAACCAAAATAGATGGAAAAAGTAAACAATCTGCAAGTAGTACTTCAAGCGCGTCAAACTGCTGTAGAGAGACACATTAGTAACAAATACGTCTATTAATATTAGGTTGCCTTGCCATGATGATCCAGCATGTGATGTTGATTCTGGTGACATGATTTTCCACCATTTAGCACACACAACCTGAAGAGAGCAAGAGAGAGATATACGGCAGCCATGGATGCTGTTAGGAAGTTTGGCGGTTCTCGGTGCCAGTAGAGCACGCCAACGACCACTATTGAATTTGCAAAAGTGAAAAGTTCAAACAAATCTGGTGGCCCAGTGGCCACCTTCCAACATGGAAGGAAGAGGCAGGGGGTTTGAATCCCCACCTTCTCAGGGGGTTGGGTTGGGGACGAGTTAATTTAGAAGTAGGTTTCGACTTCCACACGGAGGCAAGGCATAAGTCTAACAGTGAGAGTTAGAGTAGGAATGGAGTAGGACCGATAAAAAAAAGAAAAAAAAACAAATCTAGCGGAAAAGGAAAAGGAAAAGAAGCAAAGAAGATGGTACTGATAGTGAAACAAAAACCCACCCGCACAGAACCATAAATTTCGGATTGCTATCTTGGGTGTCATTGGTTCAAGCTAAATAGATGGCATTCATGGCATTTCAGGCCATTTTGAGTTTTTAAGGAACTGATCCATTGACAGTCCTACCGTGTTGAATTGGTACTTTTGAGGCTCAAATCAGAAAATGAATTGAATCCGCTTGGTTCTTAGGCTTTGGACCATGAACCCGTCTGATTCTTCTGAGAATTGACTTTGAACTGGACTTTTGAGTCCAATTCCAGCCATTTCCCTGGTTGAACCTGAATTGTTAAACGCCCCTACTTATGGCCTTATTGAGACCAAACCCGAAATTAATGCCTAAACGTAGAGAAATTAATAAGCCTCGCAAAATACTTAATTTGATAAGGTCCATTCAATAAAATGTCAAGATAAGTCAAAATAATACAATTTATCCACAATACCCATCGATGGAATATTTGAATGGCTTATCAATTGTAAATTTCCAATGAAGGGATGACTTGAGACATAAAAGGAAGTTTACGTCTAAAAGTTCCATCAGCCAAAACTACTTATAGCTAAAAGATCAAAAGCAGAACCACTGGCCACCCTTCCAACATGAAGGGGTAGGGGGTTCAAATCCCCACCTTTTCAGGGGGTTGGGGTAGAGATAATTTAGTTTCATGTGTGAATTTTGAGTCTCACGCCCTGCAATGATGCAGGGCAAAAGTAAAATAAAAAGAAGATCAAAAGTAGTTCCAAGTCATCTCTCATGTAGCACACAAATCAAGAGGCAATTTGGGATCCTTACGGAGGAAGATCAGGATATGGGTCCATTAGAGATAGAGGTGGAATTCAAGACAAAAAACTCTCAACATCATCCACAACTCAAGACATGTCTCTGAAGACAATTCAAGCACTTTGAATAAGAAGCATTCAGCATCAAGCAAGAAGTCCTTATGGTTTTGAAGATTCCCCGCATTACACTTTCACTTAGGTTTTAAATTTCAAATTTAAATAGGTTTAGAATTCCTAGGTTCAATATTTGTCTTTGATATTTTAAGAAGCCATTGATCGGTTTCTGGTGATCACATCTTAAAAGAACATGCGGAACAGGCTGAGAACAAAATTAAAAAAAAAAAGAAAAGAAAAGAAATTGCTCTTCAAATTATAACCAGTATTCGAGTAAAAGAAACCGAGAAAGAAGGGAAAAAGGAGTTGAGGGAGTTAACATACCCTATGTCCTTGGTGTCCCATCCCTTGATTTTAGCAGTCTCCTTGAGTGCCTTCCGCCAGAGACGCACTGTCTCAGTCTCATGTTTTAGCTTATGCTGAGTTAATTGATACCTATACACATTGGTTTCAAGTTTCACGTCAGCAGGTGTCACATCATAGAAAATGGGCAAAACCTCCAGTTCATTGGTTTTCCTGCGCTCCATCATGTGTTTCAACTCGCGAAGGCACCAACTACTAGAAGCATAACTTTTGGAGAAGATAGGAATGCAGATTTTCGAATCATTGATGGCCTGCAAAATTTCCAGACCGATCTCTTCACCAATGTCAATCCCCTTCTTGTCGATGAAAACATGTATACCCTTATCTAGCAAGGCATGATAGAGGGAATCCGTGAAGTTAGCGCGAGTATCTGGTCCTCGAAAACTTAAAAACACATCGAACTTAGCTCCAAATGTGCCGTGGCTAGTGGATCCTGTTTCTGAACTCCTTGTTTTCATCATAGCTGCGTCTACCACCCTTAAAAAATTCACAAAAGATTACAAGCTTGGGATGATAAAAAATTTGATATTATGCACTTCAAGCAAGTTTATATCAATAGAATTCTGGGAAATCAAGTTTTTGTTTCCATTACTTGTGTCGGGGAAGAACCGGACAACAAATCACCATGAACTAAACCTAATCTAGAATTAATGTCTCCCCTAAAACTAAACTGACAGAAATCGACTTAGCCCAACAACCACCGGCCAATACAACCTTGCAATAAGAATATAACAACGAAATGATAAGGAGACAAAACCAAAAACACCACCAAGGTTTTTCATGGAAATCCAATGCGGGAAAAATTGCGGATCATCCAAAAACTTCCACTAGTTAGTAAGAATAGTACGATGCATAAACTATTATTCTGTAATCACATATTAGAGGCTCAATATTAATAATACAACTGTAACTCTATTGAGACCTACCCTTTCCATTTGAAGAAGAAAAAGAAAATAGGTTTATGATTATTGCCTTAAAGACAAGTCTACAACCCTCGTTTAGATGCAGGCTCTCCTAAGCTTATACCTCGTGTAACGTTGGGGTATTCAATTTAAGTTTCAAATTGACACTATAATGATTTTTTTAATGAGAAATCATCATTAGTCAATTGGGATCAGCTAAAAATCAAATAAGGTATGGAAGTATACTTCACTTTTCATGCAATCAAAGAAGTGCTTTTTCGGTACCTAATTATTCATTTTAAGAAGATGTTTGTTAGGCAATTTGGATTAATTTTAAACCTATCAACTTATGTGTGAGATGATCATGTGAGTACGAATCATTACCCTATTAATTAGCAACCAATGAAGCGTTAAATAAATTGCAAGGGAAAACAAGAATCTAATTAAGAAATAGGAAATATACCATTCCTAACCAAGCTAAAGGAAACCACAATTAACATATTGAAAATGTGCAATCAAGAGTAATTGAAATAGAAATGCACAAACAACAACTTAACATTTGTCCTAAGAACACTTACACCCTATTTTAAAACCCTTAAGACTTGTTCAATTTTAAACAATTTTTTTTTCCTTTTCAAGGAGTTTCACACACTTTAAGATAAAATTACTCAAAAACTATTTTTTAAGCTTTTCCCTAATTTAGAAAAAAAAATAATTTTTTTGGAATATTTTTAATTTTTAATATTCTTATTTTTTTTAAAAATAATTTTTAATCCTAAAAAGACCCAAGTCGGATCCTCGAATCCGGTTCGGGTGGGACCGACCCAGGTTGCGAGGCCCTCAGCTAGAATGGGCCTGACGTGCGGGCCCAGTCCGACCCAAAATTTTAGCTAAACCCTTAAGAAACTAATAAACTAAGCTCGGCCCACAGTAAAAAACAAAAGTAGGAATTGCACTAAACCAGCCCAACTCGGCCAAGCTAGCCCAGAATACAAACAAGCCCAGGCCGGCCAGGCCCGCGAGCCAGCCCGACCTGGCTCGTTCTCCCCGTTTCGCGGCGTCCTCGCCGCGACGGAGACGACCGCAGCAAGGGACGCCGCCCGTCTCCATCAGGCCACAGGAGCGTCGCGGCGTCGCCAAGGCCTCGGGCCGCCATCCCCCGACTGTCCCCGACAAACTGCCGTTTTTCGGGGACAGTACTCAAACCTGCGCCAGAACCCTCGACCGACCACATGCCCGAACAGTGGAGACAAAACAAGGGGGTGACGAGGGCTGGGGCTCGCATGAGCCGGACGGCTGCGAGCTCCGTCCCGACACGCCCGAAGCAAGGTAAAACAGGGGCACACACAAAGAGGGCGAAACCGGGGGTCGGCCAATGTATGTTCCTACCCGGCTCGGAGATGACGAATGGAGGGCGAGCTTGACAGATCGGGCAACGCCCGTTCGTCTCGCACGCCTCCCAGCCGGAATCCATGGAAAACGACCCAATCCGAGTGAAATCGAAAGGGAACCGTGACTTACCGGAGGCTGCTGGCTCAAGGGAGCGGGTGGGAGTCGTCGGACGAGGCTCCGGCGTGGCCGAGCTGCCGAAGGACTCCTTGCTCTCGGTCTCGCTCCCTAGGTTTCTCTCACGCCCAATCTCCCTCTTGGCGGACTCCTCTCTCTCTCTCCGTCCGAAACCCCCCATCTCTCTCTCCACCTCTCTTTCCTTTTAAATGGCCACCGGACCACATGGCCTCAGCCATGCCAATTGCAGCCTGGTCCCCGACAGGACGATCACGCCGTGAAGTCCCTGCTCCGTTCTGTACGTCGTTCTCTTCTCTGCCGCCCACATCCCTTGTTCAGCAAGCATGAGGGAAGAGAGGAAAGGAGGAAGAAGGAAGGAATCTGGACCAGTGGAAGAAGTTAAAGAAGAAGAGGCCGGGCCGGGCTCAGGCGGAAAGAAAAGGAAGAAAAGTAAAAGAAATGATGGCCCGCCCGATCTGTTCTTCTTCTTCTTTTTTCCTTCTCTTTTTTTTTTTTAAATAATTTTTTTAATTAATTTTTTCTTTAAAAAAAAATTTCTATTACTATTAATGCAAATTCTCAAAATATTGATATACCATATAATTTAATGAAAATAATTTTTTTGTCAAGAGTTAAATATTATTATAATTTTCTTTGTACTTAATGATTAATTAAATGGATCACCAAATATCAACAACTTTTTCACCACAAAAGTGAATTAATATAAATAGAGTGGAAAAATCTTAACCGCAAGTGAAAAATTTAGAGAAAGTTCTCAATGAATAAAATTGTTGGTCTCACGAATAACATACTCAAACTTAAGCTACCATTAACGTTTGACTTTCGCATCAAGACTGCGAAGTAATGGCCCTCGATTCCGCCCTATTTTTCTTTTCTTCCCCACGCTCTCTCGATGCTCTTGGTGGGCTCTCTCTCTTTTCTGCCTCCTCCTCCTCCTGGGCACACTCAGGCACGAAGTAGCGACTTCCTTTTCTTGTTGCTTTTGACCTATTGACTTTTTCTTCTCTTTTATCTTAATGTTAGCTGGGCCTCACATAGAGGTGGATCCAGCCAGCAATCTGCGAAATGGCGATGGCTGGCCTGCGGCCTAACCAGAGTCAGGTGGACACAATCAGTGGAAGTCGTACTCTAACTAAAAATGTGGGGCATCGTTAGTCAGGACACCGACAAAACTAAAGGAACAATATAAAGCACACTAACCCAAGTCAAATATATAAATAAAAAAGGAAAGAAAAAAAATAAGGCGTGACCATGGAAATTTCAGAAGACAAAAGCCGGTGCAAAAAGGTCCAGAGGCCGGAGGCCGGAACAGGGAATAAAAATCATGGTGTTGTTTCGCAAGAAGATGGTCAAATTGGAGAAGTTTGATGTAGTGAGTGTGAATACAATTTTGTCACCCAGCAATTTCGTAGCAATCGAGCCATCACATAGCATGATCCGTCATTATTATCCAGTGATCTTAGAATGAGATTTGCCCAACATGAAAATAATATGTTATAGATGTATCATCCAAGAGTATCTACAACCATCAGTGTGGCTTGTGTAAGTTTCTATAATGATCAAAAAGTAGTGATTGACAGAGAAATGTCACTCATAAATATGCTTAGTCAAAATGATGATTCTAATATAGTCTTCAAAGACATGGTTGGAGATGGGTTTGAATGGACTACTTTGTGTTCACATATGATACGAGACCTGTTACAACTTATATGTTAGTTGACTCAGTTATGTTCTTATACGTTTTCCCAGTCCAAGAAGCAAATGAGTCCTGAAAAATGTAACCTGAGAGAGAGAGAGAGAGCAAAAATCGAGGAAAGTGATGTTTGGTCAAGAAAAGGCACATCCGTCGTCGGCTAATCATCAAAATCCTCCTTAGCGACGTGGTGCCCTTGTATCATAATACCTGTAGTTAAGATGTTGAGTTGTATTAAAAAGTCCTACATCGGATAAATTATGTGATGTAAAGCAGTTAATGTATCCACATTGGCTTATAATTCATTAACTTAAATTTTTGAATGAAGATCGGTCCAACTGAATATATTGATAGGCTTAGATTTGGGTTCTCTCTTGACGGTCTCCCCTAGATGAAGGTAGTGAAGATTTGTACTACATTTTCCCAACGCCGTTAAACATGTTCATCTTGTTTGTCTGAATCCTGCATTTGAATTGTTAAAGATGGTGAGTTTTCCCTAGGTAAATCTCTGGATCACAAGATCCATGCATTTCTCGGTAGTGACCTCATACATCTTCCATGGAAGGCTGTCACTATTTATTCAATAATCATTAAGCGAATGAATTAACGATTTCAAACATTAGGAAAGTGAAAAACGTAGAATACTATAGACGGAGAAGTTTATTGTGAGAAATGAATGTGGCACGATACAAAGTAATGCAATTAAATGAGCATTAGCCTTCCATAGAAGACTGTCATTGTCTATTCAACTGGCATTAGCCACATGTACTGACGATTTCAGACAATAGGAAAGTGAAAAACTTAGAATACTTTATACGGAGAAGTTTATTGCGAGAAAAGAATGTGGCATGATACTAGTGCAATTTACCTGACTCGATTCAATGTGCTCCAATATGGAAATGAAATCTTAGTCATGCAAGATAATTTTTGCGGGGTGACATGTTGAGAAGGGTGGAAAAACGTGCTTAAAGCCAATAGCGTCAGCTTGCCAAACTGGACGAAGATACCTAATTTATGCCAATTAATTTTCCCTAATTAAGCTACTTGGGCAGCGAACTTGCTTAGACGTGGTAGACAAGGACCGCGATTTTTTTTTTTGTTGAAATTTTGATTTTGATTTTTTGGTTTTATTTCCTATTTTCCTAGACTAATGTAGTAGTTTGATGGATGGTGATTGAGTTGATAGAGATAAGATTGATCTGTCTGAAGAAATAATAAAAAAACAGAGAGTGATTAGATGCAGGTTTGACCATGTCATTACACGTTCTTGGCCTATGACCGGAGAAATTAAAGTAAGAAATAATCAAATGAAGAAAGTGATTAGACGCAGGGCTTGACCATGTCATTGCACCTTCTTTTCGATAAAAGCCAGAAAATTGGATATATTCTGTGTCCAAAATCCAAATGAATGCGAGATCGCTTTCAGTGACTTGAGAGGCAACTGAAATTCCATAGAAAATGAAAAATGAACTTTCAAGTGGTGCGGACTCTTAGATGGCCGAAAATGACGTTTCTCGACCTCAGATACAATTTTTCAGATCCACATGCGTGGTCAAAATTATTGAACCTACTAACATTATAAAACAAGTAAGATGCAAGCCTAAGTCGGGTGAATGGTCCAAACATCACTGTTCATGCGTGGTGGTGTGAGATGTTCAACCAGTAATGTGCACACTATGTTTACCACACAATGACCATATCGGCATTTTGAGAGTCCAATCAGTTTACAACACGTTGATCTTGAAAAGATGCGAAATAGGAGATAGATAAAGGGCGCCCCATTAATCTTCCCTTTGCAAAATCAAAATCAATCTCCATGGTGTGTGGTACAAGCATGGTAAAGAGGGTTAGCAATGAACTACGTAGGAGTAGACGCCACCCATTAGACATGAAAATAATGGTCGCGGGATGGATTTAGTAGCACGAAAACGATATACTAGAAGACCCAAACGGCATTGCTTATTATTAGATGGTGAATTGCAAAGCGAAGATGCCTTCCACTCCAACTGTCAAAAGGACTTGGCCTCAGACAATGGGACATGCAGTATCTAAGAAAGTGGCAGATTTGGTACTGTTTTCCCAAAGATTCCCCAAATCAAGGTCCGCTCACTTAAGTAGGCTCATCCAGACCAAAGCAAGTAATAAAAGACTTCATCTAGGTTCTCGTACGGATTTCGAGATTGCTTGGATGTCAACAAGAAGATGGTATCGGCAGGTATGAGGCAATAAAAAGATATTATACCAATTAAGGATACACAACATGCGGGCACTTGGGTTTGCTTCCTGAAGAAGACTCGTCAATGAAGGCCTAGGTTGAAATTACTAAATGTGATAACATGTGATCTATGTATTATTGATTAGATGGTTACATTCTAAAAAGGAACACGAAATAGACATGACTCAAAGCTAAAGTCTGACACTGCAAACTCAGATCATAATCATAGAGCAAAAAATTGGAGATAAAATAAGGTAAATGTTACGGTTTGATTGAGTGTATTTGCCCTACTTTCTTAGTCCCTTTATAGGTATGAGCGTCTAGCATGCCACTTTTCATATTTTATAACTTGTCAACCACATTTTGGACAATATGCTTATGAGACGTGTCTGACCACGATCTCCATTGCTTTTATATTGTAGGAATAACTTGAAAATAACCATTCCTGCACTATTCCCCGACTTTAATCATTTGACATTATGTCAACTGCTTCTACCATGTGCGTGTCAGTCGTTTGTGCCACGCATCATGTCTCGAGGTTCTAGAGTCGAGGCATAAGAGTCTTTACTTCCCTTTTCCATGCTTGCATCATCATAATTGTCAGTGTCAATCTCGCGCATGCCAAAACTCCGACTGGCCAAACTTATGTCAATCATAACTTGGTTGGGATAATTTATTGAATATCATACAATTATAAAGTCGATATTTTCTTTGCTATGATTATCTCACATAGTCAATGTCTCTCTCAAAATGACCAACTCCTATTTTGGCCCTTTATAGGTGTTAATCCCAACTGCCCACATAATTTCAGGACAGAGAGTACAAAGACAGCCCACATGACCAAGATTCGACGTATGATTAGGTGAAAATTAGTTAATAAATAAAATATGCAGATTTGGTGAGAAGATTCGACTTAGTGGTTGTCCTCAACTCAATGAGTTTAATATAAGTGATTATTTATTTGACTTGATTTTATTAAGGGCCCGACATCAATTGGATTCTTCTATTTACAAAAGGTAAACATTTTCAAGGTTGGGCCATCAATTATATAATTATCGACGTTTCAATTGTTGCAAAACAATGGATTTTTAAGAATGGCATTTCTCTTCCTCGAAATAAAACAAGTTACAATTTCTTAATCCCTTACGCACTTTTTAGGATAAAACTTTTTTCAGCAACCAATAAATAATAGTCATTTTTATATCTATTTTCCATCATTCTTTGACGTTTTGCAATGAATTTGTAATATAATCCTAGATATATAAATGAAAGAGGATGTCCCATGATCTATACTATTAATAAATATGTATGTCAATCTATACTAATCAAGTTGTGTATATCACTTAATTCATGGAATAGATATTTATAGAAATCAATCTAATTTTCATTTTTACGAACCAAACACACTTTCAAGAGAATGAAAATGGAGAATTGGAAACTGTTTCAAGTAAAAATATTTTCCGTACCAAAAGGCTGGAATCTACATTAATTTCTAGATTGAATTGAGGGTCGAGGATCATTTTTGAAATATTTTCCTTAGTCTTCATCAACCTCATGATAAAGTGCCACGCCCAAATTGGAATTAAAATTTGGCATGGTCAGGTTGGATTTGATCAAATCTCCCCTTCTACGTAACCCAAGAATTACTCCAACTCTTCGTTAATTTTGCAGGGTTTCGTGATGGCTCACAAAACATAAAACGGATCTTTTTTATGGTCAACATCTCTCCACAGTTTAAGCAAAAATTTTCTCATTTCTTTCCTTCAAAGCGCTCCTATTTCTCGATAAGAACAAACTGACTTGCATAGGTAATGTCACCACGCCAAGTAAAAATATACTCATTAACATCCCAAACATGTGCATTCGTTGTCATTGTCTATGATTGATTTTAAAAAACTCAATTGTGGATGGTGAAATCAACATGTAATCAAATCAGACCATTCATGACACAACAGGAGAATACAATTCAAACACAACACGGATTTATTGTGAGAAAACAGGATTCGGTGTAAGACGATTTAACTCGAAGCTAACACATTTTCATCCAATATTTTGAAATCATGCTTTGAAGTTATAATGAAACATCTTGGTTATGACACGAAAAGACATGAGTAATTGCTATAACACGTTGCCAACCCGATGTCATGGGGTGCATTACATATTTTCTTGTTGTTACATTTAGAACCAATAAAGGTAGGTGCTTGTAGGAAAATCTATAAAATTAAAATTGTTGATATCTAAATTTTTGCTTAAAAATTATTCATACTTTTTATCAAAAATTGGGATGAATTCACTGACAACGACTGAATTTAGTCCCTAGCCTAAAACATCGATCTTTTATAGTCTTGCATTCACAGTTCTTACTACATTTCTTTGCATTTAGTAACTACAGGCATCTTAGTTTTAGTACCTTGGACCTGACGTTAAGAATTTAAATTAACGAGGACATTAGAGTTCCCGAATCCTTCAAAAACACAATAAAATCAACCTTTTCTTTTCCCTCCGGTTCACACGTTCTAATCACCCACTTAATCTTACATTTCTTCATATTAAATATGCTCCGTAGGCCACCCACAATTTGCTGATAATTAGACAAGAAATTGAAGGAGAAATAGGCTGGAAATGAGAGCTAAAGCCTTGGGGACTGCGGCTAAATTGACTGTGAATATCAATTGCAACAAGGACAATTTTCAGCTAAAAATTATGAGCTGGAAGCAGGCAGGATGCTGGAGTTCCTGCAGCAACTTCGTTGACCATCCAAGATGGAATAAAAGGGGAATGATGGGACTTTTGTGGGGCCCTCCTTCACTTAGTCCTCTCCTAAAGACCTTCAGTTTCAGCTCAAACCAGATAGCCAAAGAAAGAAGTGACTAAGAGTGACAACCAAGAGTGAGGGAGTGACCGTGAGATGAGAGAAGGAAACCGTGAGTAAAGGGTGTGTTGCCGTGAGCTTTGCTGAGCGCTTTCGCCTATCTTTCTCATCATTCGAGGTAGGAGTCCTTCTATTCTTCTTTCACCCTTGTTTTTTTATCATCATTATGTTCCTCGAGTATGAACCCAGTGTTGTTGCCAAATCTTATTGGCTGTTCCGCCTCTATGTGGGTCCTTGCTAGCACATGAAATAAAAAGAAGAAAAAGAGTAAAAATCAAAAAACAAAAGAAAGAGAGGTGTTCTTGCTTCATTGAGAATCTACTTTGAATCTCCAATCTTGATTAGTGTTTTTTTTTTCTCCATTTATATTAATCCACTTTTATGGTGAGGATATACGACCATATTGTTAATGTTGAGCCTCTAGTATACAACTAGAGACTAAAACTTTGTGTATGCTATTTTTGATGGGTTATGTTGAGTTTTAACTTTCAATTAGAGATATGATTATTTTAGACCGTGCACTTTTGTTTTAGGGTTTTTGAAGGGAGACTAGAAAAGGAATGTGTTTAATAACATATCAAAAACACTAACCTCCATATTATTTTTTGTTTTGTTTTTTCTTATCTTTTTGTTAGATCTTTAGATCTTGTTACTCACCAAGTGGTTTTTAGAGTTTTTGGATTGTACTCTCGTACTCTTTATTGAAGATAGTGAAACCCCCCCCCCTCCCTCTCTCTCTATGTGATATTTCCTATTTTGGGTTCCCACATAAATTTTGTGTCTCATGTGATTTCGATTTTGCTTTCATCCTTTGCTACTTGTGGTTAGATTGGTACATCTTTTGCCCTTTTTTGGCAACAAATTGGTATCAAAGTGAAAGAATTTCTGCCTTTTTCTGTTCAAGATGGCATCTATCAAGTTCGAAGTGGCATCCATTGATGGCCAAAACAATTTTGAGCTATGGTGGATCAAGATGAATGTGTTATTGCATTTAGAAGGTTCAATTAAAGCCTTGGACAGGAATTATCATGATGATATGATTACTGCTAAGATCGAGGAGATGGAAGAGAGGGCACATAGCACCATCCAATTGTCGTTGTCTAATAAAGTGTTTCATGAAGTTGTTGATGAAGAAATAGCTTTGGGATTGTGGAATAAACTTGATAGCCTCTCCATGAAAAAATCTCTTACGACAAGATTATTTTTGAAGAGGCATCTTTACACATTAAAGGTGCAAAAATGTACTCTAATCCAATATTCTAGATGAATTTAAATAATATTGTTATGGATGTAAAAAAAAAACTAAGTTTGAAGTTAAATGATGAAGATGAAATTCTGATTGTGTTATGCTCACTAACGAGCTCGTATGAAAATTTTGTGAATTATATGTTGTATAGAGGGGAAGCCATAACTCTTGAAGATGTGAAGGTACAAAGTCAATGGCTTAATTGTTAGGGGAAGATTGAATTATTCTGATAGACGCGCAGTAATAGTAAAAAGCATTCGAAGTCTTGGTCAGGTGATAAGAGTAAGGTGGAGTATTACTATTGTCATAAATTCGGACACTATAAAAGTGAGTGTCCAGTGTTCAAAGCTCAGGGGAAGAAATCGATGGAGAATTCCGATTTGGCTAGTCTAGTGAAAAATAACAAGTTAGCTAATGCAAATAAGGTTCTTACTATTTTGTCTTCGGATTTTCGTGTCGATGATGAATGGATTTTGGATTCAGCATGTTCATACCACATATGTCCACATAGAGATTAGTTCCACACATATGAGAAAGTCAGTGGTGGTTTAGTTTTAATGGGCAATAATGCGGTTTGCAAAATTGTGGGTATTGGTACAATGCGAATCAAATATCATAATTATGTAATAAGAACTTTGACAAACGTTAAGCACATCCTAGATTTAAAGAAAAATATTATTTCATTGAGCAGTTTAGATTCTATTGGGTGCATATACATAGGTAGAGGTGGAGTTTTGAAAATTTCAAAAGGCTCCTTGATTGTGATGAGAGGTAACCAAAAGAACAACCTTTATGTTCTACATGGAAGTACTATTTTGGGTCCTTTAAATATATCATCATCTTCAGATTTTGAAAAATCAATGTTGTGGCATATATGGTTAGGCCACATGAGCGAAAGAGAAATGACTATCTTGAGTAAATGTGGTTTACTTTATGGAGATCATATGATCTCACTCGACTTTTGTGAATATTTTGTTTCCAAGAAGCAACGCATAGTTGGTTTTAGTCTTGGGGCATACTCAACGAAGGGCACAATTGACTATATTTACTCTGATTTATGTAGATTGGCACAAGTAACATCTAAGGGTGATGTGGTTTATCTTCTCATATTTATCAATGATTTTTTTAGGAAAGTCTAGGATTATTTCTTAAAACATAAAAGTGATTTTTTTATAAGTTCACGAAGTAGAAGATGTTGATAGAAAATCAAATTGGGAGGAAGATAAAGCATCTCGGAATGGATAATGGTCTTGGATTTTGCAGATGTGATTTCAATAAGTACTATGAAGATTCAGGGATTGTTCAATATCGAATAGTTAGGTATACTGTCATGCCCCGATCCTCGGTCACGTGCCCATCCTTCATCTTTGGTTGATTTTAAAATGTGATATCACATGACTACGTATCGCCAACCCTTTCATTTTCAATAGCACATGCGGAAGCAAATATAAATCTCCAGACAATAAAGCAATGTGATAGAAAAGCAATGTCATAATTTTCATACTGAAATTCACAACCACACTTTTATACAAGCATCTCATAGTATATAATACAATACTATTCACAGGGGTATGATCTAACACTTATCCACATATAATCAAGGTCTGACAAAACATGATGGGACTCAGTCCTCATCCGGGTCGTACTCAAGATCTTCCTTAGGATCATCCTCTTCTTCAAAATCTTCCTTCTCTTCGGGTTTCACATCAGGATTCTCCTCCTCAGGTTCCTCATCCTCAGGCTTCTCATCAAGGTCCTGAAATGGTTATATAATAACCATTGAGACCATGTCTCAGCAAGTTCTACCTCCTAAGACTCGATTAGTAAACCAATATGCTAACTGGGCTGCCTATACACACACGGGTCAGAGGACTTACCGTGGCCTCAGATTCTACTTACATATTAGCACAGCTCAATAGGCACGCAAGCAATCACATCACATATCGATATCTCGATCAATCAACCTAGTCAATTTCATGTCAATCGAACTATTCATCGGTCATTTCAATTCAATCAATTAATTCACGACATCAGATCAAAGCAATGATCAATCGATCTAGTCGATTACATGTCATCTCGACCCTTTCTTGGTCGGCTCATCTCATACTATCTATAAGTCCGTTCATATCAGGACTACTCAATGTTAAGCTGATAAATAGATAGTATAGCTCACTTCTGAGATGATCGGGTATACTGCTCTCTACTAAGCTGCCATATCGCCCTTAGGCTGATATAGTATATCGACAGTGCTCAATCTAAGCTGACAAGGTATACTACTCTCTGCTAATCTGCCATATTAAAGCCCACGGGTTGATATACTATACCGACATATTCAATCAAAACTAATAAGGTATACTGCTCTCTACTAAACTGACATATCGCCCGTAGGCTGATATAGTATACCGGTATACTATTCTCTGCTAAGCTAACATATCACCCGTAGGTTGATATAGTATACCATCCCAATCATATAACCAATTCTATCTTTTTATCATACCCAATAAAATAGCCTTGTGTGGGTACACAGTCAACCTTAGCCAAAATATAATATTTTCCTTTCCATAACTCCCACATTTTCTGTAGTCCACTCAATTTTTTTTGGCATTATCAACCGATGCTCGATTATTTTCCAATTAATAACCAATGATTATCCAATTAAAGAATAATTCTCACTTTCACAAATAATTCAATAAATAGAAGTACGTCTCTATTGGCTAATTACATAAACCAAACACCTAACATGCATCATTAAATCACTAATTAAATTACTCTAGACTAATCTAACCATCTAATTGCAATTAGTTAAACCTAATCAACCATTAAGCATCATTAGCAAACTAAGAAAGTATTAGTGAGCAAAACTCACTTGATTAAAAGCGGAGACTCGGAACACCACGACGGCGGCCGAAATCTGAATTTCCAGCGACGTCAACGGGCACTCAAGTTGGGCGAAAAGCATTGCAAGCCCACAAAAATTTCTAGGCGTAGACTCGCGCTTGGGCTTGGGCTTGGCTGTGGATTGGGCTTGCTTTGCAGGCCCAAATGAACTAGAATTGGGCTGAAACTTGGGCTGTTGAACCTGCGACTAACTTCGCTGGATTGGCTGCGAATGGCTAGACTGGTGTGGCCTTCTGCTGGGTTGATGGGCTGAAGCTACGGGTTGCAGCTACTGACTTGCGTGGGTTGGCTTCAGGCTTCGCTAGCCGAACAACAAAGCACTTAGGAGCTGCTGGCGTCACTCGAGCATGGGATGGGGAAGACCGAAGCAGCTAGTCTTCGGTGTGTTACAGGGGATGAAGAGGAAGGATGCGCGGCAGCCAAGGGAAAAATGAAGGGTTGATTCGGTGGGCTTGCTTCTCGGTGGATTATGGGCTTGTAGGCAAGGGGAAATGGACACGCGGCTTCACTAAATTTGAGGCGTGCAGTCAACGATGGTGGCTTCTGGTTCTGCGCTGCGGTGGTGAGGGCAAGGCGCGCTAGTGTCGAGCTAGGGAAGACGCGGCGGTGGAGTTTCGTGGCTTCGGTGGATGATGGCCGTGTGGGAGAGGAAATTTTTTGGGGTTTCGTTCAGTTCTAAGTCAACCTTGGTGGAAGCAAAGAGCCAGTTTGTTGACTGGTGAGGCTTTGTTCAGTGGAGCTGAGGTAACGTGGAGTTGAGGTATTCGGCTGATGAAAATTTTGGTGGATGGTGGCACATGCTTGAGGTTGTCTTCGAAAGAAAAGGAACAACAAGGGAAATGAAAGCAAAACAAAGCGAGAGAGTGATCAAGAGAGAGAAGACATCCGAAGGAGGGAGAGGCAGTTGCGCGTGAGGAGGAAGCCAAGGTGGGGGCCCAAAGTTAGCAAGTTTTATCCTCTCCATTGATGGCATGTCTCTTATTACTTTCTAGAGAAATTTCCACTAAATCATTCAATTTTGATGCCAATATATGTTGCCCTCACCATAGATCCGAATTCTTCAATTTAAGCTTCAATTCCCATCCAAATTCTTCAATTTGATGTCCAAATTTGATGTAGAAAATTCTCGAACAATTTTCTATAAATTCCTTATTGGAAATCCAAATTTCCTTTAATTTGGCCCGTCGAATTTTCCGCTAATTTTCTATGACACTCGAATCGATTTCCCCTGAAAATCTTGAAATCTTTGAAAAATCTTCAGAGGATGAGTTGACATTCCTAGAATTTATTGTGACATGACAAAATCTTCAATTTCTGAAATCGGACTCGAATTCGCGTCTAATTTCCATTCAACGCGTTTTTAGTGTGACCTAGACTATCGGGTAGTTTTCAGAGATTTTTAGTGCAAATGACCCGTGGTCAATTTTCTTTTAGCCACAATGAACCCACTTGACTTATTAGCGACTCTCGATTGTCATGAAAATCTCAACGATTTAATTACGGACACAAGGTACCAAAACAACAGTAAAATCATATTAGTGCCGGTCGATGAGAATTTTCCAATTTAGTGGAGTCACGCACGATCAACCACACATCTTGGTCGAACCGATCTATCTCTGATCTCAAATCGATTTATATCTATGCTGTAATGACCTCTAAAGATGAGTATGGTCGAGTAGCCGACTCTTGGTCGAATTCTCAAGTCTATTGCATTAAAATTTCTTAATGGTTTCCCTGGATAGTCTAGTTATCTCAAGAGTGATCGGCTCTGAGAACAGCCCTATAGACGCGTCAATGAAATGCCCAATTAATTCAGTAGAAAATAGGGTCGAAAATTTGGGATGTCACATATACATCTGAATAGAATGGGGTGGCAAAGCACATGACCTTTGGAGAGAGCTAGGTGTATACTCTCTAATGCTGGAATTGGAAAATTTTCTAGCCTGAAACCATGAATACAGCATGATATTTGGTGAATCGTTTTCCTTCAACTGCAATTGAATATAAGACTCCTAATGAGATATGGTCAAGTAAATCTTCTAATTATTTTGGTTTAAAACCATTTAGACGGCTTGCTTATTATCATGTAAAAGAGGGTAACCTTGAACTTGGAGCTAAGAAGTGTATTTTTGTTGGTTATGCAGATAGGGTTAAAAAATACAGTTATGGTGTTCTAACCCTCAGTCATTAAAGTTTATAATTAGTAGAGATGTTACTTTTGATGAACATTTAATACGTGAAAAGAGAAAAGTTGTTACTGGATCTACAGGTATCTAGGAGAAGAATGTTGGAAAATAGGTGGAGCTTCCTATAGAGCATCCACGAAAAATATCTAAAGATATTCCTATTCAACCAGAAAGTGAAAACGAGCAACAAGACTCAGATTTTATCAAAGATGAAGTAGAAAAAATTGAGCAACCTTAGAGTTTGGTTGTAGGAAGGGTTAAATGACAAATTAAACCTCCCCAAAGGTATGGTTTCGCTGATTTGGCAGCATATGCTCTTACAATTGCTAAAGAGCTTGGTATTGAAGAACCTTCTACATTTCGTGTAGCTACCATTCATTCTAAATTTGAGAAGTGGCTTGTTGTGATGAATGAAGAGATAGAGTCTCTTCATAAGAATCAAACTTGGGATTTTGTGAAATTGCTTGAAGGCAAAAGAGTTTTGGGTACAAATAGGCCTTCAAAGAAAAGAGGGAATTCAGAAGGTTGAAGATTAAAAATTCAACACTTGATAGCGAAGGGTTTTAGTCAAAAGAAAGGGTTTGACTTCAATAAAGTGCTCTTTCCAGTTGTGAAACACAATTCCATTCGTGTGTTACTTATGTTAGTAGCCATTTATGGTCTAGAACTTGAGCAACTTGACGTCAAGACCACTTTTTTGCATGGCGACCTTAAAGAGACAACCTATATGTCTCAACCCAAGGAATTCGTTGTTGAGAGTAAAGCAGATCACATTTGCAAGTTGAAACGTTCTTTGTATGGTTTTAAGCAATCTTCATGACAATAGTACAAGAGATTTGATAGCTTTATGTTGAGTCATAACTACTCACACAATATGCATGATAATTGTGTGTACTATAAGAGATTGCATGATGGCTCTTTCATTTATTTAAAATTATATGCAGATGACATGCTTATTGCAACGAATAACATATGTGAGATACAAAATTTGAAGAGACAACTTAGTAGGGAATTTGAAATGAAAGATCTCGCAGCTCCCAAGAAAATTCTCGGTATGGAGATTCGGAGAGAGATAGATTGGGAAGGTATACCTTTCGCAGAAGCAGTATATTGAAAAAGTGCTTGAACGCTTTGGCATGAAGAATGCGCAATCAGTAAATTCTCCTTTGGCGTTCCATTTTGGCTTTCAACTTCTTTATTGTCTAAAACTAAAGAAGAGAAAAATGAGATGTCTCAATTTTCATATTCTAATGTTGTAGATAGTCTCATATATGTTATGATTTGCACTCGTTAAGATATTTCACAATCTATTAGTGTTGTGAGTAAATATATGGTACATCCAAGGAAAGCTCACCGGCAAGCCATGAAATAGATTCTTCGGTACATCCGAGGTACCTCAAATGTGGGTTTGGTCTTTGATAAAGATTGTAATATAGGACGTTCGGTTGTTTATACTTACTACGTAAGCGATTTTGGTTAATTAGAGAGCAATTTTGCAAAACACAATTGCTTTGTCTACCACCGACATAGAGTACATGGCAATAGCAGAAACAGTAAAAGAAGATCTTTGGTTGAAGCATTTGATTACAAAACTTGGAGTGAAGTAGGAGGGAGCCTCCATTATTTTTGGTAATAGCCAAAGTGCGATCCAGTTGATCAAGAGTACGATGTATCATGAGAGCACAAGACATGCTGACATATGGTATTACTTTGTGCATAATGAGGTTACCAAGAGCACATTTATGATGAAGAAAGTATTTACAGCAAATAATCCGATAGATATATTGGCCAAACTAGTTCCTTTGACCAAGTTTAAGCATTGCTTAGACTTGATTGGTGTTTTAACCATTTGATTTGCTTAGGCGGAGTTGGTGACTTTTTATCCCTTGTTTCTTACACCGAGTACACTCGCGTAGGCTTAGGGGTGTGCATTGTCAATTCCACCATTTTAAGGGTAGCCTTTTGTATTCACTTTTGGTGTGGATAGAGAGAGCTCTTGTGACATTTGGCATGATGCACCTTTGGAAATTTGAAGCCAATGTGGAGATTTATTGAGTTTTGACTTTCGAATTAGATGTAAGGGCATTTTAGACTGGTCTTGTAGTAATTTGCATAATGCTGTTTTGGAGATTTGAAGCCAATGCGGAGGTTCGTTGAGTTTTGACTTTGCAATTAGAAACAAGGGTAGTTTAGACTATGCATTTTTTTTTAGGGTTTTTTTTTAAGGGAGACTAAAGGGAATGTGTTTAATAACACATAAAAAATCCTAGGCTCCATATTATTTCATTTTCTTTTTATTATTATCTTCTTGTTAAATCTTTAGATCTTGCGGCTCACCAAGTGGTTTTTAGAGCTCTTGGATTGTACTCTCGTACTCTTTGTTGAAGATAGTAAAACCCTTCTCTCTCCTCGTGGTTTTTCCCGTTTTGAGTTTCCACGTAAATTTTGTGTCTTGTGTGATTTTGATTTTGCTTTCATCGTTTACTACTTGTGCTTCGATTGGTGCATCTTTTGGCATTTTTTCGCAACAGGTTATAAGCCGCTGTCAGAGCTATGGCTAAAGAGCCATTGGTCTTCACTTAGTCATTTGATGACCCTCAAGCCAACCCTCATGGGTCCTTATGGCTTGGGGTGCATCACCTCGACTTTTTGAACTTTTCTAAACCGTGTTTGAGTTAAATGAAAAATAAAGAAAAATAAGTAGATGACAATCTTTAATTTACTGTGAGAATAACAATATATTCTGAACAATAAAAATTAAATAATAAATAATTATAAATTATTGTAGACTCTACCCCTTCGTGAATTTGTGACTATCAGTAAGCTGTCAAAATTGCATGCATGCAGAACAGTGAGCATTTGTAAGGCTATTGGTTCATTAACATTATTGTGAAGTGTCTCAGGCAGGCCCTCATGAGCCCAGTGGCTTTAGATGCATTGAGGCATCTTGGCCTTTGCTTGGGGTCGTGTGCTGTGCAATATGAGGTCCGTAGCTTGCCGTTCAGACCATACAAGTGGCTGGACAGTGAACTTTCAATGGTTTTCTGTTGGATAACATTTTTCTCATTTTATGATGTTTAGATCATCTAGGCAGATGAGATAATGCACTATCATTTCATAGTTAGCAAGAGGCCTATACCTTGCATTCAGAAAAATGATTTTCTTTTTTAAAATCAGAAAATATTCGCTTTTCATAAATTTTCGTTTTCCTTCCTGGAATTGGCTAGGAGCAAGCTGCATGCCCATCTCAGTAATTTTTTTTTTTTTAATCGAGGAACCGCTGGAGATCACCCTTCGGGGATCACACAACCCTCCAGTGCCTGGTGGCATTGTCGGGTCTCACCGCAAGCCCCTATTTAGACGTAAACCTCGGGGGAGGCTAGCCCAAGACCCCAACACCAGGACCCCCACTTCATACGTTTTAGCAACAAAAGGGTTCGAACTCTCGACCTCTGCGATGAGGGAGAGAACTCACACTAACTGCACTACCCGTGGTTGGGTATCTCAGTTTATTCTTGTGATAGAGGAAAAAATAGAAAGAAGCGAAAGTCGAGAGGTAAAAGTAGAGGACTAAAGCACAATAACCTTCCTCATTGTAGTTGAGAATTTGGAATCAAGAACCAACAAGAAATATCAATCACTTCCAACTGCAGAAACATGAATTTCTTGGTTGGTCGTGTGCTTGAAAGCACTTCACTTGTTCCAGGCTGACCTAGAAAATCACAAATGATCCACATCAACGGCTTCATCAAATCAAGCATGGATATTTTCTTGAGCCGTCACTTGAGCGATACCACGTCGAACTTCTCATTGTTGACTTGGTGCTCGTGGCATGGGTGTATTCGATAGGATGCTCTTGAACAAAGCATGTGCATGAGAGGGGAGATACATTGGGACTTCGTATCCTGATCCCAACACAGCAATGAACGTAAGTCCTTCGTATACCTTGATCCGACCTCCGAGCTGATCAGAAACCAAAGAGTCTTGTTTCTGTTTAACGTGAATTACTGCACGAAAGCTTTTCTCCAGCTTGATTTGAAATTGCGCTTACCAGATTGTTTTGGTTCCAAGGGTACCATTTATCCTGTAGTTTGAGCTTAGGGGCTTTAACGTTGTGCCAAGCCGTTGACAAAGGAATGGCTATATCTGTAGTCCCACTGCTCAAAAAGAAAAAATTTGATCTGTGAAAGTAAATATTTGGTACTATTAATGTCTAAAACCAAAAAAGACATCTTGATGATGAAGAATATATAACTTCCATTATGGTCAATTAATGTTTATGCACTAATTCTACCAATTGTAATACAATCATGATTATATCTCGAATTAATCAAATATTGCAAACTCAAGATTAAATGCATTGGCATGATTTTCTTCTTGTTTCTAACATCTAATACGCCTTACCTATATATCCAAATGAGCAATTGGGTCTGTATGAGTTCTTTTAAAATCGGCAACATCGATGATTCTGTGTCGCTTTCTACATAGTGTTCTGTCAAACCAGGTCACTTCTTAAGCGAAACCGCATGATTTATCATTCCCTAGGAATTTTCCATGCCCTTGATTTGAGTCAAGTTCTTAAATCATGAACAATTCCTGGCTATAGTTCACTGGAATATACGAAGGGTCGATGTGGAAAGCTTCCTGCACCTCTTTCCTTCTCAAATTGAGTACTAGTGTCATCATCCGAGTAATGTCCAAACCCATCTCCGTCAATCAAATCCTACTTGCAGAGAAAAACTGAGGATTGAGTATCAAAGTGCTGTCAGGCTTTCTTACCGCTCATTCTCCAGCCTCTAAGAATAAATTTAGGAGCTATCTCACCTGTATGGGGCTCGCAGATGGTCTCATAAATAGGTTAAAATTGTCGACGTCTCCAAATTCATTCATGTATGCTTCATTCCAGGCTTTATTGCAGCCATCAGACTGTCTATCGACAGCACAAAATTTACAAAATTTCTGTATGTTTCGGTATGTAGTGTCTGAGATCAACCCATGATTCCACAGGTAACCAGCCATACCCGGTTCTCCAGTTTTGTCATCAAGGAGGGTTTCCTGGCTAGGAAATTTTTACCCAAGAAAAGAGCACTAGCTTAGTCCAGTTTAATAGCGAAAATAGATAGGCTTCGACATACAGATTCGACACTAGTCATCTCACCAATATTCCCTTCAGATTGATGATTGGTCGCACGATCCCCATGTTGCGGTTTACTATCAGTCGAGCGAGTTGAGGCACATAATGTCTTGGAATAAGCATTTATTATTAAACTCATGCGTGACCTAAAATAACGTTATACATTAAAATGGCCACAGAAAACGCGT
Source organism: Eucalyptus cladocalyx (assembly GCA_017140615.1). Classification (NCBI taxonomy): domain Eukaryota; kingdom Viridiplantae; phylum Streptophyta; class Magnoliopsida; order Myrtales; family Myrtaceae; genus Eucalyptus; species Eucalyptus cladocalyx. The sequence goes on from CM029518.1 coordinate 18,302,414, forward strand.
ACCTGCACAGCTCTCTCCGGCAGCGTAGAAGTCTCGGTATTTGTATTTTGGAAAGATTTCGAGCCATTTATTTAAAAATGTGTGACTGTCCATGGCTGAGATCAAAAGAAAAGGAAATAACTCGAGACTTTTTGGAAGAAAGTATAGAGTGGAAGACTCAATAATCAAACTAGGGCAAACAGGTAGAGCAAGTCATTAAGTCCCGACCGGTGCTGTTATCTCCGATTGACTCAGCGACGTTGAGGATAGAAAATCCAGCTCCAGCAACCACAAGATGTTATTATTCGGTCTTCATCTAAAATATGGATTTCTTAGTGATGACGCATTCTTTATGAGTTTGAAAATTTTAATCCAAATATAAAGACAAAAATGGATCATTTAGTCTGCAGTCATGAAAGAGCCATTACTTTGGTCTGAATTTATACGGGAGAAGTACACTATCAGTGCTATAAGTTGTGTACGGCGCTCACTTTGGTGCCAAAAGTTTCTGTCGGATCACTTAAGTGCCAAAAAGTTTGAAAAACGCTCACTTTGGTGCCAACTTCGATCCGGTTGGCCGGAAATCCGATGTGGCATTTTTTTATTAATTTTTTAAGTTGATGTGGCTCGCCGAAAAGTATAGTCAGCATTTAAACAACAAAACAACACAGTTTTGTGTCTTTCCCCCAAATTCAAAACCCTAAATCCCCAAATGACGCCGTTTTGTGTCGTCTTCTTCCCCGAAGACTGGTTTTTCCCCGAAGACTAGTTCTTCCCCGAAGAACAGCACTAGCAGCACTGAAGAACAACACCAGCAACACCAGCAGCACACCAACACAACACCAGTAGTTTTCCAGAAAAGAAATCACGCACTTGCCTCCGCCCTCCCCCAATAGTTCTCCCCCATTTTCAATCACCTTGTCGACCTTTCAAATCCCCGAATCTCAGCCCCACCACTGCCTTTTCCCAAATAATATCTTCAGGCGCAGAGGAAGCACGAGCTCGAAGAATCTCCAGAAGCACGAGCGATCTGGAACGCCATGGAGGTTGTCGACGAAGCTAGCTGCGACGACGGCGACGGCTGTGGCCCCGCCATCCCCTCCTCCACCCTCGCCATCAACACCTCCCTCTCCCTTGGGATTTTCTATTTGTTTTTTTTTTTTCTTTTGTCTTGCTATGGCAAGCAACTATGATGGAGGTCGAGGGACGGTGGCCAAGCGAAGGTGGCCGAGGGACGGCGGCCGATCGACGGTAGACAAAAAAACCCTAATTTCAATCCCAAAAGAAAAAAAAAATCCCCAAATGAGTTAAATGACATTGTTTTTGTGAGACCATCCATGTAGGACAGCAAAACGACGTCATTTTCTTAAGGAGGACCGAAAACGACGTCGTCTAAGGCCTTGTCGATTTTTTTTTTTTTAAAGCAATGTAATCATTTTGGCTAGAATCTTTTGCCAATGGCACCCAAGTGATCATTTTTCTTCCGATTTGGCACTTAAGTGACTCGACGGAAACTTTTGGCACCAAAGTGAGCGCCGTACACAACTTATGACACTAATAGTGTACTTCTCCCGAATTTATACCATATAACGAGTTAAAAGGGTAAAGCTAACCGACATATATAATGAAAATGTTGAGTCTCCATACTACAATCTATACACTAATTATGTTACTATTTAAACTCGGAACATTTTTTGACAAAAAAAGAAAAAAACTTGGCACCTTCTCAATTGTGTTTCTTCTTAGAGAGAGGCGGGCCTAAAGCTTCTTGAGTTTAACTTTCCCTGATCAATAAAACCAAATAGCAAGTCACACAAGGTAATAGCCATTCGAGACATTCAATGAATGAGTCTTAGTCGAGATTTAATACACAAAGCGTTGCTGAAACAAAATTACCAGTGTTCCAAGCAAATTCTCCTAAAAAGCTTCCCAGCAGGCAAGATCTAGAAGGGTCCAATCTCTCGAAAGGCTCTGTCCTCGATTGTCAAGGCACTGGGTCCTACATTGAGCCATAGAAGAAGAGGTTTAGACTCTTCATCCGATGATGCTTCAACCAGCCAATAGAACAGCTTCTTTTTTTCGTTTATGGTCACATGTCCCGAATACTAAGCAAAACTCACGTCCATAGGCTGCCCAGGTAACGCTGTAATCTTGGCATTTACTACTTCATCTACTAAAGGTCTAGCAGTGATGGCCGACACCAGTAAGTTCAATAAGAGAAGGCAAACGATATTCAATGACGCTTGTTTCGCTATGTTTCAGTTGTCTTTTGGTGGAGCTTCTTCTTGATGTTCTTGGAATCCTTTTCCTTTTATGTAAATGTATACATTGTGGTGTTAACTATCGACTGAAGATATAAAGTTGTTCGCATGGTTGTGGGTAAATAATAGTATTTTGTTATCTATCGTTAGCAATAAAGGTAAGCGATTTCAGGTTCCATATAGGTTACATTGGAAACATAACCTACCCATTGGAGAACATTTCTCATTTTTTAGAACTTGGAACTTGTCCTACATACCCTAAATCCTGAAACTTACCCTGCCACAAGTTTTAGAATTTACCTAGGTTCCACTCATTATTAATTAAACGATTGCAATGAATTAAAACCTTTAGGGGTTGTTTAGTAACCATCCAAACAGTACTAGATTCTAATTTTTTGTTCCCGAGAGTAGTTTTAGAACAAAATTGTGTTTGGTAAAATTTTTGTTCTTGGGAACAAATTTTTATTTTTTTGTTCCTGGAAGTAGATTTGAAACAAAATCAAGAATAAAAAAGAAGAAGTTGATTCTTGTTCCAGGAACAAATCTAAAAATCAAAACCAACTATTCTTCTTCCCTTTTCTCTTCTTCTTCTTCTTCTTCTTCTTCTTCTTCTTCTCTTTTCTTCTTCTTCATTGACCACCATCCCACGGTTGCTACCCACCGCCGTCTGCCACCGTCCGCTGCCGTCCACCATCGGTCACTGACAACCGGTCCGGCGAGCTCGCTGGACGCAAACCCAGTTAAGCCTCGCCAAGGCTAGGCATGCCTCACGACGCCCAACCCCACCGATGGCCAGGCAGGCCTCGCCAACCCCGGCGAAGCCGGCCTGGCCACCGGTGAGGCTCGGCCGACGAGGACCGGCCTCACCGAGAGTCGGTTGATGGTACCAAACACAATTCTATTCTAGAATTAGAAATTTTGGACAGTTACTAAACAGCTTAAAATGCTTAAAAATTGTTCCAGAGAACAGAATAAAAAATAATCATTTATGATTAGAATCTGTTCCCGGAAAAGAGTCATTTTAAACGCACCCTTAATGACCTCAACTTACTGTTACAATTCATTGACTATATAGACATACAAAAAACATGAACATTAAAAAGGTGAAAGTCTTAGTCATAAAATAAAAGCTCATATTAGTACTTCCAAATTATACATTCATAATCAAGCGACATGGAAAATTGGAGGATTGCGCAAATACATGAACCGATAAAAACATCAAAACTTGTTTTAGGTTCTAGGTTCCAAGTTCCAGGTTTCTCCAATAAAGAACCTTGAATCTACGTGTTCAAATAGGTTTACCATTTTTTGGAACTTGTAACCTACCTTGCATACATTAGAACCTAGAACCTACAAGTTCCCATTAGTTCAATTATCAGGTTCTAGGTTCTACTCTAGAACCATGCCTACCCCTAATTAGTAACAATACATTATTCTTCTAGAGTTTTAGAAGGTTTTAAGTAAGATATTTGTTTTGGCAATGTTGAGCTTTTCTAAGTAGTAAGCATGAGGAATGGTTGAATTAGGATTGTTTCAATGAAGGGCAATTAGTCTTGAGACTGTAATGCAAGATATGTTACCAGTAAAAAAAGGGAAAAAAAAAAGGAAAAGAGAAGAAAAGAAAAAGGAAAGGAAAAAGAAAAGAAAATAATAATAATAAATTCAAGAAAATTCATGTTAGTGCCGATTGGTGTCCATGTTAGCGATTTTTCAGACAAAATTAGCTAGATGAACTATATTATCAAATTACCAAAATGTTTATGACTAGATTGATAAAATTGAAAAGTTTAGAATTGAATTGACACAAGTTTAATAAATTTAGTAATTTTCTCAATTATTTTGATGTCGCTAAATCCTAATAGGAAATAGGTGGCTAGTTATATAAATCGAGCAATCCACTTAGCTATGACAAATCTATTAGCATCATGCTTGATTGAGTTTTGTGAAGCCATTGCCAAGAGATCTAGTGAGATTACTATTCTTGATCTGCAAAGAAAGAAAAAAATTGAGCATAAAAATTTCTCTTCAAACTCATATTTCTTGAAGAAAATATCCAAGGTATGAGCACGCCACGTCATCTGCTGACTTGGTGTGCATTTACCACTCGATATCGACATGTGTCTGTGAGTGGGACCCGTTGGAAATTGGAAAGGTTGACTCTCGGCTGGTGGCTCGGTTCGGCAGGCAGAAGAAAGGACAGGTCAATGGGTAGTAAATGCACAACACTCCCGCTTGAAATTTCTCTCTCCTCACTCGAATTTTATGGTTTTCTCTCTCTCTCTCTCTCTCTCTCTCTCTCTCCCTCCCCTCCTTCCCTCCCTCCCTCCCTCCTCGTGGAAGAACAGACAGAGAATGAGCTACACTTCGTCTGTTTCCTTCTCCAAGCATCCCACTCCCTCCACCTCCGCCTCCCCAAAAGCCTTACCGGTCATCTACCTCTAGCACATCGCCTCCTCCTCCAAGAGCCTCGCCAGTCGTAGCTAGTTCCTAACCCCTTTTTCCTCCGACTGTTTCCAACGTGGAGATTGAGCATAAGCTTTCTTGGTAGCTTCTGGGCCTCCATCCGATTGCATCCCTCCGACAAACTTGTCATCAACTTCAACTCCGAGCCGTTGCCGCCACTGCCACCACCACCACCAATGGCGTCCTTTGTCTCCAGCATCTGCTTGTCCTCCCTCTCCCTCAGGCAGAAGACGCCGCCAGCCTCCGGCAAGAGGGAGGCGGCCTCAATCTCGTTCCCAAGCAGCGCCAAGCTCCCCGCCGTCAACCAGGTGCTGTCCTTATCGCTGGCCTGATTAGTCGCAAGGGAGATCTTGGTGGACCTAGGCAGGGTCGACGGCGTAGTGAAGAAAGAGAGGCGCGGGCTAGGGGGCTGGAGAAGGATTCCTGCACGTTATTGACAAGGTATGTGGACTAGCTACACCAGCACCGAAGCTAGGGCTTTTCCTTGGACATGAGCCAAATCGGGTTCACGGACGAGTTTGTGGAGGAGATGGAGCCTTGGTTCCAGGCCACATTCAAGGCGATGGAGGAGCTAGAGAACGGCACGATCGCAAACTTAGCCTGGACGAGGGCCGCATGGTCGGGCACTACTGGTTAAGGAAGTCAGAACTCGCGCCGGCTCGATTCCTAAAGGCGCAGATTGAGAGCACACTCGACGCCGTCTGCAATTTCGCTACCAACGTGGTTGGTGGTAAGGTCAGTTCTAGAATTCCGGTCGTTGTTGCTCTCCGTGTGGTAAGAGAGTCTGTAGTTCCCTGTGGATTTTCTTTTTGGAATCGGTTTGCTATCATAGATGCCTGTGTCAGTTTTTTGGTAAATGCTAGCATTGTCTTAGTCGCTCGAGGAAGCGTGAGCCGAGGATAAATTGAATTGGTTTCTGGTCGAAGAGATGGAGAGCTCGTTTATGTGTTCTTCACTTAAAAAGACCGTGTATGGAAATTTCTGACTCTAAGACGCAATAATTTCAAAATTTTCTTCAAGTTTTCCAATTAATGTCAGCATGAAATTTGGTTTTTGTTCGTTAGTTTTCTTTTAATGTGCTTAGCTGATTGCATTGGACATGGACAGATTGATTGACTTGATTATGTTTAATGTTTAATTTGCAGATTAAGCCCCCTCTTACTTCTCCCGTGGATCGCTTTACTCAAGTACTTGTAGTTGAAATCGGAGGTTCAACTCTTGGGCCATGGTTTGTTGCAGAGGCATTGGCTCCCAATAAACCTCCATTGAAGTGTTGTAGACCAGAATGTCCATCCTCCTCTCGCAATCTACCCTTCAGGTATTCAGCTTCATGGAATGTGCTGCTCTTTTAACCTTGTATACCTTCACTGATCTATCCATTTAAGTTGTTGGTCGATGTACATTGCACCATTGATAGTGGAGGTGAGCACGGCCCTTTTTCATTCAGTTGGGCACCAAACCAAACAAACTGCATTAATACGGTTTACCAAACCAAACCACACTATGTTCTTTTTGGTAACTTTTACTCCATCCTATTTTTCAATGCAAGTTGAGCGGCTCACTTCCTTCGGTTTTATTGGCAAATTGTGCGGCAAGCCAGACTATGTTTTTCTACTTAGCGCATTCCTTCACCCCTCAACAAAAAAGAGTCCCTCTAAAATCTATGGCATGGACAAATATGTGCACTATTTGGTGGTTTAAATCAGCACCTAACCTAGCTTTTCACCATATGTCATTTTCTATTGTCTTTATTAGGAAGCAACCTTCCAGGAGTTGGTATTGTTCTATGCTGAAGAAATGGAAAAAACTGATGTTCAAGGTGAATCTGAGTTCAGATCATTTGATGTATAGATCTATGAGAGAATCCCTATTTGAGCTTTGCCGTTAAATTCCGTATAATATCTAACACCAAGTTTGTTGTTTATTTAATTTTTCCACATGAATCGATGAGCTCTAAACTTCTAGAATTGAAACTTTGATGGTTCATTCTCTCTCGATATGTAGAGTTTCTCTCTACCTCTGGGTAGTTTCCTTTTGGCCTAAACCCTCAATCCCTAACCCATTTTCATCCATCTCCTTTCCTTCAGCACATTACCCATGCAATTACAGCAATTCAATATGGATTTCACCTAGCCGTATCATCCATATCATCCTTGAAACACTCACCTCCCTCTTTCTATTCGTAATCCTCTTCACGCAAGGTTTCTTTCGCCACCCATCTCTACCTTCATCAACAACCAGAGCGAATTCCCCTCAATTTCACCTTTCACCATCATCGTACCTCCATCTTTCTTCCCCTGTGCATTTGGGTGGTCCCAACGTCTGTACCATTCTTGAAGCCATCTTCATCGGTGCTTTGCATGTGGAACCAATCCACCTTTCATCGACAATTATAATAGAACAATCTCAACAGCAAGAAGATGCCCGACTCGCTGCACTCTGCAACAAACTTGGACGACTCTGGCCTGAACAGGAAGTGGAAGTCTGGGATGATGAAGTATCATCGGCGAAGCTGCAAGAATGCAAACTCACATTAATGGGTAAAAATCTGTCTAATCCTACTATCAACTTTCAAGCTTTTCAAAATACCTTAAAAAGAGCATGGCGCAATGATCATGTAGAAATTTCGCAACGCGAAGTGGGGCTCTATGTATTTAAATTCAATTCAGAAGGGGAAAGGCAGCGAATCTTAGATAATGGCATTGGTTGTTTGGAAACCATCTGATTATTGTGAAACCTTGGTTACCCAATACTCCTTTGCATTGCTATGATTTTACAACTTGTGCATTCTAGGTGCAAGTTTACGGGCTTCCTCTAGAACGATGTACTGAGAATATGATCACAAAAGCTATTAGACATCTTGGCAAGGTGCAGGAGGTGAGAATTGAAAGCAAAGACAGTTATTTAGTTAGATTAGTGAGGGCAAAAGTCAAAATTAATCTAAAGGAACCTCTGAAATCTGGCAAACTTATCAAATTGGAGGGGAAAAACATATGGATCGACTTTCGGTATGAACGCCTATCACATTATTGTTATTCATGCGGCATCCTAGGCCATTACGCCATGTACTGCAAAGACATTCCTTATGATGCAGCAAAAATAGATGGCAAAGACAAATTGTTTTATTGTTAGTGGCTGAGGGCAAAAGTCAGAGAACATAGCCCATTTTGGTTTGCATTTTATGAGCAGCACCCGAATCAAGAAGATGTCGAAGAGATCATACTAAAAACTCAACAGCAGCCACCTCTCTTACTCCCTGCAGCACCTCATATTACCATTCAGCAACCAGCCATTGTGGAGACTAGCACAGAACAACACCTACATTGCACTCCGACACTTACACAGCAGCTTTCTTCACTTGCTGATCCAAAACAGAAATCCCCTGTAATGAACCAGTTAACTTTATTCAATAGTGTAGCCAAAGCTTCCTCAAACAATAAGAAGCTCAAAAGTCCAAGATTGACCTCCAAGGCAAGTCCTCTGAAAAAAACCAAAAGATATAATCCTTATGGGACGTATTCTAATGTCAATGAAATGCTCGATGAATCAAACCTTATGGATACCCCTATCTTTCCAACTGAAGGAGTTGGAAAATGGGCCGTGGTGACTTGCCCAAAACAACCACCAATTGACAAATGAGGATCATTAGTTGGAATTGTCAAGGGCTGAGCAACCCCCTGACAATTCAAGCATTAAAGGCCCTAGTGGCCAGTGAAAGGCCCGACATTGTTTTTTGATGGAAATGAAAAATCAAGAAATTATGATCCAGAATCTGAGGAGGAGCCTGAAGTTTTCAAGTGGTTTTGTGGTGAATCCTATGGGTTTGGTCGGAGGGTTGGTGATTTTTTGGAATAATCAGGAGATGTCTTTAACTGTGGAGCATAATACCAGCCATTTTATCGACACGATTTGTACAGATAATCAAAGTGCTACAACAATGAGACTCACCTATCTTCATGCTCCCTCGACATATCACCAAAGACAACAAGTATGGGCAGATGTAAGACAAATCAGTTCATCAAATACACTACCATGGGTGTGTCTAGGCGATTTTAATGAGATACTATATCATTGGGAAAAGGCAGGCAAAAAAACAACAGAGCCGTATAGGTTACATTCCTTCAGAGAATTTGTAAATAATTGCAGGCTTATGGATATTGAAAGTAAGGGTTGCTTTTATACATGGGTGAACAACAGAGATGGTGATGAAGCTATTCAGGAAAGACTTGATAAAGGGCCCTGTGCACAATTGATTGGAGATTAACTTACTCGGCGGCGGAAGCCTTCACTTATCTTGCTTTGGCCTCAGATCACAATCCTCTTCTTTTACTTACTGAACCTAACTCTTTAAGACGGAAGAAAACTTTCATCTTTGAAGATAAGGCCTGTCGATCGGTTATTAGCAATGCTTGGGATTCATCATTGGTGCCAGCTCGCTCTTTGACCAGCAAGCTTCGACTTACTTCCTTTGTACTTGCCAAGTGGAGTAAATCAAATTTCAGCAATCGACAACAACAAATCAACCCGTTACAACAACTTCAGCATCATCTTAATCAACTGGGTCATGACTACGATAAGGCACTTGTAGCTAGCCTGAAAGAAGAAATTCAAAACATATGGCAGCGAGAGGAATCATATTGGGCTATGCATTCGAGGATCCAATGGCTAAGGGGGGAAGATAAGAACACAAAGTTCTTCCATGCGACGACAATAGAACGTAGACAACGCAATCAAATCAGCGTGTTAAAAGAAGAACATCTTAGCTGGATCCACGATGCTACTTAGCTCAAGAACATAACGCAAACATACTTCCACTCTCTATTGCTCGACCAGCTACCAAAATTATGAGCCTGTTCTCAAACAATGTTCCCAGGTAATCACAACAGAAATGAACACAAGTTTAACAGCTGTGGTCTCTAGGGAGGAAGTAAAGCAAGCTATTTTCCAACTTGGAGCTACTAAAGCCTCAAGACCTGATGGCTTCAATGGGTTATTCTATCAAAACCACTGGGATATTATACAAGAAGATATATTCACATCAGTGCAGAACTTTTTCAATTCATGAGTGATGCCCTCTAGTTTTAATAGAACTCTCGTTACTCTTATCCCAAAGGTTCCGCACCCAAAAAGGTTAGAGCAGTATAGACCCATTAGTCTCTACAATTTCATATATAAAATTATTTCAAAAGTGCTAGCAAACTGACTAAAGCTGTGGCTACCAGGATTGATTTCAACAGAATAGAGTGCTTATGTCACAGGTAGACAAATCCAAGACAATATTCTGATTGTGCAAGAGATTCTCCATCAGTTAAAAATTAGAAAAAAAAAAAAAAAGAAACAATTTCAGGCGGTATTAAACTTGGACATGCATAAAGCTTATGATCGGGTTGAGTGGGATTTTCTAGAGGCTTATCTTAAACAACTGGGGTTTCATGATCAATGGGTAAGGTGGGTGATGCAATGCGTTACCACGGCAACATTTAGCGTCAAGTTCAATGGTGAACCATGGCCATATTTTCATCCTACAAGGAGTTTGAGACAGGGAGATCCACTATCTCCATATTTGTTCATCCTTTTAGCTAACCTCTTATCCACTCTCATGCACCAAGCTATCTGTTATAGATAAAGCCAAATATTTGTTTTTAGGGGTTTTTTTGTCTTTTCTATATGATTTCCTTTTAGGTTAAAAGTGATACCTATATATTAGCGATGGTAAAACCCTAGCCGTCAAGAAGCTGAAAAAGGAAATAGAGAAGCAAGAAAAAGAGAGAAGAAAAAAGTGAGTTTTTTCTTGATGAGAGTTCTCAATCTCTTTGTGCCCCAATCTTGAGAGAAGATCGTCGTTGTATTCCAACTTTTTCTGAAGTTTAGTGGATTCGCAGAGTGCCTCTGCGTGGAGACGTAGCCCAAGTTATGGTGAACTTCGATAACAAATTTTCTGGCGTGTTCATCTAATTCTGCTCTTTTATTACTATATTATATCTGGTGAATTGTTTGCGAGCGTTATTTTTCTGGAATCGACGTGCGATTTCGTAACAACTAGTATCAGAGCCTGGGTTGGCTAATCGAGAACATCGAGGGTTTTCGGTGACGTTCGATTGAAAGCAAACAGGATGGCAGAAGATAAAATCAGAATCAATAAGTTCAATGGAGAGGATTTCGGATGGTGGAAACTACAAATAGAGGATTATCTTTATCGTAAAGATCTCTATGCACCACTTGAGGGTTGGAAACCCGAGATGGCGGAAGTGGATCCGACAGCGAAGCCGGATGGAAAATTCTTGATCGAAAGGCGTTAGGTGCGATTCGTCTAGGGTTGACGAAAAGACAGGGTACCACATCGCGAAAGCAAAAACTGCAAAAGAAGCCATGGATATTCTAACGAATATTTTTTAGAAGCCATCCACATCAAATCAGGTATTTTTGCTGAAGAAACTGGTTAATATGAAGTTATCTGATAGAGGTTCTGTGGTAGAGCATATTAATAGTTTCACGCAGGTCACGAGTCAATTGGAATCCGTAGGCATAAATTTAGATATGAAGCTTCAAGCTTTATTATTTTTATGTTTTCTTCCAGAAAGCTACAATACCACAATGCAAGGAATTTCGAGCACCATGAAGGATGATTTAACTCTTGATGATGTTGTGAGTAGTATCATGGATGAAGAGATGCGAAGGAAAGTCTCAGGTGGAGATGATTTTTCTGCATCTACATCTTCAACGACACTTGCAAAGTGGAGAACCGTGGAAGAAGTAAAAGTAGAGGAAATTTCAGCGGTCGTGGCGATCACAATCAAGGGGTAAGAGACAGGTTGCAAAAGATGAGTGTTGGTTTTGTCACAAAACCGGACACCGGAGGTTTCAGTGTGAAGCCTATAAAAAGAAGCAACAAGATGAGAATCAAGGTGCTAATGTAGTTAGCGATAAATCTTTGCTAGATAACTTGTGTTTGTCTGCAGGGTTTGACTTGACAACAGATAAATGGTTTATTAATTCTGGCGCTTCTTTTCATTGCACCTCACAAAGAGACATATTTGATTATTATGCCAGTGGAGATTTTGGACAAGTAGTTGTGGGAAACGGCCACATGTGTCCAATTGTTGGGAAAGGAACCGTGACTGTGAACATCTCAAGTGGAGGACGTCTAGTTTTGCGTGAAACTAGGCATATTCCGGAATTAAAGAAAAATCTGATTTCAACCAGTAAACTTGACCAAGAAGGTTTGGTAATAACCTTTGGCTGCGGAGAGTGGAAGATAACCTCAGGGGTAAGAGTAATAGCAAAGGGAAAGCGTACAGGTACACTTTACTTTCTCTAAGGAGACAATATCAATGATATGGTTGCAACTACAATGGCTACAGGTAATTTATATACTCTTTGGCATTATCGTTTGGGACATCTTGGTGAAAAAGGTGTAAAGCAGTTACACTCAAGAAAATTACTTCCGGGTATACAAAAAGTTAAGTTAGATTTTTGTGAGAGTTGCATTTATGGAAAACATAAGGCTGTTAGTTTTCAATTGAATGGGCGACAAAATAAAGGCCGGTAGAGTTGGTTCATACCGATGTATGAGGACCTCCGTCAGAACTCTCTTATGGTGGTAAGAGATATTTTGTCACATTCATTGATGATGCAACAAGAAAGACTTGGGTCTATGCTCTTAAAAAAAAATCAGAAGTATTCGGGATGTTCGAATGTGGAAGACCATGGTAGAAAAAGAAACAAAGTTATCGATTAAAGCTTTGAAATCTGATAATGGTGGTGAATACACAAGTAAAGAATTTGCAAATTATCTCGAGTCGAGAAGGCATACATGGGTTAAAGACTGTTCCTAAAACTCCTCAAGAGAACGGTGTAGCTGAAAGGATGAATAGGACTATTCTAGAACGTGCGAGATGCATGAGACTATACGCGGGTCTCCCGCTACACTTATGGGTTGCCACAGTTGATACAGCTGTTTATCTTATCAACAGAAGTCCATCTAGTGCGTTGGATGGAGAAATACCACAAGAGCGGTGGTCAGGTAAGAAAATTAATTATTCACATCTAAATGTGTTTGGTTGTATTGCATATGCTTTGATTGATAGGGAGGATAGGAAAAAGCTTGATGCTAAGTCCCAGAAGTGCGTCTTTATCGGATACGGTGGCGACGAGTATGGCTATAGACTTTGGGATTATGAGAATAACAAAGTCATCCGTAGTCGCAATGTGATATTCCATGAAGAAAAGATGTACAAGAATCGTCAGACAGAGATAGAGCATGAGAAGGTAGTACAACCAGAGTATGTTGAATTAGACATAATGCCCGTGAAGATGTTTCCAATAGATCAAAGTTCACCTGAAAGAGAGGTTCAAGATGAGCCTATTATCAGTGAAGAGGTAGTTCAAGAAGAACGCAGTGATTCGAGCAAACGAATGACCCTGAAGTACCTGTCTTGAGAAGGTCTACACGTGTGAGAAAGCCAAAGGTAATTTTTGATCCATCAACTAATATTGTTCTGAGCCATGTCTTATATACAGATTCGGGAGAACCGGAAACTTACAATGAGGCAAAGACAGACACGTCTCACTTGCAGTGGGAGTGTGCTATGAAAGACGAGATGAGCTCGTTGCTTCAGAACAAAACTTGAGAGTTGACCAAGTTGCCCATAGGTAAAAAAGCTTTATTAAACAAATGGGTGTACAGGATTAAGAATAAAGCAAATGGTAGTATTAGATACAAGGCGAGACTTGTAGTCAATGGCTTTTCTCAAAAAGAAGGGATCGACTACTCCAAGATATTTTCACTTGTAGTGAAAATGACATCAATTAGAGTTCTGCTAAGTATAATTGCAAAGGAGGATCTTCATCTTGAGTTAGCTTAGACGTAAAAACAGCGTTTTTACATGGTGACTTAGATGAAGAATTATACATGGCACAACCTAAGGGTTTTGAAGTCAAAGGTAATGAGCACATGGTATGTCGCTTGAAGAAAAGCTTGTATGGCTTGAAACAAGCTCCGCGACAATGGTACTTAAAATTTGATGGTTTCATGCAAAAAAAAAAAAGGATTTGCACACTGTGAGTCTGATCATTGTGTTTATTTTCACAAATATGATGATGGTGACATTGTGTATCTATCTTTATATGTGGATGACATACTGGTGGCTAGTTCCAATATGAAAAGAATTGTAGAAGTGAAAAAGATGTTATCATCACAGTTTGCTATGAAAGACTTGGGAGAGGCCAAGAATATTTTAGGCATGAAAATTATCAGGGACAGGAAAAATAAGAAATTATGGTTGTTGCAGGAAGACTATGTGAACAAGGTGTTAAAGAGATTTAACATGGACAAGGCAAAACCGGTTGCAACTCCTCTAGCGAATCACTTCAAACTTTCCAAGGATATGTGTCCAAGCACTCAGGCTTTGAAAGATGAGATGGCGGTAGTTCCATATGCATCAGCAGTGGGAGTTTGATGTATGCCATGGTGAGCACGAGACCAGACATTGCACAAGCAGTGGGAGTTGTGAGTTGATATATGCAAAACCCAAGTAGAGAGCATTGGAATGCAGTTAAATGGATATTGAGATATCTAGCAAGTACTTCCAATTACTCACTTTGTTATGGTGGTACATCTCTAGAGTTGCAGGGTTATGTAGATGCAGATCATTCGGGTGATCGAGATATTGGTAAGAGTACCACTGGATATGTCTTTACAATTGCAGGTACAAAGATGAGTTGGGTATCTCAACTACAAAAAGTAGTTGCTTTATTGACAACAGAGGCAGAATATGTAGCGATTACGAAGCCTCCAAGGAAATCATGTGGTTACAAGATTATATGGAGGAGTTACATCGAAAACAGCCGGTCAGACACCGTGGAGTGATAGTCAAAGTGCAAGTGCACTTAGCAAAGAATGCAGCTTATCACTCAAGAACTAAACATATCAAGAAGCGTTATCACTTTATCGTCAGCATTGAAAGATAATGAATTAAAGCTACAAAAGATTGATGGCTCGAAGAATCCAGCTGACATGATGACCAAGGTAGTAGACAGAGAGAAGCATATTTTTTGTACTACTACCATTGGTATTACTCCATGTTGATTGATGAGAAGTAACGCAGAGGCACAAGTTTTTCAACTACTATTTTTTGAAGAAGATGGATGCAAAGTTACTTGGTGCTTGGGTATATTTGTCTTCAAGTGGGAGATTGTTATAGATAAAGCCAAATGTTTGTTTTTATGGGCTTTTTTGTCTTTTCTATTAGATTTCCTTTTAGGTTAAAAGTGGTACCTATATATTAGTGATGGCAAAACCCTAGCCGTCAAGACGCTGAAAAAGGAAATAGAGAAGCAAGAAAAAGAGAGAAGAAAAAAGTGAGTTTTTTCTTGATGAGGGTTCTTAATCTCTTTGTGCCCCGATCTTGAGAGAAGATCGTCGTTGTATTCCAACTTTTTCTGAAGTTTAGTGGATTCGCAGAGTGCCTATCACGGAGACGTAGCCCAGGTTTGGGTGAACTTCGATAACAAATTTTATGGCGTGTTCATCTGATTATGCTCTTTTATTACTATATTATGTTTGGTGAATTGTTTGCGAGTGTTATTTTTCTGGAATCGACGTGCAATTTTGTAATACTATCAACTCAGGAACTCTCAGAGGAATTAAACTAAATAGGTACTGCCCTACTATTCCCCATTCACTTTTTGCAGACGACGCCATATTTGTCTTGAATGGAAGCACCCTAGAATGCCAGAATCTAGCCAATATTTTATAGCAGTATTGTGTTGCAACGGGCCAAGCCATAAATAGAAACAAATATGATCTCTTTTGTAGTAGAGGCTACCCCTTACTTTTACAATAAAACCTTGCTGCAGAATTAAGAGTTCCTGTTATAGACAAGATAGGGAAGTATTTAGGTATTCCATCTGACTAGGGTGTTTCCAAGAAAGATATGTTTGCTTGGATTTTGGGTCGTGTTAATGCGAAACTTGAAGGCTAGAAAGAGAATTTTATATCTAAATGAGGAAAGGAAATCCTATTAAAAATGGTAGTGCAAGCACTCCCGCAATACGCCATGTCCATATTCAAACTTCCTGTTTCTATATGTCAATCTATTGACTGCAAAATAGCCAAATTCTGGTGGCAAACCAACAACACTAGATTTGGCATACATTGGAGGGCATGGGATCTACTCAAAGAACGGAAGATGGAAGGGGGGCTAAGCTTTCGAGATTTACTAACTTTTAACAAAGCCCTCCTGGGAAAGCAAGCCTAAAGGCTTTTCCAAAACCCCTCATCCTTATGGGGTAGAGTTTTTAAGGGACTTTATTTCCATTCTGGCAATTTCTAGCATGCTAGGAATGGGACTAATTCCTCCTGGGGATGAAAGAGCTTACTCTTAGGTCGAGATGCTATCATTAATAAGCTACAGTAGTTTGTTGGTGATGGACAGAAGATTAATATTCGTGAGGATAAATGGCTCACCAGTGGAATCATTGGCGAACCAGTGCCTAGAGGAGAGCCAAAGCAGGTTGCTGGTTTTATAATCCTAAATGAGAATATCTAGAATACCCCTCTTCTATGAGACAACTTTCACTACCGAACAGTCGAGGAGATAATCATTATTTCGTTAAGACCTGCTTCTATCACTGACCAAATCATATGGACAGGGACACAAACAGGTAAATACTCAGTTAAAACTGCCTACCACATTCTCAGACACTCAAATCACACCAAGAACAGAAATCTTGCCTCATCCTCATATTAGCCATCGACCCATCTATGGCGACACATCTGGAAACTCAAGACGTCCCCAAGGATTCGCGTTTTCATATGGTCGTTATGTCATAACACTCTCCCCACAAAAGATAACCTCTTTCGGCAACGTATCATTCAGAACCCAGAATGTCAATTATGTTCATTGCACACACCTGAAACTAGTGAACATATCCTTTTATTTTGCCCATGGATGAAGCACATCTGGTCTCACTCTAGTGTACAAATTGATCACTTAGCATTCAGAAGACATCAAATAGATGCATGGCTGGAGGACATATTCGAAGATCAGTCGAACTTACCTTCCAGAGAGATCATTGCGTCCATCCTTTGGTAGCTATGGAAGGCACGGAACCACTTCACTTTTCGACATCAACGCACCACTCCTGCCCAGCTTGTAGATCTAGTGCTCGTTGAAGCAAAGCTGAACAGCAGCACGGTGTAGCACACGACAAATGTAGGACACAATCTTCTAAACTCTAATTGAGCATGGATTCCACCGGATCGGGACAGCATCAAGGCCAACATCGATGGGGCTTTTCCCACAGCTACTGATAAGGGTGCCATCGCGTGTGTCTGCAGGGATCACACTGGTTCTTTAATCGCTGGATTCACCTGCACAGTTCATGCATCTTCTCCACTGCAAAGTGAGATTCAAGCCCTCATCTCCACTCTCACTTATTTGTTAGAACAAGGACATGAAGAAGCTCACCTCATTATCGAGTTTGACTGTCTAACTCTTGTGGAGATCTTCAATGATTGAAGTCTACCGCCATGGGAAAGCCGAGCGCTAGTTGCCGACGCCACAGCTTTGCGTCTCTGTTTTCCCTATCTGCACATCCAACATTGCTGAAGAGAAGCCAACGCTGCAGCTGATTGGGCCACTAAGGCCCATGCCCGCAATACACTTTCACCCACTTGGCCTTCCTCACCTCCTCAAGCGTTAATGAATCTACTATGTATCGACGCCATTTCTATGGGTTGTAATTTCCGTCCTACTTGAATGAAAGCTTCGTTTTAGACCAAAAAAAACCTTCTAGAATTGAATTCGCTGCATTTTTTTTGCAATTGATTAGGATATCTTTCCTCACCAAGTTTCATTCCGTATCATGGACAGTACGTAGAAGATCTACTCTCATCATGTCTATGCTCTCACCATGTCCCGAATGAACTTCTTCTATACTTCTCTGATTTATTTCTTCCTTCAATGAAGTAGTTTAGAGTTTAATAAAGAAAGAGATCTATCTAAATTACTTCCATTCACATCATCTACAGTTTCATGTTTAATTGCCAGAATCAAAATTTGCTACCTGTTTTATCGCATTTCAAGTAACTTCAATGGTTAATTCTAATAATAAAAAGAAAATTCATGGTTAATCACATTTAAATTAAAGCGAGGTACAGAGGATGTATATCCACTGGATAAGAAGACCTTAAATCCCAGTACTCATTTCAAATTGTTGAAGTTGCTTAACATTTGACGCTCATAATAATCTTTTAATATCAGGGAAAGGTGTTGAGAGATGAGAATATGAGCCCCAAATCTATTATTTGATACTCCTGATAATTGCTTAGCTGTAGGTGACTTATGGACACCTAAAAGAGTTACATATTGCTCTACGACTTCAATACTGGCTTGTTGTTGACTTTGTATTATTGTTTGTCAACTAATATTCGTGAAATTAGTTGGAGAGTTTGGATTAGCAGTGCGCAGCAAGTCCAGTTCAAGCCAAGAACCGGGTAGAGCCATCCTGATCAAGTCTGGTTCCGGGTCAATTCTAAAAAAATCAGTCCACTTCTCGATAATGAAACCATAGAGTCAGCCTTTATCTGGTTTGGCTCCCGGTTCTTATACTAAAACCATCTACTGGACCTTGAAACCGACTAACCAAGGTGGTTCTAGGCTCGAACCAATCCAGAACCGATCTTTCCCTTATTTTAACAGTCTGAATGATATCTCAATTTTACTTTTGGCAGATTAGATTCATTGACAACACAGGTCCCGCTGAAATTTACCATCAAATTGCGCAGCTTGGTCCTGAGCTGGCTTCTACCCTAGTAATTGTGATATTAAAGGTGCCTGCATGTATTTTGCTTTGTGATCTCTCCTTTATACAGATTAGAAGAATATATATATATAGTAATTGATTGTTATTTCCCGTTGTACAGAGTGGCGGTACTCCAAAACAAGAAATGGCTTGTTGAAAGTACATAAGGCCTTTCGTGAAGCGGGATTGGAATTTGCAAAACAGGTTTTGGTCCCTTTTTTTTTTACCTTGCCTATAGAAGTTTCACCGACAAGTCGTTGAGTTTCATGTTTTCTTTAGAGATACTAACTATAGCAGAGTTGACAACTAATTATTAGCTTCTCGTGATGCTCAAGGCTATAAGCTATTGAATATTAGACTTATCCTTTTTATTGCGAAGATATTAGTTGATCTTGGGTGATGTGCTCATGTGGTTTTCACAGAGTAGGTTCCAAGGCCTTTCTATTGTTGTTGCACATAAAATAATAATAATGATAATAATAATAAATCCAACACCCTATTGATTTCTTTTCTGGTTGAGCATTTTGTTTAGGGCAAGCTTCCAAATGTCTCGGGGTGAACTCTATTTTGGTGCATGTATTTTATAATTAGGATTATCCAGTTTAGTGGCTTTTTTAAGTCATTATTGCTAACGAGGCTTAGTCAGTTTGTTAGTCTTGCATGGAAAATTTATTGCTTGTGATGTATAACAAAATCTTGGGTAACTGGATGTCTTCATTTATATGTCATTTTGATGGTGCACTTGCATGAAGTTATGCCAAAATTAATCTTTTCAGTTGTCTGCTTAAGTGAAATTTTGTCACCTTCAATTTTGCATATATTGCATTGATCACTGCTTTTCCCATCATGAATGCTGGGTGTTGCCATAACACAAGAGAACTTGTTGTTGGACAATACTGCCCGGATTGAGGGCTGGTTGGCTAGATTTCCAATGTTTGACTGGATGGGTGGTAGAACATCTGAAATGTCTGTAGTTTGTCTACTTTCAACAGCCCTTCAAGTTCGTAAGCCTAACTTCTAATCTCATTGTGATTATATTTTGATTGGACTCGAAGAGCATATTCATTAGCGACTCCAACTTCAGGGGATCGATACCAGAGAAATGCTTGCTGGCGCATCCTTGATGGATGAGGCAACTAGAAAGAATGTGGTAAGATTGCTATCAACTAATGTTATTTGGTGTTTCTTTGGAATGTTCGGTTGTTACCCAAGTCCAGTAAAGGAATTAGTTTTGGTATCAGTGGGGCAACTTATGGTGTAAAATCCTGCTCTGTGTGTAGTGCTTAGGATTCTGCGTGTGCACTTTTATGATGTAGGATGCTGGGTCGCCAGATTGAACTAAGTACGGTCGAGATATCAATCTTGATTATAGATAGCTAATCAGGCATTCAAGGATGTCAGCTAACAAGTTGAACGGTTGTCTCTGATAGTATGCACTGTGATGTGTGCAAGAGTAACTTATGAACTTATATGTAGCAGAATCATCACTTGTATCCCGTCATTATGCATTGAGAAGATTTTGTAGTATATGTGCTACAGGATGGGACCAAAACCTGTTTTGCAAATTCCAATCCCGCTTCACGAAAGGCCTTATGTACTTTCAACAAGCCATTTCTTGTTTCTGGAGTACCGCCACTCTGTACAACGGGAAATAACAATGAATTATTATATATATATTCTTCTAATCTGTATAAAGGAGAGATCACAAAGCAAAATACATGCAGGCACCTTTAATATCACAATTACTAAGGTAGAAGCCAGCTCAGGACCAAGCTGCGCAATTTGATGGTAAATTTCAGCGGGACCTGTGTTGTCAATGAATCTAATCTGCCAAAAGTAAAATTGAGATATCATTCAGACTGTTAAAATAAGGGAAAGATCGGTTCTGGATTGGTTCGAGCCTAGAACCACCTTGGTTGGTCGGTTTCAAGGTCCAATAGATGGTTTTAGTATAAGAACCGGGAGCCAAACCAGATAAAGGCTGACTATGGTTTCATTATCGAGAAGTGGACTGATTTTTTTAGAATTGACCCGGAACCAGACTTGATCAGGATGGCTCTACCCGGTTCTCGGCTTGAACTGGACTTGCTGCGCACTGCTAATCAAAACTGTCCAACTAATTTCGCGAATATTAGATGACAGACAATAATACATAGTCAACAACAAGACAGTATTGAAGTCGTAGAGCAATATGTAACTCTTTTAGGTGTCCATAAGTCACCTACAACTAAGCAATTATCAGGAGTATCAAATAATAGATTTGGGGCTCATATTCTCATCTCTCAACACCTTTCCCTGATATTGAAAGATTATTATGAGCGTCAAATGTTAAGCAACTTTAACAATTTGAAATGAGTACTGGGATTTAAGGTCTTCTTATCCAATGGATATACATCCTCTATACCTTGCTTTAATTTAAATGTGATTAACCATGAAATTTTTTCTATTATGATTAGATTTAACCATTGAAGTTACTTGAAATGCGATAAAACAGGTAGCGAATTTTGATTCTGGCAATTAAACATGAAACTGTAGATGATGTGAATGGAAGTAATCTAGATAGATCTCTTTCTTTATTAAACTCTAAACTACTTCATTGAAGGAAGAAATAAATCGGAGAAGTATAGAAGAAGTTCATTCGGGACATGGTGAGAGCATAGACATGATGAGAGTAGATCTTCTACGTACTGTGTCCATGACACGGAATGAAACTTTGTGAGAAAACATATCCTAATCAATTGCAAAAAAAATGCAGCGAATTCAATTCTAGAAGTTTAGAGCTCATCGATTCATGTGGAAAAATTAAATAAACAACAAACATGGTAATGTCAGATATCATACGGAATTTAACGGCAAAGCTCAAATAGGGATTCTCTCATAGATCTATACATCAAATGATTTGAACTCAGATTCACCTTGAACATCAGTTTTGTCCACTTCTTCAGCATAGAACAATACCAACTCCTGGAAGGCTGCTTCCTACTAAAGACAATAGAAAATGACATGGTGAAAAGCTAGGTTAGGTGCTGATTTAAACCACCAAATAGTGCACATATTTGTCCATGCCATAGATTTTAGAGGGACTCTTTTTTGTTGAGGGGGAAGGAATGCACTAAGCAGAAAAACATAGTTTGGCTTGCCGCACAATTTGCCAATAAAACCGAAGGAAGTGAGCAGCTCAACTTGCATTGAAAAATAGGATGGAGTAAAAGTTACCAAAAAGAACATAGTGTGGTTTGGTTTGGTAAACCATAATAATGCAGTTTGCTTTGTTCGGTGCCCAACTGAATGAAAAAGGGCCGTGCTCACCTCCACTATCAACGGCGCAATGTACATCGACTGACAACTTAAATGGATAGATCAATGAAGGTATAAAAAGTTAAAAGAGCAGCACATTCCATAAAGCTAAATACCTAAAGGGTAAATTGCGAGAGGAGGATGGACATTCTGGTCTACAACACTTCAACGGAGGTTTATCAGGAGCCAATGCCTCTACAACAAACCATGGCCAGAGCTAAACCTCCGATTCCAACTGCAAGTACTTGAGTAAAAGGATTCACGGGAGAAGTAGGAGGGGGCTTATTCTACAAATTAAGCGTCAAACATAATCAAGTCAATCAATCCATCCGTGTCCAATGCAATTAGCTAAGCACACTAAAGAAAACCAACGAACAAAAATCGAATTTCATGCTGACATTAATCGGAAAACCTGAAAGAAAAAAAAAATTGAAATTACTACGTCTCAGAGTCGGAAATTTCCATACACAGTCTTTTTAAGTGAAGAACACATAAACGAGCTCTCCATCTCTTCGACCAGAAACCAATTCAATTTATCCTCGGCTCACACTTCCTCAAGCGACTAAGACAATGCTGGCATTTACTAGAAAACTGACATAGGCATCTATGACAGCAAACCAATTCCAAAAAGAAAGAACGCAGGGAACTACAAACTCTCCTACCACATGGAGAGCAACAACGACCGGAATTCCAGAACTGACCTTACCGCCAACCACGTTGGCAGCGAAATTGCAAACGGCGTCGAGCGTGCTCTCAATTTGCGCCTTCAGGAACCAAGCCAGCGCGAGTTCCAACTTCTTCAACCAGTAGTGCCCAACCATGCAGCCCTCATCCGGGTCGGGTTCGCGATCACACCCTTCTCTAGCTCCTCCATTGCCTTGAATGCGGCTTGGAACCGAGGCTCCATCTCCTCCACAAACTCATCCATGAACCCAATTCAGCTCACGTCCAAGGAAAAGCCTTAGCTCCGGTGCTGGTGTAGCCAGTCCACGTACCTCATCCACAATGAGCGGGAATCCTTCTCCAACCCTCTAACCTGCACCTCTCCTTCTTCGTTGTGCCGTCAACCTTGCCCAGGTCCTTCAAGATCTCCCTCGTGACCGATTGGGCCAGCGATAGGGACAGCACCCAGTCGACGGCAGGGAGCTTGGCGCTGCACAGGAATGAGACTAAGGCCGCCTCCCTCTTGTCAGAGGCCAGCGGCGTCTTCGGCCTAAGGGAGTGGGAGGATGAGCAGATGCTAGAGACGGAGGACGCCATCGACGGCGGCAGCGGCGGCAACGGCTCGGAGTCGGAGTTGATGACGAGTTCATCGGAGGGAGGCAATCGGACGGAGGCCCAGAAGTTGCTAAGAAAGCTTATGCTCGATCTTCGCGTTGGAAACAGTCAGAGACAAAGGGGGTCGGGAACCAGCTGCGATTGGCGGGGCTCTTGGAGGAGGCGACGTACTAGAGGTAGATGACCGGCAAGGCTTTTGGGGAGGTGGAGGCGGAGGTAGTGGGATGCGCGGAGAAGGAAATAGAGGAAGTATTGCTCGTTCTTTGTCTGTTCTTCCCAAAGGAGAGGGAAAGACAAAACCCAAAAAATTCAAGTGAGGAGAGAGAAATTTTAAGCGGGAGTGTTGCGCATTTACTACCCATTGACCTATCCTTTCTTCTACCAGCTGAGCCAAGCCACCAGCCGAGAGTCAGCCTTTCCAATTTCCAACAGGTCCCACTCACAAACACGTGTCGATATTTGAGTGGTAAATGCGCACCACGTCAGCAAATGACGTGGCTTGCTCATACCACTGAATATATTCTCTTTTTCTTGACCGTATTTGTGCATTAGAATAAGTAAAACATTTCTCCTGTGTCCTGACTTTCATTTTTGTCAAGAAAAGACATATGTCCTTATTTCATATTTTAATAAGCAATTGAGGAGAACATGCACTTGGACGGGATAATAAAGGGGAACAGGGAAGGAGAAGTTGAGAGTAATAATTAATTAATCACTATACGCTTCACTTCTTCTTCTTCTTCTTCTTATGGTACTAAAATATCTTAGAATATTTTTATGATATAACTAGGATGGACAGAGACACGAAAATAATGGTAGCGGGATTTAGTCGGGCAACAATGTCAATATTAATAGTACGAAAGCGATATGCTAGAAGACCGATTTGGTCCTGTTATCGCAAAACAAACAGCCAAACGAAAGCCAGCTCTCTTTATACACTCTCTTCAATAAAGACCGAGTTTAAAATTAACAAATTTGAGAACTGCTTGTCATTGTGTAATTGATTGGACGATTACAGTGTAAAAAGGTACAAGAATCAGACTTAATAATGAATCAAAACTAAAATCTGACGGCACGAACTTAAATCATAGTCAAGTGTGAAAGCCTCACAAAAGAAAAGAAACATAAACTTTGATCGAATAAGCTAAATCTGACAGTATGGTTGAGTGTGTGCTCTTCTTCTTTCATCCATTTAAATCATAAGCTTGTAGGATTTCACTTTCCACATTTCAAGA
This sequence comes from Eucalyptus cladocalyx, assembly GCA_017140615.1. NCBI lineage: Eukaryota > Viridiplantae > Streptophyta > Magnoliopsida > Myrtales > Myrtaceae > Eucalyptus > Eucalyptus cladocalyx. The sequence goes on from CM029518.1 coordinate 18,326,733, forward strand.
CTTGTTATCTCGACCTTATGGACGTGTCCCTGAGGTTCTGGACATGTTTCCTACATTTTGTAAATGGCTGGTATCAACTTATGGTAGCAGGTTTGGCATTCATGTCAATCTCTTCTCGCGAATGTGAATCTGCTGTCGTCACATGTTCATTATTATGCCCTCACCCTAGCAACCTTTGCCGGCTATCACTTGGATGGGTGATCGGCGGAGGGAATAGAAAAAAAAAAAAAAAAAAAAAAAAAAAAAAACTAGAAAGAAAAGTAAAGAAAAAGGAAAAAAATTCAAAAAATTCAAAAATATTGCAGAATGCTATTTCATCCCCGGCACTAATTGAATCTCCACATTAGCGATTTCTAGGCAAATTGATTGGATGGACCACATTAAAAAATCTTCAAAAAATTTAGGACTAAATCAGCCAAACTAAAAAATTTAGGACTAAGTTAGCAGCCACATGATAGAATTATGACTTTTTTTGACAAATTTTCCCCATATATGATATTCCTCTGTCAGATGCAGTTTTTTGGACGTTTGCATGGTCAGACCCCCATAATGTGATACCCTATTAATGTCATAGACCAAGTAAGAACGAGTCTAGTAGCTGGTCCATATGGTGAATTGTTTACACGTGATAGCGTGCAACATCAAACGTGAAATATCCACGAGAGGTTTTATATCACAAGACCACATTACTGATCTTAGAGTCTAAAATAGATTTACAACACATTGATCTCGAGAATGGGCAAAGCAGAGAAAGATAAAGGGAACCCCAGTAACCTTCCCTTTGCTAACTCAAAATTCAATATCCAATGTATTTATGTAGCAGCATGGTGAAGAGGATCAGCAACAAATTACACAGGAGTCGACGTTGTTTCAGGAGAGCACTGGTGGTCAGTGGCGACAAAATACCGATACCCCACGTTGTATTTTGCAACACAGGCTAAATTCTGCAACTGTGGGTACAAGGACAAGGTATTCGACGTTTGTGCTGGAACGTGGAGCAGGGTGTTTTATATGAAACTCTAGAGATTAGCATCATAAAGAGTAGCTAAATGAATGGTGAATTGCCTAGTTTGAGGACAACCGGCCATTTCGAATCAGAAAATGCAAGCGTTCCATGTCTTCTATCAGAGGAGAGGTGAAGGCCCATAATGTATGCTATTGGCAACATAGTGAATGGCCCATTTGGTATCTTGAAGATTACTCGTAGAAGGTTTTATCACAAATTGCCAAATAGGGCTTCGGCCGCATTGACTGTCGCAAAACTGATCCGACGACTTATCAGCAGTGGCTTGATTTGGGGAGCCACTACCTTACTGGGCGTCTTACCGCTGAAGAGAGAGTACAGCATAAGGAAAGTATGTTTGGACAAGAAAAGGATTGTCCGACATTGTGTGCTCATAAAATCCTTGTTAACGACGTGGTATTCAGTATTCGATGCCTTGTATCATGACACTTGTATTGTACGCTAAGGGCATTAATCCTATTTGTCTAAACCCTAAGTGAATCTCCATATCATGAGATCTGTGGACTCCTCATGAATTGCCTGATTTGCCTTGTTTTAAGGCCGTCATTATTTATTTTTATTTTTTTTGGTCGGAAAAGCTGTCATTATTTTATTTAATTAGCATTAGCCAAATATGGAAATTTTTATCACCGGAAATGAATTTAGAACGATGTTGACAAACTTAATCAGGATGCAACTTAACATGGTATTTTTTGCGACTTAATCTTTGCCTGGACATGTTGAGAGGGGATGGCAAAATTATGATTTTAAGCCAATAGCAGACAGCCTGCCAAATTTGACCAAGACCCAACAAATTCATGCCCAATTACTTAATCAAGTTGCCTTGGGCCCTGGGCGACAACCTTGCTTGGACGAAGTAGACTAGGACCACAATTTTTGTGATATTTTGACATTTTATTTATATAATTTTAAATTTTCCTGAGACTTCTTCACTAGTTTGATGAATGGCGATATTAATGACGATGATAGGGATAAGACTTGTTCATCTAAAGTACAGCGATTAGGCTTATCACAGGAGAAATTGAGTTAAGGAATATGGAGAGAGTGATTCAAAGAATGGTTTGACGGCTTAACGATGTCATTGCGCGTACTTTTATATATAAGCCAAAACATCCAACATTTATTTCTTTTTTCTTTTTTCTTATCGATATGAATATAAGGGTGCTTTCAAAGATTTGGACTTTTGCTCGAACACAAGTTGAGACTGTTGAACTTGAGAGGCTATATAAATTCCAAAGGCGTTGAAAAATAGAAATTTAAGTAGTTTGGACTTTCATAATGGCCAAGAGCGGGGTTATTCGACATAGGACGCAATGTTTTGGGATTTGCATTGAGTGGTCAAAACCCAATAATATCATAGGCCCAAAAAGTCCCAGCAAAGTTCTAAGAGGCCTAATAGAGTATATATGTTTGTTAATCAAAAGTAGAGGCCTGGGCAAATGAAATACTCCACAACCAATTAAAAAAAAAAAAGAGGACCCTATTAGCATCACGGATCAAATAAAACACGAACCAACATAATAAGGATTTGCCAATCCTACAAGCTTTTTCAAGTGCTAGAGTGGGAGATCATCACTTCGAGCTACTTGTTTTCCTCTCGCCAAATTTGTCACAAGAGCATCAACATCCAACTCCATCAGCTCCTTCCAGGTGGATAGATTAGGTAAGCGTAGCAAGGGACTACAGCGTTCAATGTAAAGACTTTTCAATGATTCCAGTCCGTCAAGACCTCGAATCTCAACCAATCTTGAACATTTCCATACTTCGAGGTCCTCGAGATTCTTGAAGTTGGATAAGTTGGAAAGGTCTACAACTTCAAGAAATCTGCAATTGGTAACTATAAATATCCTCAAATCGGAGGGCAGCTGTCCAACACAACGCAGGTTGTCGCAGTTCTCAAGTTCAAGTTCTTTTAGACAGTGAAAGCAACCCAAATACGAGCTTCCGCAGGTGATAATTGAAAGTTCTAACTTACAATATGGGCTGGACATGTAACTTTTTGGAATCATGGGACAGACGGGCTTTGTAAGGGGAAAACATAATTCCAAATTTCTTAAATTCACTAAGTTGGAAATCTCTGGATCTTTTTCCGAGACTATTGAGGACAGACATAGACTTACCAAACTCTCTGGAAGCTTTAGTATATTCTCCACACGAGTTTATGTTAATTTCAAAATCTTCAAGGATGATAGCCCCACAGTAACACTAGAAATCACTTCCAGCTGCTGGCAACCCTCTCCATAAATTTCCTCAAGTTTATCCATCATCCCAATGACATCAGGTAACTTTTGCATGTAACTGCCGTCAATCTTCAACACTTTCAAGTTCTTTAGATTGACAATGCTATTTAGCAACTCTACAATGCTTATGTATGAGACATCCAACTCAACTAAATATTTCAGTATTCCGATCGAGTCGGAAAGTTTCATAAGCATTTCACACCCCTTTAGAATCAAACTTTTCAAGGATAAAAATGCACAGAGCTCAAAAGTTTCTTTTAACATTCTGCAATACGACAAATTAAGGACCTTTAATCTTGTAGCCACCTCCCAAATGATTATGTATATCCAACAAGTTTAATTTATATTAGTTTTGCAAAACATAACCAAATATATCGACTGAGAAATCCATAAAAGTAGCTTTATAAATACTCTATACATGCATTTCTAACTTAAGCCAAAATCATTCTTCATCACACTTCTTTCATTTCTTCCAACGTTGTCCCCAACAACAAATAAAAGAAAATGAATATATTCTTAAATTAACCCCGCATCGAATAATTAAAAGACAGATTATATTCAACACTACTCTCATAAACGATAACATCTACAATGTCATGGGAAAACATAATTTCAAAATTTTTAAATTCATTAAATCCGAGATCTCCGAATATTTTTCTGAAACATGTGAGGATAGATATAGACTTACCGAACCCTGTGTAAGCTTTGGTATATCTCCACACGAGTTTCTATTAATTTCAAAATCTGCAAGGATGGTACCCTCACAATATCACTAGGAATCACTTCTAACTACCCGCAACCCACTCCATAAATTTCCTCAAGTTTCTTCATCATCCCAATGGCATTAGGTAACTTTTGTATGCAGCTGCCATTGATCCTCAACACTTTCAAGCTCTTTAGATTGACAATACCATTTGGCAACTCTACAATGCGTGTATATGAGACATCCAACTCAACTAAATTTTTCAACATTCCGATCGAGTCGGAAAGTTTTGTAAGCATTGCACACCCCTTTAGAATTAATTTTTCTAAGGATAATAATGCAGAAAGCTCGGGAGTTTCTTTCAACATTGTGCAAAGTCACGACAGTTAAGGACCTTCAATCTTGTAGCCACCGTCAAATGATTATGTATATCCAACAAGTTTAATTTACATTAGTTTTGCAGAACATGAGAAAATATATCGACTAAGCAAGCATTCCATAAAAGTAACTTTATAAATACTTTATACATGCATTCCTAACTTAAGCCAAAACCACTCTTCGTCATCCTTCATTTCTTCCAATGTTGTCCCCAACAACCAATAAAAAAACATGTATTTATTTTTAAATTACCCCGGCATCAAATAATAAATAGACAGATTATAACCAACATTGCTCCAATATACAATAACATCTATAATGTTAAAGGGAAACATAATTTCAGATTTTTTAAACTCACTAAATTAGAGATCTTTGAATCTTTTTCTGAAATAGGTGAAGAGAGATGTAAACTTACTGAACTCTGTGGAAGCGTTGGTATATTGTCCACACGATTTTCTGTTAATTTCAAGATCTGCAAAGATGGTACTCTCACAATATCACTAGGAATCACTTCTAGCTGCTGGCAACCCACTCTATAAATTTCCTCAAGTTTCTCCATCATCCAAATGGCATTAGGTAACTTTTGCATGAAACTGCCGCTGATTCTCAACACTTTCAAGCTCTTTAAATTGACAATGCTATTTGGCAACTCTACAATGCGTGTATATGAGACATCCAACTCAACTAAATATTTCAGCATTCCGATTGAGTCAGAAAGTTTCGTAAGCATTGCACACCCCTTTAGAATTAAATTTTCTAATGATAAAAATGAAGAGAGCTCGGGAGTTTCTTTCAACATTGTGCAGTGCGACAGATTAAGGACCTTCAATCTTGTAGTCACCTGTCAAATGATTATGTATATCCAACGAGTTTAATTTACATTAGTTTTGCAGAACATGAGAAAATATTTCGACTAAGCAAGCATTCCATAAAAGTAACTTTATAAATACTCTATACACGTATTTCTAACTTAAGCCAAAACCACTCTTTGTCACCATTCATTTCTTCCAATGTTGTCCCCAACAACCAATAAAATAACATAAATTACCTCGGCATTGAATAATAAATAGACAAATTATAACCAACACTGCTCCAATTAACAATAACATTTAGGGCTAATACCTTGAAAAACCCCAAACTGGTACACTTGTGACAAATTTACCCCAAACTATTTTTTTGACCATAAAAAACTCAAAACTGGTAAACTTGTGACAAATTTATCCCGACTGATTATAAAAAACCCTAAACTGGTACATTTATGACAAATTTACCCCAAACTAATTTATTCGATTGTAAAAAACCATAAACTGGTAAATTTGTGACAAATATACCCTATACTAAATTGAATTAATACCAAAAAAAAAAATCATAAAAATTGTAAACTGTGACAAACGGAACGTAAAATCCTAAATTGGTATACTGGTTAACTGTCACGTGTCATTTAACTTAATAATTTGATAATAAAATTTAACGAAAACTAATATAGGGTAAATTTGTCACAAGTGTACCGGTTTAGGGATAAATTTGTCAAAAGTATACCAGTTTGAGGTTTTTTGTGGTCAAAAAAAGTTTGGGGTAAATTTGTCACAAGTGTACTGGGTTTGGGGTTTTTTAGGGTATTATCCCTAACATTTACAATGTTATGGGAAAACATAATTTCAGATTTTTTAAACTCACTAAATTGGAGATCTCCGAATCATTTTCTGAAATATGTGAGGATAGACGTAAACTAATCGAACTCTGGGGAAGCTTTGGTATATTGTCCACACAAGTTTCTATTGATTTCAAAATCGGAAGGATGGTACCCTCACAATATCACTAGGAATCACTTCTAGCTGTAGGCAACCCTCTCTATAAATTTCCTCAGGTTTTTCCATCATCCCAATGGCTTCAGGTAACTTTTGCAAGCCACTCCTATTAATCTTCAACACTTTCAAGCTCTTTAGATTGACAATGTAATTTGGCAACTCTATAATATTTGTGTTTGAGACATCCAACTCAACTAAATATTTCAACATTTCGATCGAGTCGGAAAGTTTCGTAAGCATTTCACACCGCTTTGGAATTAATTTTTCTAAGCATAAAAATGCAGAGAGCTCAGGAGTTTCTTTAAACATTCTGCAATTCAACAGATTAAGGACCTCTAATATTTATAGCCACCTGTCAAATGATTATGTATATCCAACGAGTTTAATTGACATTAGTTTTGCAAAACATGAAAAAATATATCGACTAAGAAAGCATTCCTTAAAAGTAATTTTATGAATACTCTATACATACATTCCTAACTTAAGCCAAAACCACTCTTCGTCACCCTTCATTTCTTTCAATGTTGTCCCCAACAACCAATAAAAGAACATGGATCTATTTTTAAATTACCTTGGCATCGAATAATAAATAGATAGATTATAACCAACACGACTCCGACAAACCATAACATCTACAATGTTATGAAAAAACATAATTTTAGATTTTTTAAATTCACTAAATTGGAGATTTCCGAATCTTTTTCTAAACATATAAGGATAGACGTACACTTACCAAATTCTGTGGAAGCTTTGATATATTCTCCACACGAGTTTGTGTCAATTTCAAAATTTGCAAGGATAGTACCCTCATTATATCACTAGGAATCATTTCTAGCTGCGGGCAATGCTCTCCATTAATTTCTTCAAGTTTTTCCATCATCCCAATGGCATCGGGTAACTTTTGCAAGCAACTATCTTCGATCCTCAACACTTTTAAGTTCTTTAGATTGACAATGCTATTTGGCAATTTTACAATGCTTGTGTATGAGACATCCAACTCAACTAAATTTTTCAGCATTCCGATCGAGTCAGAAAGTTTCATAAGCATTGCACACCCCTTTAGAATTAATTTTTCTAAGGATAATAATGCAAAAAGCTCGGGAGTTTCTTTCAACATTGTGCAGTGTGACAGATTAAGGACCTTCAATCTTGTAGCCACCTGTCAAATGATTATGTATATCCAACAAGTTTAATTTACATTAATTTTGCAGAACATGAGAAAATATATCGACTAAGCAAGCATTCTATAAAAGTAACTTTATAAATACTCTGTATATATATTTCTAACTTAAGCCAAAACCACTCTTCGTCACCCTTCATTTCTTCCAATGTTGTCCCCAACAACCAATAAAAGAACATGGATCTATTTTTAAATTATAACATTCTTTTCCAACTTTATCATCAAATTAGCAATTTTGTCACCACCACTAGTACTTATGGCTGTAAACTCTACGGTTGTTCCTATGTGAATGTATCTTCTAAATTTCAATACAGAAAATAATCTTACATGCTTTCTCATTATAAACTAATTTATATTTGCACTTTACTTTTTCTTTTTGTGCATTTCATTTATTAAAATAAGGGCCATATTAGCTTTCACATAAGCTCAGAAGAGTATAATGTTCATTTAATAGTATTGATGTTCAAAATAAATTAGTTTGCAAGTTCAAATTTATTTGCCAATTTTTATTGGTTTGCTAATTTCTCTCCATTGTTTGTTTTTTTCTGCATCGCATCCTTGTATATTATAGATGGTCACTACTTATATTTCACTTAACTTTAAACATTTATTATTCGTGACAACTAGTTGGGGGAATTAGGGAACTCGAAACAATGTGAATGTTTATAAATTGTTCTTTAAATGGTAATGTTAGTCAATAGATATTAAGCAATGACATTTATTCCATTAGACAATCTAACAACCCTCAAATTATAGAAATCATGAAATATGTATGAATATCTAATCAAGTCATTACATTTATTTATTGTGCAACCCAAAAATGTAGTTACTAGTAACATAGAATGTACAAATTACAATACCCTTTAATCATGCAGCTACAATCAATTTGAATTGAAGAAAGCCATTGGAGAAGAATTGGCATAAATGGTAAAACATCAATAACATGATATCAATGTAAAACTATAAAATGCAATGCAGCTTGATGACCATCAACCAAATCATAACATCTTTTTTCTTTTTTTGGTAAGTTAATTGTTTGATTAGGTAAAAATAAAAAATGCAATTTTGAAAAATCTGCACAAGTTAAATTATCTCCATTAACACAACAAAATATCTATGAACACAATATTGATCAACAAATAAAAGTGGTCAAGGGTACCAGTCTTTCCGTTTATCAAAGTGTCTTCACCAGGGATATACAAGTGGCATTATCTCTTGAATAACATCTACGACATAAATGTAGAGTAATTAATTTGATGTTTTTCTAGTGAAAACATAACAGTTAAGTTTCAGACTTAAGGATTGAGGGATTGGTGTCATAAGCCTTATTCAAGACCAAGAGTTATTTTATGAATTAAATTAATAGACTTCAATAAAATAATAATAAAAAGGAGATCAAGGATGACGATGGACAACCACATGCGACACAAGAACTGGTATGACCGGAAGAAAATATAACATGGTATCCCAAATTATTTGCACACACATACATACCTTGAGTTGAGTCCAACCACCCCAATGTTCGTTTATTGAGCTGCTCTGACGTAGTTGAAGGATGACTAGATTTTTTGGGCAAAAGTTGGTTGCCTGCATTTCTTTTGGACAACCACACCAAGTAAGCCATCTCAATTCTGAAAAAAGATCCCCAAAGTCTCCGGAGAGGGTCCAATCAAACAATTCGAGAAATCTAATATTTGGCACTTCGATAAAGTCTTTTGATGTCAAAACAGAGTCTTGGAGAGGCACCTCAGATTGATTATAGCACGCTGCAACAGTTCTAGTTCCCTAAATTGAGAAAGAGTCGGTTCAAATTGAGGAGTTCCAAATAGAGCCCAAAATTAAGGCAAAATAGACCAAGGAAGTTTTCTGCAATGAAAAAAGAATATGAGGGTGCACTTAGACTTATACCTTTTTTTGCTGGACAATATCCGAACCACCTTGCCGATTCCACCACACTCGAGAACCCTTTATTGGATCTTTGCAATTTTCTTGCTGCACAATACTCCTGCCTAAGTCCTTAAGCTGATCATGCATCCATAGTCGATTTTTTCCTCTGATTTTCACTAAGGACATTAAAAGCAGAATTTCTATCCCCTCATTGGGAAAAAATCCACAATCATCCCACATGTAAGTTGCATAGCTCTCCTTTTTTCCTGATAGAAAGCAAGCAATGTCAAGAAATATTTGTTGTTGCGGATGATCTAACGCCTTATAACTTAACATTAACTTCTCCTGTACATTCCTCTGCACATCCCTTTGCTGGCAAGATTTTATCTTTTTCAATGTATCTTGCCACACTGATTTCTTTTTTTTCCAACATAAAAATGAGCCAATTACTTCAAATGCCAAAGGAAGCCCTCCGGTATTTGCAATAACTTCCTTAGATAGACTCAAGAATTCATTTGGAGGAGAGTTGCTTCTAAAAGCATGCTTGCTAAAAAGTCGAAGAGCAACACGAGTGTTGAGTTCATTGACTTCATAAACCAAACAAGAGTCAAATTGATCTTGGAATTGAGCGAAAACACTTTTGTCTCTTGTTGTAACCACTATTCTACTTCCCGAACCAAACCATTCTTTCTTTTCTGCCAATGCCCTAAGTTGGCTAGCACAATCAACATCATCAAGGAAAATAAGAATTTTCTTTCTGAAAAATCGTCTTTTGATCATATTCTTCCCATGATCAATGCTAGAAGGTCTAAAATCTGTGTCACCAGTGATATCAGAGATTAATCGCCTCAGCAAATCTAACATACCAGAACCTTGTGATGCTTCTCGGATATCTGAAATGAAGCTGCCACTATCAAAATTAGAAGATAGCTTGCTGTAGACAACCTTGGCAAGAGTTGTCTTACCTATACCACCCATTCCCCAAAGACCAATGAGCCTTACGTCCTTGGATTCAACATCCAGCAAATTTACTACTTCATTCACTGATTCATCCATTCCAACTAAATGATCAGATATATCAACACAATACACCTTAAGCTTAAGTAACACTTTCTGAGCAATCAAATGTGCAAGTTCTCCATGGCTGTATCAGGACACAAAAAATTATCAGGTTAATTACAAGATTGGTGGCAAACTTGTACAATTGCAAGATCAAACTATAACATGAAGTTATGAAATTGACGCTGGACCCAGCGAAGAAAAGAATAAATACATGGTTCTCTAGTTGTGTTCAATCTAGGACGACAAGTTATAATGCTTATGTCGAGCAATGATTATCAAGTGAATCATAAGATTGGTGGCAAACTTTTTCACTTGCAAGATCAAATAATAACATAAACTTACGAAATTGACGCTGGACCCAGCGAACAAAAGAATAAATACATGATTCAATCTAGTTTTGTTTAATCTAGGACAATAGGTAATCCTTGAGTCTTGAGACAATGGAGTGTAGAATTCAGTGCGACATCCATCACATTTTTTGGTCCAGAGCTAACAAAAAATTGTCCTCTTCAAATTATAATCCGCCTTCAAGCAAAGAAAACATAGAGAAAAGGGAAGATGGAGTTGAGTGAGTTGACATACCCTCTGTTCTTGGTGTCCCATCCCTTGATTACAGTAACTTCCCTAAGCGCCTCCGCCCAGCGCTGCACAATCTCAACCCCATGTTTTTCTTGATGTAGAGTTAGGGCATCCGCATACACTCTGGTTTCAAGCTTCACGTCAAAGGGTTCCACGTCATAGAAAATGGGCATAACCTCTAGTTCATTGGTCTTCCAACGCTCCATCATGTGCTCTAGCTCGCGCAAGCACCAGCTACTAGAAGCATAATCTCTAGAGAATATGGGAATGCATATTTTCGAGTTATCAATGGCTTGTAAAATCTCAGGACCAATCTCTTCACCAACGTCAATCCCTTGCTTGTCTATGAAAACATTGATACACTTATCCAGAAGGGTATGATAGAGGGAATCTGTGAAGTTAGCGCGAGTATCTGGTCCTCGAAAACTCGAGAACACATCGTACTCAGTTCCGGACAAGCCATGGCTTGTGGATCCCGTTTCCAGAGAAGAGCTCCTTTTTCTTTCCATCTTAACTGCGTCTGCTAAAATTCTGAAAGCAAATCACAAAAAATTTGACATGCTTTAACAAGGGCCAACAAGCAATGTTCAGGCAGGTAAGCAAGGCTCAGTTTCCATTTCCATCACGTTGCGGAATTGATCGAGAGAAATTGCGGATAGATGATTGAAGAATTTTGAAATGGCCTAAGCCCCACAAGTTGACTGGTGGATGAGAAATTCAATATTGTGCATTTCGAGCAAGTTTATATTAGTTGAGTTTTGTGAAATTCCGATTGCCAAGACTCGCCTGGGGCCCATCAGAGTCAAGTCTAAGTAACTGAAATTAGGGAGGCAAGTTGACGTAAGTACATTGCTCTAGAAACATTATATTAAATCAATTGTGATGGTTAAGTTTTCTTTTTTTCTAATTTATGGTAAAGTCATTTGTGTAGTCTATGTTAAGGGAATTATTGATAGACATAAGTAAATGCATAGTTTTATTTCACAAATAACATACAATAAAATAGAACGAAAGGAGGTAATCCTAATGATTAGAGTCGGTTGAGCTTTCTAAAGACTTATGTTTTTGTGCTTTTTAGAAACCAAAACTGTTTACTTTATTGTTAATATTTAAGATGTTTATTCAAGCATAAGAAAATTATATGTAAATTATTAATCAAGTTTTATGTGTTTGTGAAAATATTTATATATATATCAAGGGAAAAAAATGTATACTTGTGTCGGCAATAAAGATTAAATTAAACAAAAAGTAAAACATTAAAATTTACTGATGCAAGCTCGATATTAGTTTTTTTTTTTTTTTTCATTGTGAAAGCGTAAAGCCGGAAAACCATTATCGATGGTGGACCATATCATTGTCCTTTTACTTGAAATGTGTCATGGGTTCCGCTTTTTCCTTTTTTTCCGTCCTTTTCTTTTTCAAAAGGTGACCAGAAAAAGGGTAAGATATTGTATTGGCGAAGCAAAGCCACAAGTTTTCACTTACGTTCGCACTGGGGCCCACCAGAGTCAAGTTAACATAATTTAGTGGAAGGCAAGGTCTAATAAAACTACAATTACGAAACACGTGTACCTAAAAAAGGAAAAGAAAAGAAGAAATGGCCCTTGATTGACATTAAGATTTCTGATTTTTTTTTTTTTTCCTACTTATTCCTACTCTACACTTACTCTCGCACTTTTTGCCTCTTGCAAGACGTGAGAGTCGAAACATACTCCTGAAACTTACGTGTCCCCACCCCATCCCCCTGAGAATGTGGGGATTTGAACCCTTCACCTCCTCCTTCCATGTTGAAAGAGTGACCACTAGGGCAAATCCCAGTTGTTAAGATTTCGATATTAAGAAAAAGGATTAATACCTGAAAAACCCAAAACTGGTACAACAATGACAAATTTACCCCAAATTATTTTTTTAACCACTAAAAATCATAAATCCACATTTAACAAATTTACCCCAAACCAATACACTTGTAACAAATTTACCCTATGTTAATTTCCGTTAAATTTTAGAGTCAAATTATTAAGTTAAATGACATATGATAGTTAACCGGTATACCAATTTAGGATTTTACTTTCCGTTTGTCACAGTTTACAACTTTTGTAAATTTTTTGTAGTATTAATCTAATTTAGCATGGGGTATATTTGTTACAAATGTACCTGTTTGGGATTTTTGGCGATCAAACAAATTAGTTTTTGGTAAACTTGTCACAAATATACTAGTTTATGATTTTTTATGGTCAATCGAGATAAATTTATCACAAATGTATCAGTTTCGAGTTTTTCATAATAAAAGAAATATTTTGAGGTAAATTTGTCACACGTACCAGTTTGGGATTTTTCAGAATATTAACCCTAAAAAAAAGGAATAAGTTACACTAGACCAGATGACAACCCACGAAGAGAGAGAGAGAGAGAGAGAGAGTTGCATCTCGATCGCGAATAACGTCAGAAGCAAACCTACTATCCTAAGACACTTTGAGTGGCCAGATCCTCATAGTCATGAACAACGTGATGCTTTTTTTTGGAGTTATACTATTGAAGCATCATGTGTCAAAAGCAACAAGAAAAATAAATCTGAAAAGGCTGAATTGGTGACTATTTTAGGTGCTGCTTAATTTTAATTAGATACGCATTTCTAAAAACAGCCTTGGAGAATACAAGATTATGAACTCATATTCATTTTGGTTGGATGATTTGTTTATGTAATTTTTTATTGAATTAAAATTAACGTGGGAGGAAAATTAAAATCATTATCAAATTTTTTAATATTTGTTTATGCAATCAATCCATAAACTGATCTTAATACCTAAATATCAAAATTAGCAACTATTCTCACCGTTCAAAATATGGAATTTCCTAACATAGAATGCCTAAAAATCTTGAACAAATTGAGACTAGTGCGACTGATATCAAATTAGATAATTAATAATTGCAAACTATTGAATCAGTTCGAGAAATTACCTAATTTGAAGTATTTGTTTCCAAGAATCGGGAGCGGGACGGGGCGCTTTACGTCGACTGGTGAGGAGGAATGTCACGACCAAATCAGCAACGATGGCAATACAGCAAAGGACGCAGCAAATTGCAGGCAGGTTCGCTAGAACAAAAGAAGCAACGGTGAAGGCTTGTTGGTCGGACTCTGCTTGGTGGTGACGGTGTGGGTTCGATCAATGCTAGTCTGCTGTGGGCAACCTGCGAAAGGAAATCAAACGTAGCAGACGAAACAAAACAGCAAGCGGTGACGGCATAAAGTGGAGCCGGGATGCTGCCTGGAGTCACCGGAAACCGCCAGGGACCGCTGCTGTGGTGTTAGAATAAGCCGGCAAGCGAGGTAGAGGCGCGACGATGGCTAAGCCGGCGGTAAGCGCGGTGAATGGTGAGGGGGCGGCGGCGATGGGCAAGCCGGCAACAAGGTCTCGAGAATCCCGAAGAGAAAGGAAACCCGCCGCCGGACGAAAGCAGCAACGACACCGAGAAGTTTGGTAAGACCCAGCCTTACAGATCCACATCTCACACTACGGCCTTCGTCGAATAGATGAATGGCTTCAAGATGTCACCCATACCTCAACAAGTTTCGATCTCCTAGCCACAGTACTCTGGCAGATCTGGAAAGAAAGGAACAACACAATTTTTCGCCAACAGAAACCGAACCCAAAGAAAATCATCAGCTTAGCCAAGGTGGAGAATCTCTGCTTTACAAATCAGGCGAACTCAAAGAAGAAAGCGCACGGTGACAAAGGCTCCTTACCTCACAACTGGAAAAGCCCGACTGCAAACGCCCTCAAAATCAATATTGACGGGTCTTACTCCTCGGATTCGCCGGCAGGAGCAATAGGCTGTGTGTGCCGGAACAAAGATGGAGAATTAGTGGGACGGGTTTGTGAGATGGGTGGAGAGATCGGCTTTCGCTGAACAGATGGAGAGTATCGCAACGGTTGAAAGCCTAAGATGAGACCAGCTGTTCGTGGGATTTGGGGAATTTGATCAACGAGGCGTCCAGCCCTCCGAAACCCTTTTGGCTTTAATGTGTTAAAATTCAAGTCTTTTCTACTCAGACTTTCGAGCTATTTAATATATTTCTATTTCGACCAAAAAAAAAGGACAATCAATGTTTCTTTTTATAGTGTTTTTTTTCCTTTCTTTTTTGTCTCTCAAATTGGGAGCCGTCCTCTCTAATTGTTGCGTGTCTTAACGTTGTGCGGAAGCAGCCGTTCCAATGACCTTTTTATACTGTTTTTTTTTTCTTTTTTGCTTTTTCTTTTTTGTGTGAAATATTAATCTCAGCTCTCTTGTTTTAAAATAAATATATATTACTCTCAATATTCCTGATCTCTCGAACCTGACGTTCCGATATTCTTTCTTTTTGACCGACCAATCCTAGCTTAGATTGGCTCTCATCTTTTCCTTTTTAATTTATTGTTTTCCTTTTGTCGTTTCTCTTAATGTGTACGACCGCAATGCATTAATGATGACGTGCTTGGCGTCGACTCGGGCGTGTGCATTGGGGTTTTTCTTTTTTGGTCGGAAAAAGATGGGGAAGGGGAGGTGATTCGAGTCTTTGGGACAGATGTGGGAAAGAGCAAATGGGGATATTATTATAATATCTTAAATTTGGGCCCAGGGGGAGAAAGGGTGGAGAAGGGGATGGCAAGGGCAAGCGCAACCATCTTGCGCTGTTCCCACCAATATAGGCCCTTCGATTGGGATGGGAAGAATCTCACCTGTTGAAATAGAACCAATCTTGCCGTGATGTGGTTGTGAAGACATTCCTACAATGTCCTTTGAAATTTTTTTATAAAGTTATTGTCTATATTCCCAAAATTTATTCTAATGAATTAATTTTTTTTTCCACCTCAGCACCTCTTAGTTCTTCCATTTATAAATTTCGACCACTTAGGACACAAGCGATAACCATTCTTGCTATAAATTGATTTCTAAAAGAGAAATAGATTTTTATTTTTATTTCTAGATAAGTTTCTAAGAAAATACACGTTTAATAATGACATAAAATTTTTATTTTCGAAATAAAATTCGTTTGATAACAATACAAAATTTCTCTTTTCGACCGGTGACGATCAACGAGTAGTGGACGGCAACGGGTGACCAACAAACAGCAGATGGCGGGTGAGGGTAGCGACGATGACTAGCAATCGGCGACGGTAGCATGCGACGCTGGCGACGAAGTGGTGACAACAAATAGTGAACACGCTGGCGGTATCGCCAGACGACGGCAATGAAATAGGCGATCGGCGACGGTGGCCGCGATTGGGAGTGATGACAATGGACAATGAACAACGGCCGGCGACATAGCCCGGCAGCAAATGGTTAAGAGTGGTGACAACAGACAATTAACGGCGATCGTGACGACGGATGAGCAACCGACTAATACAAAGAACAAAGATTGAGAAAAAATTTTATTTCTCATTTTTGTTCCAAAAATAGAAAAGTAAAAAAAAATTACTTTTGATTTATGTTCTAAATGTATTCTATTCTAGAAATAGAAAAATAAAATAAGTTTACCAAACAAATTTCTATTTCAGAAATAAATCTAGAATAAAAAAATAGTTCTGGAAATAGAAATAGAATAGTTTTCATATGCGCCTTAGTATTCTGCTGGCTTGGCCAAAATTTTATATTCTTATAGGTTCGGTCCAGTTTATTAATTAAGTTTGAGACAATTCACTTCAATCCATTTATTGCCGATCCAATCCAAAGTTTTGGGTTTAAATAATGCATAAAAAATGCAACTAATATGCAAAATGCAAGGGATCAAGGTCGATTCCTAGTTTTTCATGCAATTAATGACTAATTGAGTTGTCAAAATTTAGGTGTCAATGGCAAATAAGCTACTAATGCATTTTTACCCAAAGCGAGTTTGCCACCAACTATAACAACACCATTCGCTAAACTTTGTCATTTTCTAATGCATTTACCCCATGGGACATGAGATTTTCTTATGCACACAAGTATTTTTGTTGGAACGTAAGCATTGGGAAAATAAAAATCTCATTAAAAAAAAATCACCTATAAGGTGGTCATATAAAGTCTAAGTCTAAGAAAAGAGTATAAACTGCTCCTTTTTCTTTTCACGTTGGTTGTACCTCCTAATATTCTGAAAACAAATCACACCACATTTTATGGTGATTTTACAAGCTTGGGATGATACAAAACGCATTGTGCTGCATTTCAAGGAAGTTGCAAGAACGACGTGTGAGTCAACGGGAGATGGTCATGCAGGAAAGTGCAAGGTGGTAGAGACATGATTGAAG